>CM049098.1:3000000-3517500 GCA_026725115.1 Cercospora janseana
ATTGGCGTGAGATCTCCGCCGCAATCTCGAGTCCTTCTTTGACGTTGTCGTCGCTCTTGGTGCTGAAGCAGTAGACATGGATGAGCGGCATTTTCAATTCCGATCCGAGTTTCTCGCGGAGAGCCGGGGAATAGAATCCAATGAAGCTGGGTAAGAATGTGATGGCCGTGGCAGGGAGGTTCATGACGAAGTGCTGGAATGTTCGTGGTTGCTGGAGGGTCTTGATGATCTCGGGCTTTGCCTCTTTGTCTTTGCGGGAGGGTGGTTTCATCACGTTGACCGTGTGCTCGGTCTCTGCGAGTCTTGCAACGGCGTCGCGGATGAAGGTTCTGCCGTCTTCGTTGAATGGCTGCACGTACTCGTGGACTTTGTTCCGAGAGATTGCATCGCGGAGACTGTCGTAGCTGTCGGGATTCAAGTCATTCGCCCATGTAAAGATCTTCTTCTTGCCTGCTGGCACGGCGAATGGGCCAATGCCAGCCATGACATCGCAGACTGCTTCGCCTTCGTTGAAGATGGAGACCAGACGTCGATGCTCAGTGTTGAGTCGGCTGTTCCAGTACACTTTGCTGTAGTCGAACTTGAATATGCAGTTTTCTTCTGAGATGGTCACATTCATGTCGTCTGGGCCAGCCAGGACTTCGTACTGGAAAGTGCGGTATTCGCTCTCCTCGCCGACATCATCGATCTTGTTGATGACAGTCTTCACGCCGGCGTTCTTGTCCATGAGGACCTCTGCGATGATGTGCTTGTATTTGAGGTATTCATCGCGGAGGTTGAGATGCGCGACGTGGCCCACTTGGGAGAAGCCGGAGGGGATCTCTCCTTGCTCGTCTTCGGGCAGGATTGCAGAGATGATGTCGTGGTATGTCCAGTAGGAGTAGTCGAGTTGGAGTTGGAATGGTATCACACTGATCAGGCCTTGGCTGGTAAGTTCTGCGAGGATTGAAGAATGCAGCCCCGTGCCCTTGGCTGGCGCTGCTGCATTGCCATCTGCTATACTTGAGTTCGTCTCTGGCCTCAACAGGATACATTTCTTGCCAGTCTGTGCTCGGGAAGGATCGGGATCAGGATGCACACTGCCCAAGCGTTCTTTGACTAGAGCATCCTTGCTCCGTTCCAAGGAGGCTCGTACGCTGAAGATGTTCTTGTTGTCAAAGACGCGGGCAGCCTTGAGGTCCACAACGCGCTGGAAAAGTGATCGATCCAAGCTTCTCATCAATCTGTTGGCGGGTGGTCGCCACATCTCCTCGTCCGCCATGAAGGTCGGGAAACGATAGAATTGACGGTACCGTGCTGGGCGATTGACTCTCAGTGGTGACCGCAGTGCTTCTCCAGAATTTACTTTAAGGTTTCATTAGCCTCAAGGCCTTGTCTGGCGCGCGCACGAAATGCGGACAGACGTGTGGCCGAAGAGACCCTCGATATCGCACGACATGCGATATCACATCAGGCAGATTTACGAACTAGAGACCGTGAGTGCTCGCATGAAGTGCACTCCAGTCCACGGACCTGACTTCGATATCGAGGCCTCTGCGGCGCGCCAGGAATCGCCCAGCCTGCGCGGGGGCGTGGTCGGGGATGGCTGAATATCGTTTCGCTAATTGTGCACCCGCGATGACATGGGTGGGTCGCTGGTCGGTTGGGATCTGCATGTGCCTGGCAGGCAGGCCGTGTCGTGTCACTTAACATTTCCATCTGGACATTGACGCGACGACCTCGAACAACATTGGCATTCTCCTCCTCCCACGACTCTCTGGCTTCCAAGAGGCATCCGTAACCACACGCTCCATTCGGATCGGGCGATATCCAGAGCTGCACACGCGACGAACGGGCATCCAGAGCGCATGCCCTCGAGAAGAGTAGAGGGGACATGAGGCCACCGCGCCGCATTGATCTACGGCCACGTTGAGCACGATGGCTTCCGCTGGGGGAGGAGGCGGCGGGAACATCAAGGTCGTGGTGCGTGTGCGGCCCTTCAATTCGCGAGAGACTGCCCGCAATGCAAAATGCATTGTTTCTATGAAGGGTTCGCAGACGGTGCTGTCGCCTCCGCCGCCTGATGGGAAGAACAAATCCGCAAAGGCAGCGCAGGAGGGTGCAAAGACGTTTGCGTTCGATAAATCATACTGGTCCTTCGATCGCAAAGATTCGAATTATGCTGGGCAGGATGATGTCTTTCACGATCTGGGGAAGCCGCTGTTGCAGAATGCGTTCCAGGGATACAACAACTGTATCTTTGCATACGGTCAAACCGGTTCCGGCAAGAGTTATAGTATGATGGGATACGGCGAAGAGGAGGGTGTTATTCCCAAGATCTGCAGAGAAATGTTTGAGAGAATCAACGGGTTGCAGGCGAACGATGCCAACACGACTTGCACGGTAGAGGTGTCGTACTTGGAAATCTACAACGAGAGGGTCCGCGACCTGCTCAATCCAAGCAACAAGGGCAATCTCAAAGTACGAGAGCATCCGTCCACCGGTCCATATGTCGAAGATCTCGCCAAGCTCGTGGTGCGCAGCTTCGTTGAGATTGACCATCTCATGGACGAGGGCAACAAAGCGCGTACCGTTGCCGCCACGAACATGAACGAAACTTCCTCGCGTTCTCACGCCGTGTTCACGCTCACATTGACGCAGAAACGGCATGACGTGGAGACGAATATGGACTCGGAGAAGGTCGCGAAGATCAGTCTTGTCGATCTGGCTGGTTCGGAACGAGCGACGAGCACCGGAGCAACAGGAGCACGACTGAAGGAAGGTGCGGAGATCAACCGTTCCCTGTCCACATTGGGTCGTGTTATCGCAGCATTGGCAGACATGAGTTCCGGAAGCAAAGCCAAGTCGAAGGGCACTCAGGTGCCATATCGCGATTCCGTCCTGACCTGGCTTCTGAAGGACAGCTTGGGCGGCAACAGTCTGACTGCAATGATTGCTGCCATTTCTCCCGCCGACATTAATTTCGATGAGACACTATCGACGCTGCGCTATGCTGATAGTGCCAAACGCATCAAGAATCACGCTGTGGTCAATGAGGATCCGAATGCTCGCATGATTCGCGAGCTCAAGGAAGAATTGGCACAGCTCCGTTCGAAGCTTAGCAGTGGCGGGACTATTGCCGAGGAGCAGTACAGTGCAGACACACCGCTGGAAAAGCAGATTGTGAGCTTCACACAAGCAGATGGCACTATCAAGAAGGTCTCAAAGGCGGAAATCCAAGAGCAGCTGTCTCAGTCTGAGAAGCTTTACGAGGATCTAAATCAGACTTGGGAAGAGAAGCTCACGAAGACAGAGCAAATTCATAAGGAGCGTGAGGCGGCTTTGGAGGAATTGGGCATCAGTATCGAAAAAGGCTTCGTGGGGGTGAGTACGCCGAAGAAAATGCCCCATCTGGTCAATCTCAGCGACGATCCTCTTCTGGCGGAATGTCTTGTGTATAACCTCAAACCTGGTACTACGACCGTCGGTAATGTGGACAGCAACCCTGCGCCTACTGAAGATGGCGAGAACACCAACGGAACGACTGTGGATATACGCTTGAACGGTTCCAAGATTCTGCATGAGCATTGCACGTTCGAAAATGTGGATGGTGTTGTCACTGTAGTGCCGAAGGAAGGCGCTTCGGTGATGGTGAACGGGGTTCGCATTGACGCGCCAAAGCGACTACGATCCGGTGACCGTCTCATCCTGGGAGATTTCCTGATCTTCAGATTTAGCTCGCCCCTTGAGGCAAAAGAGGAACGACAAGAACAAGGCAGTCTGCTCAAGTACTCCATCACAGCGGATCAACTTGACTCGCCTTCACCCCTTGCACGTCCACCTGGCCATGAACGCACCTCGAGCTCCATGAGCAGATTGTGGTCTGATGACGAGGGCGATTCTCGGAGCCCTGGAAATAGATCACCTGCGCCATACCGACAACATGGCCGTGATTACGACTGGGCATTTGCACGCCGCGAAGCTATTGCTTCCACACTCGGACCTGATCAGAAAATATCTGACTTGACTGACGACCAGCTTGACGTTCTGTTTGACGACTTGCAGCGCGTGCGAGCCGTACGAAAAGCGAGGCCTGGATCAAAGCTTTTTGATACTGATGGGGGCGACACTGATAACGAGTCGGTTTCATCTCATCCGGTTCGAGAGAAGTACTTGAGTAATGGCACGCTGGACAATTTCTCCACGGATACAGCCCTGACCATTCCGTCTACTCCCCGGCACAGTGAAGATGAGGAGCAAATTAGACAGACCAAAGAAGAGTTGCAAGAGCAACTTGAAAAGCAGAAGGAGGAGTATGAGCACAAATTGCAGACTGCAGGAGACGGCAACACTGAAATTGAAGAGCTGAAAACGGAAAAAGCCAAAATGGAAGCCTCCATACAAGAGATGAAGGATAGTATGCAAAGGCAGCTTACTGAGCAGAAAAAAGAATTCGACCGTCAGCTGCGTGAGCTACGAGCACCGCGCAAGCCACGGAGAAAGAGCCAGCATCAGGGCATGAGCGAGCGAGAAGTCTGGCTGGCCAAGTACGTGCTCAATCACTGGAAACGACATCGATATGTGGCTATGGCGGCAGGAGTGCTCAGAAATGCGTCGCTGCTGAAGGAAGCTCAAATCATGTGCCAGCAGATCGGCAGGAGCGTGGTCTTCCAGTTCGCAGTCGTCGATGACGGTCATACTCTCGGTTCCTCTTATGATCTTGTTCTCAATGGCATCACTACTGAAGAGAGCAATGATCCCGAGCTGGAGCGGGCCCTCAAGCCATGCTTGGCTATCAGGGTCATCGACTTTCACAGCAACGTCATCCGCCTCTGGTCGATAGAGAAGCTGCAGCGAAGAGTCCAGACGATGCGGCAAATGGTACAGTTCCTCGATCGCCCAGAGTATATGCAACATTTCAATCTCAGCAATCCATTCGATGAAGAATGTATGCCGGACTACACGCGAGTTGGCGATGCCGATATTCCGCTTGCTGCTGTGTTCGAGTGTCGCGTACAAGACTTCAACCTGGATGTGTACTCCTCATACACCTGCTCGATTGTGGGTGTGGTTCATCTCTCTCTCGAACCGAGCTCGGCGGAAGCGCCTGGCAGCGTTCTCAAATTCAACGTCGTCATGCATGAGCTGTATGGCTTCGCGGAAAGGGAGGGAACGAACCTACATGCACAACTCTTCGTTCCCGGCGTTTCAGAGGAGGGCGGTGTAACTACGACCGCACTGATCAGCGGGTTCGGCGAAGGCCCAGCTCGGTTTGAGAGCGTGCACAGCATGAGCTTGCCTATGACCGCACCGCTAGACGCAAGCTTACGGGTGAGTATCTTTGCACAAGTCACCAGCATGCACATGGACAAGCTTTTGAGCTGGGACGACATGCGCGATGCATCTGTCGCAGCGAATGTGAAGCCGAAGATCAAACGCCAACGTTCAAGGTTGCCAGAGCACGAGTATTATTCGGACGAAAGACACGATGTGTTCGCTCGCGTGCAAATCCTTGAGATCAACGAAGAGGGCGAGTACCAACCAGTGGAGGTTGTGCAAAATGACACCTCAGATCAAGGGTCTTACCAGTTGCACCAGGGAATCCAAAGGCGTGTCGTCCTGCACTTGCGACACAACTCCGGCACGAAGTTCCCTTGGAAGGATGTTGACCGTCTGAAGATTGGCAAAGTATGCTTGTTGGACAGTAGCGGCAAAGTGACCGATGAGGACAGCAGCCAGGCCGACGTCCCTCTGACTGCAGTCTCGCCACCCATCATCCGCAAGGACACTGACGGCACGACCAACGTCAAACTGACTGCACAGTGGGACTCAAGCGCCCATAACTCAGCGCTGCTTGACCGTCCAACTCTGGACAAATATCGTGTGCAACTCACTTTGCGGTTTGAAGTACATTCATCAAGAGTTACGCATCCGATGGGCTTTTCCTTCGACGTTGCGATGCAGACCCGGCCGCGAAATTGGTACCGTCAGAACTCGCTACTGGGCCAACTGTTTCACAATCAACGCGTGGTTCACTCGACGGCTACAACCTACGCCGTCACTTTGAAGCCCGTGCAGGCAAAGAGAGCCGGTGATCTCTGGCGGATGGACACAACTGGTGATTACATATCTGGTCAGGAAGGTCTTTCCAGCTGGGCGCCACGAGGAGTCTCACTCGTCAGAGATTGGATGAATCTCAACAAGCGACGCTATCGAACCGCTGAGATTGAAGCTGCACGAGGCGCTCTTGGTCCCAGCGCATTGTTGCCACCGGAGCAATTGCGGAACGGCGATGCGCCAGAAATGTCCGAGCGGCAGAAGGAGCTTGTGCAGAAGTTCGTTGATGTGTGGGACACTGGCCCCTCGGTGAGCGAGATATTGCTGCACGACTGCAATACTGACTCTCCCCCTAACGGCGCTGCTTTTACGAGCGCAACAGCTAATGGTGGCGAAGACCTGCCACTGGCGGCTTCGGTTGAGACTCAGCTCAAGACACCAACAGTCCTGAAGTCCGGTTGGCTTCTCGCACCTGACAGTTCCGCAAGGCGCTGGGAGAAGACTTTTGTCGAGCTCAGACGTCCTTTCTTGCATCTATACGACGGCAAGTCGGGCGATGAGATTAATGCTATTAACCTCACCAATTCACGAATTGACGCCGATCCCGAAGTTGCATCTTTGTTGCAAAGGCCCAATGTCCGCATGGAAGTTTGGGCCGTCTATACGACGAACAGAGCGTATCTGTTCGCATGTCGCAACGATACGGAACGTGGGGAATGGATCTGGGCTTTGGACCGCAGTTATGGTTCTATGAATGGAGGCAGCAGCGGTCGGACGCCCGAAGAGTGGGATTTGGAGTGAAAACGCACATTGCGTGCGCACGCGAAGAGAAGAAGGGCAACAACAACAACGGGCGCGAAGCATTCTCCTTTGGTCATACTGTTCAGCAGGCGCTTGTTGTCTAAAGATACCCATCGCACGAGTTATCGGAGCCACGCGATAGTTTTTCCTTGATATGATTCTTGTCGTTTCCACAGAATGACGATCTTCAGCAACGTAGCCAGTCAGTAGCAGTAGCTTGGATGATGATTAATGAATTTTTAAGTCGACGACTCCGCCCATTTTCGCGCTTGTAAGGCGCAGAGAGGCGGTTCTCCACCCGAACCCGACTCGAAGGAAGCGAGGTACTTTGTAGACTTGCCAGTTCGATGATGCGGCTACAAATACCAAGCAAGCACCATGACAGACTCTCACTGGCTCCGACATTACGGTAACGCCGAAGGATATCGTTGGCGCAGAGATGGCAATGTTTTTAAACGACCGTTGGGGTTTGTATGTCGTTCCTGCTCCACGTGCTTCACCGTGGTCACCCATGCTCGGGACTAATGAAACGTGATGCGTCAGGTGGAATTCAGCTTCGACACCGATGGAAGACATTTTGAAGGAAGAGCGGACATGAATTGTCTTCTCAAAGCCGGAATCAAGTCGACTCTATCGGACGAGGATTTTCGGGAGAGGATCTTGCTCGCTTGGACGCAGTTGAGTAAGTTCTAGATCGATGCAGTCTCGTCCTGGTGGTGGTCGTGAAGTTGGAACTGCGAGGTGCAGTGACGCAATTGTCGAGGAAGGAGGTGTATCGTTTGAATCGGTCTTTGGACTGATGGATTCCGTACATGGATACGAAATCTGGCCAGCCATGTGGCGATACTCATTGACAGTCGCACAGGATGCCAGCACGTCCTCCTTCAAGCGCGTACCGTAAAGGATCAAGGTCATTTCGACGATTCATTCGCGCCTCAAGGTACACACCAGCATTTACCAAAGCCTGTTCTCGATCGCATTGTTAACAGCGACAGGTCCACATTTTGCCGTCGACATCGCCGCCAACCTCAATAAAGCCATTGAATCTGCTGGGAACCATCTCGTCTTCTTGAAAGATCATTACGCGACTATCGATCACAAGGACTTCTACATGCACTGTCTCAACACAAGGCGCATCATCGATGCCAACAACGCCCTAGCCAAGCTCTTTGTCTTCGATCCCGTTCAAGAGAACGGGGAGACGATTCTTCGATTCCAGCTTGTCATTGCTCACCAAGCCGCTGATGGCATCTCGATCAACGAATGGGTCAAGAGCTTTCTCAAACACTTGAACACTCCCACTGCGACACTCAAAAGTCGGATCAAGCAGACCATTGATCCGGAAGACATGCAAGGCCGGTTGCCTCTGCCCCAAGAAGCGTTCTACCCTCAAATACCAGGCTCTATTGCTAGACAGCGTTGGTTCTGGGCCATCACGAGAGTTCTTCGCCATGTGAGAAAGCCACTGGCAGCTGGCTTTGAGAATCCGCTGCGAAGGCGAGAGAGGCAGACTGCAGTTCCTCTATCGCCGACATATGCTGCTGTGCTGGACTACACGCGCACGCCTCCGCTCAATACAATGCCGGCGGGCATTTCCGTTTCAGCGGAGCTGACTGCTAGATTGCAACGGCTTGCACGAGAAGCGAAAGCCAGTAAGTTAGAGACTGCTGCGCAGTAATGTGTCGGCGCCGTGGACATGATACTGACACTTCCCCCCAGGCGTAGGAGCAGGCATCTACGCCATGGTCGCCCTCTGCATGATGGAGCTGCACGAGACACGCGAGCCCGATGTCCCCCTCCATCTACGCAAATGCTTCATCACCGGCTTTCCGCTGAACCCACGCGCCTTCTTAGGCTTCAATACCATCCCAGACAGCATGATGCTCGCCTTTAGCGACGGCATCGCCCTTCCGTTCCTATCAGCCGACCTCGACATCACAGGCCGTCTCCGTCTCCTCGCCCGCCAAGCCCAACGACAATTATCGGCGTACCAAAAACGAGTCAAGCCCGCTGGAGCCCAAGCAACAAGACAGTTCCTGACGAGCCGCGGCGCGGGACTCGTGCTGGCCAACCAGTAAGCCCTCTTCTCTCTCTCTCTCTCTCTCTCTCTCTCTCTCTCTTTCTTTCTCTCTAGTGCCCTCTCCGTCCCACCTCCACGTCATCACGCCATCCTGACACGAGACACCACACATATAGATACCTCTACAGCATCGAACGCGCCGAGTCATACTTCCAATCCACCACCTCCACTCCCCTCCGCAAAACCAACCTCCAAGGCGCCTATCCGCCGCGGCAAAATGCCACGCCGCAGACCTGCGGCGTCTCCTCCGTCGGCAACCGAGACTTGCAAATCAGCGGCGGAGTGTACAATCTCACGCACTCCGACGATGCCGGGCATAGTGAGCCGCATTTCGTCGCTGATTTCCGAGATATGACGGCGAGCGTGAGGGCGCGCGAGGGGGAATTCCTGATCGGGATTGCGGGGACGAAGAAGGGGCTGGGAAGTTCGCCGTCGGTGGACATGTCGATCATGGATCCGGCGTTGGTGGAGAGGTTTGTCAAGAGGTTTGAGGGCGTGTTGGAGGACGTGCGGTTCGATGACGATGGGGAGAGGGCGAGATTGTAAATTGATCGTCCGGGTGTGGTGACGATATTGCGGGCACTGCGTTCTGGGTACGCTCCTCACGAATCATGGCTTGATGAGGTTTGGAAAAGTTCTGGCAACTTCTTGCGTGGCTCCAGGAGGGGGTGTGATAGCTCTATTGACACACCTCAGCACTTTACAAAACGACGCATACTCATTACAGTTCATCATGGTTGAAGAATTCCTCTTCGCTCCCCGCCTGGACGTTGTCATCGCGGTCCGCATCATTGTCGGCTTCCTTGGCCTTGGGCTTCGTTTTCTCCTTCTGCTTCTGCTTCTGCTTCTTCTCCTTTTGCTTCTCCTTCTCCTTCTGCTTCTGCTTCTCCTTCTCCTTCTCCTTCTTCCCATTCTGCACTGGCTCGCCATCCTTGATCTCTGCAGTGCTGCCCTCTTCGCTTTCGTTCTGCTCTTCCTCTCCATCTAGCTCGTCACCGATGATGCCCCGATACTCCCTACCACGTGGCGTATCGATGACATCGAGCTTCCACGCCTGGCCTTGGGCAATCTTCTCCAGCTCCTTTTTCAACTTCTCCAATGCTTTCGAGTCGCTCAGTCCCAACTTCTTCAACTCCTCCTCGCTGACGGTCTTGCCTTCACTATCGGCTAGTGTGTCGACGTATGTCTCCTTACCTCCGCCCACAATAGCGCTCTTCTCGATCTTGACCCCTTCCGGGACGATCTGGCGTCCGCCCACGAAGATGTCTCCCACCAGCGATAGCGGCGCTTCGTAGCTTGTGCCCGCCATTGCTGCAGCGGCCTCCTCGGTCGCTTGTCGAATCTTGGCTTCTTCCTCTGCTGACTTGAGCGCTTTGAGATCCCGTTCATAGTCTTCCACTTCATCCTCCTCCAATACCGGCGAACACGATATCGAGTTTGGCTGATCTTTTTGTGGAGGCAAGAATGCGACGTCATTGCACAGCCGCGGTGTTTGGATAACCATCAAGTAGGCGCATGTGCTAGTCTCCTTGATGAGAGCAATGCGATCCGTAGAGGCCGGGTTGCAAAAGTATTGGACCTCAATCTTGCGCTCCTTGCCTGTCAGGTCGCATATCGTTCCTCCGCCTAGTTTCTGCACGAGATACCTGCTCTCGCCGCGCTGCACCAACTCTCCATGCTTGTTGTGACTTCTCTTTGCACCCTCGCTCTTTTCGAGTGCGCTCATGCTGTCCGGCTCTTGTTCCTGCGCGCTCTCCCCAGCGTCCAGCCGTTTCGCATAGGTGCCCAGCATGAAGCCTGGAACGCCCGGGTCTTCCATGGGCGGATAGATGGGCACACCCCGAGAGGGAGGCAACTGGTGGAACTGCTTGATGCCCTGGTTGTAGCAGAAGCGATAGCTCCACCAGCCACTGATGAAGTAGACGCAGTTGCCCTCCATGCCCGAGAGAAGCTCCCATCCGCGCTCATTGGCACGTGCCAGTTCCTTCTCCTCCTCTGCTTTGGACAAGGTCTCATTCGACGGGCCCGGTTCTGGGGTCGGCTTGACTTTTGGGATGCGACACAGCCACGGCTGTCCATCGAGCATCATCCGCTCATGCTCGTATTCCATGTGGTCGTCGGCGGTCGTTGCCGCATCGTGTCGTGTGCCATGGTGGAGCGGCTGTTGATACTTTCCCAGCTGGGATCCTCGTTCTGCATCTTCGCTGCGATCGGAAGACGAGCTGCTCTCTTTGGTATTTGTGGCCAACTTTGAGGCGACCTGGTCTGCGGGCGTCCAGTCGTCTACGAAGTGCAACTCGTATTGTGGGAATGCAAGCAGGTCATCATGCACGCTGAAGCTATGCTGTGAAGCGAGGGCAAGGAGTGCAGATGTTCGCAACAGTGCTGGAAGCGCCAGAAAGTGCTTCATGTTGCTCGGTGATTAATACCAAGGGCGCGGAGTCTGCTGCAGCTGCAGATAGCACATGATGGCGCACGATGGAGGAGGGAAGATGTCAAGCAGGCATGTGAAAGCTGTGGACAAGTGGTCGCGCCTACTGCGCAAGCCGGAGCCGAATGGTGGGTGACGCAGGCAGCGGCGTTTGGCAGACTACATGTCCCACCAACCCCTCCATCTCTTCTGCCAGACACGCATCCTCTTCACTGTGATGAGGTCCTATCTCGAAGTCATGATCCACCGTCAGTGATGGCATGCATGTGGTCCTCCTCTGGGGGCGCGGCGGGAGGTGAAAGATTGGCTGAACCACCATGTCTCACCCGAGCAACGTGACGAGTCCGGGGCAGAGACACACTGCACGCGTGAACGGCTCAGAGGGAACGAGGCAGCTCGTCCTTCCGCATCGCCGGTTTGGGAATCGGCCGATGCCAACGACCTCGACGAGCCATGGTTGATCAACACCCATCTCTTCCGCTTTCGTCCACCCAGCCGGGTGCGCAATTACAACTCAATGACCAACAAGCTGCGCACTGCTGGCTTTCCGGCCGAGCATGCTCGTAGCCTGGGGGATGGGGAATGGCAAGCCGGCCGCGGGAGTCGTGTGCGGTGGTGCCATTGAAGGTGGACCCGATCTCCCTCCAAACCCGGGGCTCATCTGTCGGGCAGGCCGCGGCCGAGACTGTGCACCTGACAACGGTCCAGATAGCTTGCTGTCACGAGTCGTATCGTGTGGGAAGCGTGCAGCCCATGGCGGGCAACATGCAGATCTCGTGACTGCGCATGGCAGCCGCGAGTTGGGCGACGCGCGCGCACGAGACGGGGAGCAGAGAATGTCGGCTGCCGTCATGCACTAGCGCGCGCATCCCACTCGAGAGGCTCCCGAATTCTCGACCAACACTTGGCGCTGTACTTCACGCTCTGTGTGCTCAGATCGTGGTCACTTGGAGCGGACATGATACCGGGCATCGAGCCCGCGACCACGACCGCGCTCATTTTTGGGGGCTGCTGCACCAATGTCTTCGCGCTCGAGAGCATCGTCAAGGTGCAGCCGAGTAGTGGTAGGTGGACATCACAGATCGGGAGCGCCCTCCCTCTGCGGACACTGACACGCACGTTCTCAGGCCTCATCATCACCTTTGTGCAGTTCGTCTTTGTGACATTCTTCGCCTACCCGAGTCAGTTTGAGCCGGGGGCCAAGTACACATTGCGGCCCCCGAAAGTGCCCATGAGAAGATGGGCCTTCATCGCCTTCATGTTCTATGGCATCAACATGCTGAACAACTGGGCCTTTGCGTACAACATCAGCGTGCCCGTGCATATCATCCTGCGCAGCTTTGGCAGCGTTAGCACCATGGTCGCGGGATACCTCCGAGGCAAGCGGTACAGCACGCTGCAAGTGTTGAGTGTCACCCTCCTCACCATTGGCGTCCTCGTCAGCGCGTGGGCGGATTCGGAGAGCAAGGTCAGTATCAAGCAACGCTGGATGTGCCAAGTGCCCCCGACTGACGAGACGAACTTGCAGGGCAAGCAAATGTCCTACGAATCCAGCGCATCCTCTGCAGAATATGCACAAGGCCTGGCAATCTTGCTGGTCGCGCAATTTCTGTCAGCATACATGGGTGCGTACACCGAGGACACCTACGCCACGTACGGTGCCAGTTGGACGGAGAATCTCTTTTACTCGCATTTTCTGAGTTTGCCGCTGTTCCTCCCCTTGTCCGGGACGCTGCACGCCCAATATCGGAACTTGGCTGCCACGCCGCCGGTGGACGTGCAGCAGTTCATCGCCATTTCAGACACGCGGCTGCACCGCGGAACCACGGCTGACAACGTGATGCACACGCTGGTGACGTATGGGGAGCGAACGCCGCAAGGGGTGTTCTTCCTGTTGACCAATGCCCTCACGCAACTGGTGTGCATTTCCGGTGTCAACCTTCTTTCGGCCAAATCCTCCGCCGTCACCGTCACCATCGTGCTCAATATCAGGAAGCTCGTGTCCTTCATCTTGAGCACGTTGATCTTTGGGCATAGTTTGGACACCAAGATGGTGATTGGCTCGACCTTGGTGTTTGGGAGTGGAGCGCTGTACGGATGGGAGACTAGTTGGAGACTCCCGCAGCGCAAGGCCGCGCAGCAGGCATCGCGGGATCAAGGAGGCAAGAAGCTCTCGCGATGAGGTATTGCGCCCCAGAGTTTTTGCGCAGCGTCAGATTTCTGCGTTGAAAAGTCAACATGTGCTTGGGCATTGATCGGCACATGCATGGTGGTTTGGCCATGCAACGGTTGTGGGTGAGGGTGCGCACGGAGTGGTCATTACCAGTCCCGGCATACAGCGCAAGTGCTCGCCAGCGGGGCCTCTCCTGTAGTAATGGCTCCGCAGCACGCGTACATGTACACACACGGCGGCCTGAGAAGCATGATGATCGATGGCCCCGGCATTGGGTCGGCGGCAGAGGCTATGCGCATGACTTTCCTCTGAACACGTGCGGAAAGGGGGCTGCGCGCGTGTCAATAGGGTTCATTCAAAATGAGTGCCGTTGAAACGACAGATTGGCATGTGGGTGACGCTGCCCGAGCCTATCGGCACAGGCCCATTCATCATCATCCTTCAACGCGCCGAGTGGGTAGTGCGTGCGGGCAGCGCGCATCGCGCCCTCGGTTCTGGTGCGCCTTTGTGGGCCTCTTCCCCATCTCATCTGTGCGCGAAGCAGAGGCGGGTCGAGCCTGGTGATGCGAGTGTGGTCGGCTTGGCAGGCCTTTGGGCGTAGCAACCCCCAACGTCCGGGTCATTTTCATCGGCCGCACGCGCATCTCCCTCCGGATCGCGAGTCATGCGCTCGGCAGCGTCATCACGGCATGCAGCAGCAGGCACCGTCTGCCGTCCGGGCCCCTACTCCACTGGAGACAGGAAGGGTGGTGCTGGTGAGGTGACACTCGCCGGCTGCGCGGTTCCAGACCCAGCGCTGCAGATGGCGCCGCCGCCGCAGCAGCAGCAGCAAGGTCGGATGCGGGTTCCAAATACTGCCTGCTGGCCAGATCGGGGCCTCGCGTGGAGCAGGAGCAGGAGCAGCAGCAGCAGCAGCAGGGGCGCGGCTCGCAGATGACGACGAGTGAGCGGGCGTGTCATCGGCTGCGCAATGGCCATGGATGGCCACGCAGTCGCCAGGCCCCGGCGCCGCGCAGCGCCGTCTCGTGCGCGAGAGGCAGCAGGGCGCGGGAGAGAGGGAGGAGAGTTTGTGGCGGGAGTGTGTGAGCAGCGTAGCATGCATGCGTGCCGGGGGAGACGGGACCCATCAGCACACGATGATTAGTCGAGGCGTAGCAGCGTTTAGATGATTATTGCCCCAGCCCGCCGGTCCCTCGCCCGGCGCGCACCCTGCTGGCTGCTGCTGCTGCTGCTCCTGCTGCTGCTGCTGGCTGCCGCAGCATCATCTCATCAGATCGATGCGAGCCGGACAGGCGTTTGGGGGAATGCGGCTCGCAAGGGCGGCGGACGTGGAGGAGATTGGCGTGCTGGGCGAGCGAAACGGCGAATCAGCGGCGATGCGAGTGGCATCCTGGCAGCGATGCTGCCGCCCTCCACGTGTGAGGCCGGCGGGGGGGCGATCATCTGTGCATGCAGCAGGAGTACCTTAGCAGCAGCAGCGCGACCCGGTGGACCTCCGGCGTACTAAATCCTCGGGCGTGCTGCTGTTGTCCTGCTGCTGTCGTCCTGCTGTCGTCCTGCTGGAGTTACGCTTTCTGCTGTCCCACTGATCCTCCTCCCGCAGCTGACGGCGTGCGCTCCCGCTGCTGCCGCCGCCCCCCTTCACTGATTATTCGCCCTCCCTCGTCCCTGTCGGCCGCGTGGGCGAGGCACAGCCATCTGGACGAGAGCGCGCCGAGGGTGCATTGCGTGTGGCACCTCGAGCGTCTGTCTCCCTGTCCTCCCGCCGCCCATCGACTCGAGCTGCGTACCTGGCATGAACAGACAAAGCGAGCGCACGCCCGATGCCCTGGCTTGACCAGCACCACTACTCCACCACCATCCGCCGCCTGCTCCCTTCCCACCCGCCTCCCCGACTGTTCCGCTGCTGCTGCTGCTGCTGCTGCTGCTGCTTGCCCGACCTCGCCGTCTCTCCTCCCGCGCCCCGTGAGTGGTGAGCGAGCTCCGCACGCGCGCAACGCAGCCGCCTGCACCACACCGCTGCCTTCTCCACCACCAACCATCACCACCACCTGCTACTGTGCTGCTCACCCCACCGCCGACGACGCCGCGGCATCAGCACTGCGCGCCACTCCACCCCCTCGCTCTGCCCCCCCAGCAGCATCGCCAGCACGCGACGCGCCGCGCCTCGCCCTCCCGACAACCAGGTTCTCGCCCAGGGTGGCGCTGGCGACGACTCGAGTGGTGCTCCGCGAACTGCTGCACACGTCCGCTTCGAGGAGGCACTCCCTCCCTGTGCGATTGCGCCCACGAGCCCTCCTGCCGCGCTGCTGCCATCCTCTTGCGCCCCGCCGCCGTCGCTCGACTCTCCCTCGCTCTCATTGCTTCCACCCGTACGTATCGCGTCTGCGCGCGCAGCGCCCCATCGCTGTCCGATACCCCGCCCGCTCGCCCTCCACGAGCCTCCAGTCGCTGACGCGCACGACAGCTCTCGCACGCACCGCGGCCACGCCGCTCACTGCTCGCGACCCGCCCATTGCCCGTCTCGCCGCCGCGGCCGCGCGTGAGGCAGAGCACCGTCTCGCCGCTACGGCACTCGGCTTCGTTGCTGCACCCGTCACACGCGAGCGCGCTGCCCCGCGTGAGGGCAGATTCCCGCCGACGCCGTCGCCGTCTTCATCATGGGCTCGACGCAGCAACAGCCTTCGCAAGGCTTGCCCTCCATCAGCAGCCTCACCAATGGGCTGCCGAAATCCGCTCCCATCTCCCCCGATGCGCAGTCGATCAACGAGCCGACGCGAGACTCGGGAACCTGGCCGCAACCTCAAAGCAAGCGTAGGTCCTCTTCCCACTCGGCCCATCAAATGCGCAGCAGAGCATTTCCCGCCATCATTTGCGCTGCTGCTTCGGCCGTGTTGAGGCTGCGAGATCCGAGTCTCGGCACTTGCTCGCCACCGCTCAGGCTGCAGCTCTCACTCCCGTGCTAACGACATGTTCCAGACAATTCCGCCAACAGCCAGGGACTGCAGGTGCACACATTACTGAATCCTGACGATTCTCCTTCACGCCAATCGATACCCAGCACCCCGCTCTCCGCGCGACTTCCCTCATCTGCGCAGGGCGGTGCGTCGCAACTGCCCTCCATCAACCAAGGCTTCCAAGAGAGCCACCAACGCGAAAGCTATGGCCAGCGCGACAGTCTCGGGCGGGAGCTGTACCGTGACAGCCGCGAATTGGCACCCTCCCTGGACTCGAGACGAAGCAGCGTCGACAGTAGAATGCACCAAGGCTTCAACTCCCTCTACATCAAC
The DNA here is from genome assembly GCA_026725115.1 of Cercospora janseana. Lineage (NCBI taxonomy): Eukaryota > Fungi > Ascomycota > Dothideomycetes > Mycosphaerellales > Mycosphaerellaceae > Cercospora > Cercospora janseana. The sequence continues at coordinate 3,016,812 of CM049098.1, forward strand.
GGCCCCGCCTCGCCCTACGAGAGTGCCAACACGTCACAGGTCTCACTGGCAGCAAGTCTGCGCAGACCCAATGGGCAGACCCCAATGTCGCCGCTAAGTATCCGGTCTGGCCAGCGCGGGAATACAGCGCCTCGCATAGCGCCACCCATCATGCCCGTGGGCCGCGGCCCTGGGGTGCCAGATCCCACTGCCGCGAAGCCCACGCAGGGTTACGCATGGGCCTTCCCAGACAGCGCAATCGCAGAGGAGCGACGAGGCTCTGACAGCGGTGAATCGAGCACCAATGGGCCTTCGAGGCAGAACAGTTTCGCCGCATCCTCCGTTCGGAGCAGCATCTTCTCCACGGATTCGCAGCTCCCAATGGGCCAACGCAGATTTGCGGAAGATGGTAATTCCCTGAGAGGCCTGTTGTTGGGGAATCGAAAGCTGACACGGCCATAGAAGCAGCAACCACGCATCATCACTCCCTGCAACATCGAACAATCTCTGGCTTGCAGCACGAAGCGATGCCCTCGCAAGGTGTCGGCAACTACAGCAGGACTCCAGAGCTGCGAGTCAGCCACAAACTTGCCGAGAGGAAACGTCGCAGCGAGATGAAGGATTTATTCGAGGATCTCAACAAAGCTGTTCCATCGAATGGCGGTACAAAGGCGAGCAAATGGGAGATTCTGACCAAAGGTGAGCCTCGGATCCACATGTGCAAGTGGCACGTCGACTGACCACGACTAGCAATCGAGTATATTCGCAGCCAGCAGCACAACGAGCGCAGCCTGCACGCCGAAGTCCAGCGCCTACAACGGGATAACGAATTCGGACGCGAAGTGCACAAGGAGAACGAGATGCTCAAAACCGAAGTCCAAGTGATGCGAGAACATCTCCGGAGGCTCGAACCCAACGCGCCACACATTTACGGAGCGTTCACTTCACAATTGAATCAATTGAGCCAGCAGCAGCAGCAGCAGCAACCGCAGGGGAATGCTGCACCTGGCATTGCGCTCCCACCTTTGAGCACTGCCGGACAACCATCTGCGCCCTTCGCTGGTGGCCCTCCCGCGTCAGCTGCCATGCAAGGCGTCGAATACGGATCTTATGGACGATAGGAGGGGAAATGCCGGCTGTCGCACACGTACACTTTTCGGATGGCGCCGCTTTCGAACCGCACCACTTTGCATTTACGAACCGGAAGAGCGCGTGAAATGCGCTTTGGAATTATTCATTATGAGATTAGCACTATACCATTGCTTGCGAAACGCTTACAGAGCTGCGGGGCGACCTAAATGAGGCGGAGAATTCTTTTGGCCGCTGGGGACGGAATGCACCGCCCATAGAGAGCGCCGGGGTGCATAGCGTATTGGGCCGAGGTGTCTGTATCGTAGCTGAATAATAGCTCAATGTATTTCGATTGTGTCAGACTTATATGTACCTCTCCGCATCCCAGTATCTGCCCGGTGGATTTCACGTGCTTCTGCCATGCCGCAGGTGCAGGGATTCAGGGTTCACCCGCTTCCCTTCTGAACTTCGTGAAATGTCCCTGCGTCCCCCTTTGATGGGCCCGCGAATATGGCGGCCCTCCATGATCAAAGAGACTACGACTCGGACGCCGAATCCGTAGAGGGTGCGTCCGAAGATGCGGCGCAATACGACAAGGAGACATTAATGGCAGAGGAGGAAGCAGAGAGGTTGTTGTCCGATCCTCGACGCTCGCGACACAGCAATGCACAAGAAGAACGCAAGAGCAAGCGGCGGAGAGGGAGGAAGTCATGGCGAAGCAGTAGCGGCCCTGCGGACAGCGAGATTATAAAGGTGGAGGTGAGGAATGATGGCCGTGTGCCACACACATCTTTGCGACACCTACTCATTACTTCCGATGAACTTGCAGGAAGGCGGCAGGTCGAGCGACGACAGTGCTAGCTCCAGCGACGTCGATGTCGGAGCGACGAGACTGGCAAAGGTGCGCGTTCCAGCATTCAAGATCCAGTCTGCAGCGGCTGACGGCTGTGTGTATATAGTCCTCATCCAAGCTTGCAACATGCGGCAAGATAGCTGCTCTCCATTTCGTTATCCTCCTGGCATTCTTCGCCTTTGCCTACGGCGCTTATCGAGCGTCGGGCGCAACACCCCTTTCCATCAAGTCCTCCTACGTCCCACGAACACTGTCCAATGGCACACACGACTTTGCGCCCACCACGATCCTGATCTCGCTCGATGGCTTCCGTGCCGACTTTCTCCATCGCGGCCTCACGCCCACGCTCAAGTCTTTTGTGCAGCAAGGTGTCTCGCCCAAGTACATGATGCCCTCCTTTCCCAGCCTGACTTTCCCCAACCATTTCACCCTCGTCACGGGCAAGTATCCGTCCGAGCATGGCATTGTGGGGAATAATTTCTGGGATCCGGTCATGCGGAAGCAATTCACCTACACAAATTCGAGTCTCAGTAATGTGCCCGAGTACTGGAACGCCGAGCCTCTGTGGGAGACTGCTGAGTTGCAAGGAGTCCCGGCAGCGATTCAGTAAGTTTGGCGCGAGGAATGATTCTTGACAACACTGACAGTTTCCATCTCCAGCATGTGGCCTGGCTCAGAGGCGCATATTGGCAGTGTGGAGCCGGCGTATGTCGACAAGTACAATGGGGCGGAGAAATTGAGCAACAAGGTGGATCGTATCCTTGGATGGCTCGATCTTCCTGGCCCTGCAGAGACTGGCTCGTCTGGGAAGACGCCCCGACCGCAATTGATAGCAGCATATGTGCCGAATGTGGATTCTGATGGGCACAAGTATGGTCCTAATGTGAGTGGCACTGGATGATCTTCGATCCCTTTGATGCAGCGCCTGACACATGTTCTCCAGTCAACCTACATCCGCTCGACCATCACCGAAGTAGACGGCATGCTAGGTTCTTTTTTCAAGGGCATCTCAGCCCGCAACCTGACGGATATCGTCAACATCATCATCGTCTCTGACCACGGCATGGCAACTACCTCCACTCAGCGCATGATCCAACTCGACGACCTCATTGACCTCTCAGAGATCGAACACATCGACGGCTGGCCCCTCTACGGCCTCCGCCCCTACAACCAGACCCCAGCCAAACTGCAAGAACTCTACACCTCGCTCAAGGAAAAGGAGGCTCTCCACCCACGCAACGCCTTCCAGGTCTACCTGCGCGATCACGACATGCCCGAACGCTATCACTTCTCCCACAATCCCCGCATCGCCCCGCTCTGGCTCGTGCCCGCGGTCGGCTGGGCCATCGCGCCCAAACACGAATTCGACATCTCCGCCGCCCTCGCCAACAATGAAGACTTTGCCCCCAAGGGCCTCCACGGCTACGACAACGACCATCCGCTCATGCGCGCCATCTTCGTCGCCCGCGGCCCCGCTTTCCCGCATGCCCCCGGGAGTCTGCTGGCGCCCTTCTACAATATCGAGGTCTATGGCATCGTGTGTCAGAGTCTGGGGCTGGAGATGCGGCCACATAATGGGAGTTTGACGTTGCCGTTGGTGACGGTGGGCGTGCATGATGTGCAAGGCGGAAAGGAGTGGGAGGAGGAGTGGGAGGTCGAGGCGAAGCCGGTGCCGCATGTCGATGCGGGGATTTTGCTGCCGCCGTCCGTCGGTCCGCAGGACATTCCGTCGGTGGAGCAGAGTGACGAGGCGGAGACGGAGACGGAGCCTGATCAAGGTAAAGATGAGGGGGCCAGCGAGGAGGGTCAGCAGACTACCGAGGCCCCTGCGGATGAAGGGGGAGAGCCTCACAGAGGCGATGAGAGCACTTCCTGGAGACAGTGGATCGATGGCAAGTTTGATCAATTCAGGCATTGGGTCACGGGCGTCTTCGGCGAGCACAAGAAGGTGGGGGGACAGACGCCTGGAGGGGAAGAGTTGAATGATGGGACAGGATGGGATTGACCACGGCGAAGTTGGTATTCGAGTGTCCTGTGCAAGTAGTGTTTGATCAGAGGACATCTGCGTCATCAATTTTCATACTTTGACATGTCCACACTTTCGTCACCTTCCGGCACACTGCTACGTGGTCCCTCGTCCGTCCGTGTGCGCGGCGTGCTACGCGCCAGTGACGTGACTGTCAACACGTTCTTGGGCGAACCGTGTGACTGACGCTTTCATGCATCAAGCTCTGCTTCGCTGCCCGACACCGCTTGGCCTTGACAAGTCCGCACATGCCATCCATCTGTCACGTGCAGCCGAGACTGCTTCTACCTTGAAAGTGCAATGTCGTCAATTCTGAGAATCATCTTCACCGTCTCGCTTGCCAGTTCAAAGGCACTTGTGCTGACGAGAAGCGGTTGCATGACACCTTCCCCGGAAGCACTCTTGTCATCTCCCCCCATGACACCTACGCCTCCGCGCTTGATGCTGACGCCGACATTGGCCTCACCCTTGGCATGTCTCGCTCGCAGCTCCGTGACGACTTTGATGCTGTTCAGACCGGCGTTCTCGGCTAACGTGACTGGAATGATTTCGAGAGCATCGGCGAAGGCCTTGAAGCACACGCTGTCAGGATATTGTGCAGTAAGGGCGTCTTGACTGAGTCGTGTGGCCACGGCCATTTCTGGTGCACCACCACCTGGCAGGAGGGCACGCTTCTTGACGAGACAGCGGATGACACACATGGCATCGTGAAGACTACGCTCTGCTTCGTCCAGAATCAGAGGATTGGCACCTCGGGCGACGATGGAGACCGTCTTGGGCGCATTCTCCTTGGGATGCTTGACACCGGAGACACGCACGTAGCGAGATCCGAGATTCGACACTTCCTCTACGAGATCTGCCGAGCCAAGCTTGTCTTCTGTGAAAGAGTCGATGTCGGCGATGGGTTTGCACCCAGTTGATTTGCAGATGAATTCGACCTCATCCCGCTCAATATCCTTGACGGCCATGATGCCGAGCTTGTATAAGAAGTGCAAGCTCAAGTCATTGACTGCATCTCTCAAGATACTCTTCTGGATAAAGAGCACATTACACTTTGCCTTCTTGATCTTCTTTGCCATGTTCAACAAATATGTCCTCTCCTCTTTCAAGATCTTGTCCATCTGTCTGTAGTCATTGACCACGATTTGGTTTTCCATGTCTGGCTTGGGCGGGCTCAACTGGAACTGTATGAGACCGATCTTGGCCTTCTCTATCCGCGTTGGCCCTCCGGCGCTCTTGATGGCTTGTTGGCTCAAAACAAGTCCGTCCACCATTTCCGAATCATCAATCACTCCGCCAGCCTTTTTCAAGATGCGAATATTGCGAAGGTCAACGTTCTGTGCGTTTGCGGGGTTGATTGTTCTGAGTACTGCATCGACGGCCATAGGCGCAAGCTTTGGTTCTTGAGCGACAATTTTCGAGGAGAGCGATGTCGAGGCTGCCTTGAGCAGAGTTTGGCGATCTGTCAGGTTGATGGGCACTGACACCTCCGCCAAAATCTCAACCGCGCGAGCGGCGGCTCTTTGGAAGCTTTCGCTAATTATTGTGGGATGAATGCCCTTTGCGAGCAATCTCTCAGCAGCTCCTAGCAGACTGCCTGCAATCACCACGACTGAAGTAGTGCCGTCTCCCGCTTCGATATCTTGTGCGTTCGCCAGATCGACCAACATCTTGGCTGCTGGATGCATCACGCCCAAGTCGCGAAGCATCGTGTTTCCGTCATTGGTGATAATCGTCTCGCCCTTGCCGGTTTGGATCATTTTATCCATCCCGCGAGGCCCTAGAGAAGTCCGAATGGCATCGGCGACGGCTCTCGCGGCTGTGATGTTGGCTTCGCGAACCGCCTGCGGCTTTGCTTTGTCCTTGAAGGCATTGTTGCCGGCGTTGGAGGGCGCGCCTTGCGCCATGATGGATCAGTTAGTCTTCGTAGCTCGGAGATCAGTGGTCGCAGTGAAATGGCAGTTCTAGCTGGCGCAGGAAATCCTGCAAGCGGAATTTGTCGCTTATCAGGGCAGCGAAAACAGCGACCGGTAGTTTTAATTGCGTTGTAGATCTGGGCGTTGCTGTGCTGTGGTCGAAGTGTGTGCTCGTCGGTCAAGAATATTTCTGGTCGCGGGCGTCGAAGCTCAGAAATGGCTCGCGCGTCACCGAGCTGCCTGCCGCGTGTCTGGAAGCCGACGACAACGATTCACATCATCATCACCACCAGCACCGCAACCGCATCCGCAGAGACAATATCTGAAGGCGTCTCATTGCACACAGCTGGACAATAAGTTGATCTTCTCGTCGCGATCCCTGGCTGCCGATAAGTCGACCGCCGCAGCGCCGCCGCCAGCACCTCTTCCTCGATCAGTTGAATACATCATCGGCTTATCTCTATTTACCACTTATACACAACGCCAAAATGCCCAGCGCGCGGGGAGCACAGTGGGAGCGCTATCAGAAGAACTTCGCGGACGACGAGCAAGAGGAGAAGAAGATCACGCCCTTATCTGATGAGGATATCCAAGTGCTGAAAACATACAACTCCGCCCCATACGCCACAGCCCTCAAGCAACTCGAAAAGTCCATCAAGGATAAGCAGACGTCAGTAAATGAGAAGATAGGCGTCAAAGAGTCCGACACTGGGCTCGCGCCGCCGCATCTATGGGATATTGCCGCAGACCGACAACGCATGAGCGAAGAGCAACCGCTCCAAGTCGCGCGATGTACCAAGATCATCCCCGACGAGAAGGATAGCGAGAAAAGCAAATATGTCATCAACGTTAAACAAATCGCCAAGTTTGTGGTTAACTTGGGCGAGCGCGTGAGTCCTACAGATATCGAGGAAGGCATGCGAGTGGGTGTCGATCGCAATAAGTACCAGATCATGCTGCCACTTCCACCCAAGATTGACCCGAGTGTGACGATGATGACGGTGGAAGACAAGCCAGATGTGACCTATGGAGATGTCGGTGGATGCAAAGAGCAGATTGAAAAGCTGAGAGAGGTGGTGGAGATGCCGTTGCTGTCACCAGAGCGATTCGTGAACCTCGGGATAGATCCTCCCAAGGGTGCGCTCTTGTACGGACCTCCCGGCACGGGCAAGACACTTTGCGCAAGGGCGGTCGCAAACAGAACAGATGCCACATTCATTCGTGTCATCGGTTCCGAACTGGTACAAAAGTACGTCGGAGAGGGAGCACGTATGGTGAGAGAGCTCTTCGAGATGGCGAGAACGAAGAAGGCATGCATCATTTTCTTCGATGAAATCGATGCTGTCGGTGGAGCGCGTTTCGACGATGGCGCAGGAGGCGACAACGAAGTACAGCGAACTATGCTGGAACTCATCACCCAACTCGACGGCTTCGACAGCAGAGGCAACATCAAAGTCATGTTCGCCACCAACCGACCCAGCACGCTCGACCCGGCTCTCATGCGTCCCGGCCGGATAGACCGAAAGATCGAGTTTTCCCTCCCCGATATGGAGGGCCGTGCAAACATCCTGCGCATTCACGCCAAGTCCATGTCGGTCGAGCGCGATATCAGATGGGAACTCATCTCGCGTCTGTGCCCGAACTCGACTGGAGCTGAGTTGCGCTCGGTGGCGACGGAAGCGGGTATGTTTGCTATTCGCGCGAGGAGAAAGGTGGCGAGTGAGAAGGATTTCTTGAGTGCGGTGGAGAAGGTCATTAGAGGAGGGCTGAAGTTCAACTCAACTGCGGCTTACGCACAGTACAACTAGACGATGCAGCGCCATGGGGCCGAGGCATCGAGGGGCATGCTGCAGACTCGTGATTCTGTCAGTCTACAGTAGAGAAAGGCTCGCAAGCCGCGAGCGGTGTATTTTAGGCTGTCTTCCCTGACTTCATCAGAGCGATGCAGAGATATTTACGCTCGCCGAATATCATGATCGATATATGGATATCGTCCTCCCTGCTCGCATTGCAGCCCGCCATGTCCAGCAATGAACGCCACCTTTGTAACAGCACTGCCCATTATCGTCACATGCATGAACCATTCTACAGTCATCGGACTGGCCGTCGTCCTCAAGTTATGCACATCACGAAAGCAAACAAGCATATTTCCTGCACGCACCATCTTGCTCCTGCTCGTCAATCCTCAATATCATCGTCCTCCAGCACCAGACTCTGCACACGCCTCTCGACAGGCAGGGCGACATTTGTGACCACGATGCCCGCCCTCGCGGCTGCACTCCGAGATTTGCTCGGACTGGCATTAGGTCCTTCTGGACGATCGGTCGACCATTGGTCGACAGCGGCGTCGACTTCGAGGGCGTCAGGGCGATCCTCTGCTTCCTCGTCCTCCTCTTCTGATGCAGGAAGGGCGGCATGGTCAATCTTGGTAACAAGTGTGATTTGTTCCTGGAGATTGTGCTGGGCACGGGCGCCTCTGTTCGAAGATAGGATTTGGGATATGTAGGGGAGACGGTCGAGAAGCATCTCAATCTTGGCTTGAGAAGTTAGATTGAGTGCTTGGCCGCCATCGGTCGAAGATGGGCCCGTGGGCTGCGAACCAGAGGTCCTCCGTGTCCAATTCTCAACGCCAGTGCCCGAAGCGTTAGAGACGGCTTCTGCGCTCATGGTGCTCAGCATAACCTTGTCGATGATCGCAGAGAGTGCTGTCTCGACTTCCTCTCTCTTTCGCCAGAGCCTGAGAGAAGCAGGATAGAACATGCGGTGTGCATCGCCACGTTTGCCACTGCTCGCCTCACTCCGATGCACTGGATATGGCAGACTGAACAGCAGGCCGCGGACTGCGACTTGAAAGCACATTTCATCTTGACGCAATGTATCTGTGGCAGATCCGGAAAATGCTCTCGTGCCCATGGAAAAGCGATCTAGCGAGAGGAGGTCCGAGTCTGATAAGTTCTGCATGCAGCCGAGCAGGCTATCGAGTCTCTGCTCAGCACTTGGTGCAGCGCAAGACAGTGCATAATTCTCATGCAGCGCTGCGATGAATGTCGATGTATCAGTGCCGAGTTCGTCGATCAAGGTGTTTGGATCCGTTTCCGCAATCTTCATGCGATGGTGTTGGGACAGCCAAGGCGGCGGCTGAGCAATTTCTGTCCCATTCGCTCGATCTGTACGTTTGTTGTACACAACCTTGCCCACCGAATGAAATATCCCTAGGCTGTTCTCTCTATTGCTGATGAGTTTGAGGGCTTCCTCTTCAGCTTTGGTTGGCGGAGCAGGTGCTCTGGCCTGCTTCGGCTTCGTAAAGGCCACCTTCGCCGACCAGTCGCCTTCGTCGCCACGAACGCAGAGGAATTCTAGAGAAGAAACTGCACTGCGTATGTCGCCCGACTCGGCGAGGCGTTTCAGGATCTCGGGTCCCGGCGTCTTCCTCCTGCCAGATTTACGCGCTTCCTTGACGACAATCGTTTCGAGTGCTTTGATCAGAATCGTTGGCGCAACGGGGTTGAACTCGATTGTGTTGACGTATGGGTTTGTCACCAATTCCGGTCCAAGCAATCGGTGTGCAGTGAAACTGTCTGCACTTGCAGTATTGGTGGACAGAAGAGTCTCGGAGATGACCATGATGATAGGTATTGGCGGAGCGCCCAGAGGGGCCGTGAACATGACATATTGTGCCAAAGTTGCACGGAAATTCAGCAGGGCGCTGGCCGTCTTGGAGAATGTGTTCGGAAATTCTTCGACCAGCAGAGCTTGTTGGCGGCTCCGGGAAGCATCATTTGGCGTTGGCGCAGACTCCAGCGTTGAAGGCGCGATCTCGCCACCCTTATCAATTGACAGGTCAAGCCCTTGTCCCTTGCCCGCTCGAGTCACAAACTCCTCAAACTGCGACGAAGCGCTGATGGGGGTCTCAGATGCTGCATCAAATGCCGTAGAGGCTCTGTATTCGATCAAGTCTATATCAAGATCCTTCGCCAGTAGCCGTACAGTTGCGGTCTTTCCGGTACCAGCAGCGCCTTTGAGTATCAGGATCTTTTGGCGCCTACCTTGATAGAATGAGCTGAGCCAGCCTCGAACATCAGCAACTTTGCGCTTGTGAACTGCCAATTCGGAAAGATCGCTTGGGGCGAATCGATCCGTCCACGGCGACTGTTCCACTTCGGCTCTGGTGGAAGCTGGCGCTCTGTCACCATTTGAGGTTTTGCGAAATTTCTGGGAAGCGTGCCGAAGGGACTGCAGCGGTTGGTCGAGGCTGTTGGCGCGATCAAACTTGCGCTTCCGAGCAGCCAGCGCAGTGCTCGAGCCTTTGGAAAGAGTTGTTTGGGACGATTCTCCTTCACCAATCTCGCCATCGATGTCGTCTTCTATGTTCTCAATTTCATCCTGCAGAGACGGGAGCTTCTCAGGGCTCGTGGGATGCCGAGAGCCTTGCTGCTTTTGCGTTGCAGCGTTGAAGAATGAATGTATTGACCTCTCGTTCGACTTGGCTTTGTCCTCGATCGTTGACACAGACTTCTTCAATGGACCTTTCCGGGACGAGGGTATCTCTCTGGAATTCTGGGCCTTCGAAGTCGCAATCGAGTCGCGACCACCTGCGACACTTCTTTGTTTGTTCAGTGCCTTGTCAAGTGGTCGGAGTTGTCGCTGTCCTTCATTTGGAGCAGTTTTGTCGGACACATCAGGCTTCGTAGACACGCTTGATCTTTGGCTGCCACGAGGCGCCATCGCACAGCAGCGATCTCAGAGCAAAGCCCGCTGCTACCATTCTAGGACATTGAGATGGATAATCAGTAACGGCGATGCCTATAGTACGATTTCAGGTGAAGTCGCGTTGCTGACAGGGGTTAGCGAGCGCGCTAGTTGTGGCTCTGCGTCATTGCGAGCAGCAACCGAAGGCGCAAGAGCAGCGCAGACATCGATGGTAGTGACCACCACTGCCTGCCATGTCCAAGCGACTACGCACGTTGGATAGTTTCTTTAGTCCCCCGCCGACGAAACGCGCCAAGAAACATACGGACCAAAACGAAGTCGGCGCAGAAAACAAGCCGACTGTTGCGCACGACGCGTCGGTAGTCGAAGCCTACTCCATCCACCCGACTTATCCATTTCCTGTACCACGGCTGCCAACGTCCTTGAAGGAAATACTCAATTTCGTTCCAGCGGCCGAGGGCAAGGTCATTAACGATCAGCCAGATCTGGACCTCTTGTACTATACACCTTTTATACCGAGGGAGGGACAGAATGAGTTATTCGAATTCCTCCGACAAGAGCTTCCATTTTACGTATGCTGCCGGGGACTCGTAGCGAAGCACATTCATGCTGAACCCTATGCTAGAGAGTGAAGTACACGATCAAACGTGGCCCGGTCGAGACTCGGATCAACACACCCCGATTCACCACTGTCTTCGGTATCGATGATACCGCTCGGTTCAAGGATGGCCAAGTCTGCCAGACGATATCTGGCAACCCCGTTCCCACCGGTACCTACAAATGTCAGCCACGGCCGCTGCCTCAATGTCTCGATACTTTGAGGGAGTTGACAGAGAATGCTACTGGCTGCAAGTTCAACTTTGCGTTGGTCAATTACTACGCCAACGGCAATGACAGCATCAGCTACCACTCGGACGACGAGCGCTTCCTTGGCGTGGATCCTGCGATAGCATCTTTCACGCTGGGAGGCGCGCGGGATTTTCTGCTGAGGCACAAGCCGACACCGCATAAGCACGTCTCCGAGACGAAGCCAACAAAGTTGCCGCTGACCAGTGGAGATATGGTCTTGATGCGGGGAAAGACGCAGAGCTGCTGGCTACACAGCATTCCCAAGCGAAAGGGTCTTCAAGGGGAAAGAGGTCGCATCAAGTAAGTCTCGGGAGAGCAAGCGTCAGCAGCAGCGCCCTACCAACGCTCACGCTCTCTAGCATCACCTTCCGAAGGGCGATGGTGCGGGGCGGCACGGAGAACTACTATCGCTACAATGTAGGGGATGGCGAGCCTTACAAGTGGTCTGCTTCGCAACGTGAGATGATGCCCTGGTCCGGCGCTCCGTCGCAACCCCGTCTGCCGCCATAGCGATAGCATGGTCGCAATCGCAGCCTGTGATCGTCGCGCCGGATCGTTCCAGGGTCAGAGGGCGCAAGGTGACTTGAGCCATCGTACGGGCTTTGGGCTTTCTCGTCATCTCCCACGATCACCTGACAGCTGAGGCCCGCGTCGATCTGGTCAGTCGTGAACGGACGTGGAGGGCGTTGCGCGAGTCTGCGCTGCACGGCGCGCGGAGGGATTGTGATGCATAGTTCACTTGCGGGGGAGGCCTCACCGGAAGCTGTTCATGTCGAGATGGAGCGCCGGCAGAGCGCGGTTGCGAAGCGGACGGCAGCGAATGAGGGAAGCGATCAGGCGCGGGACGCGATGCCTGTCGACCCATGCGGCGTTGCCCTAGTCCGTACGAGATCCAACACGATGCACTCGCCGGACGGCAGCGCAGAGCATGGATGAACGTGCACAGAGCACGGCGCGGTGCAGCGCATCGGCAGCAGCATAGCATAGCAGCATCGGCAGCAGAGACGTGCCGGGCATAGCGATCAGCAATCGCAGCTGCGCCAGCGCGGCGCCCTGGAGTGAGCGAGTGATGATGGGTGGAGTATGTTAGTGGAGCTCGGCGGGCGGTCGGCGCAAGAGGCCGCCTTCGCCCTTTGCCTCTTTTTTCCCTCTCGTCCTTTGACCAATCACTCTGCCCTTTTCCTCACACTCCAATCATCGGCCTGCTGCTGCGGCGGGGCCATCCAACGCACCAATACAGAGCCAGGACAGCAGGTAGGTGATGATACCCTCTCGACACACATGCCAGACCACCCACGCGACGAAGCAGCTGCTGCAGCGAGCGCGCGCCCGTCTCCAGCTTCGCGCTGCCGTCGCTGGATGCACGATGCTGCCGCTTCTCCTGCTGCTGCCGCCAGCGCAGGCCAGCTTCTGACGTGGCGGCGGCCAGCAGCAGCGTGGCCATCGAGTCGCCACCCTCTCCCAGCATCCGCTGACACGCTGCAGTCAGTCCCGTCGTCACGAGCGCCGTCGCCCAGCGAGGCCCGCCGTGTCTGTCCGTGCCAGGTGAGTCTGGCGGCCGCAATGCGCGCGCGCCCGAGGAGGCCCTTTGCGACGGAGCAACATGCGCACGAGACGGCGCGTGGGTAGTGGGCGTCGGAGCGCAGTCGCGCGACAGCTCTCCACCTGCACGAATGCTCGGCATCGTCGTCGCATCGGCCGCCGCGTGCTGTGATGCGCTGGCGAAGTGCCGCACTCCGCTCCTCCCTCCCTCCCGCGCGCCCAGCGCATCACACCCTCGCGCGAGCAGCGTTGCTGATATGTGGCCAACAGTGTAGACTTGCTCGTCGCCCATCCTGCCAGCCAGTGGGAGGCAGTCGCCGCGTCTGCAGCCCTCCGAACGACACGCCCCCAGCACCACCGACCCCGGCCGCGAACCATCAACACTGCCCTCGCCGACGCTGCGCATTGGCTGTCAGACATTCGTCTTGTCCCCCCCCCCTCCCCCGCCGTACCTGCGCGCGCGTACAGCTGGCCCGCTGAAGCACGCTCGAGGTCGCGCGCCAGTGGTCTTTGCGACGCGCAACGACCCTCTTCTGAAGCTGTGACCTGGGCCGCGTTCGCGTCGCCCGTCCCGCCTCCATCATGGATTCCTATCCGCAATACCACCACCCAAACACGCAGAACCAGCAGCAGCCCAACTACGCGCAGCAGATGATGCCGCAGATGGGCTACAACGGCTACGGCATGCAGCCGCAGTACGGCGTGTCGCCATCACAAGCGGCCGCCATGGCCACCGCTGCTGCTTCGGGTTATGCGCCTTCCTACTCGATGCAAGACTCGACCCTTCCCGGCCAACTGCCGCAGACCTCCCCGCGACTGAACCAAGTCAAGGCCGATGGCAGGCCCAACCCGCAATCGCCGCAACAGAACCAGATGAACGTTCCGAGCTCCATGGCACATCAGCTCAACATGTCCGCATCGGCACAGCCGATGCCCAACAACATGGCGGGCCAGATGCAGCCAGGCCAGATGGCACAACCGCGTCGCATGTCACACTCGGTCAACAGCCCCGCCGTCCAGAACCCGCAGGGGGGCCCTCCGCTCGGGGCTCCACGTCCGTCGACGCAGCCACAACAATCGCAAGCCCCTCAGGGCACCCCACAGCAGTCTTCCGAAGTGCCCGTAGCTGGCGCGAACGAGGATTCGCCACTCTACGTCAACGCGAAGCAGTTCCACCGAATCCTCAAGAGGCGGATGGCAAGGCAGAAGCTGGAAGAGGCGCTGCGGCTCACATCCAAGGGCAGGAAGCCATATCTGCACGAGTCCAGACACAATCATGCGATGAGGAGGCCAAGAGGGCCGGGTGGCCGCTTCTTGACCGCGGACGAGGTGGCACAGATGGAGGCGAATGGGACCCTGCCGACCGATGGACCTAAGGATTCCAAAGGTGATGACAACGATTCCGTCCACGGCACCGATGCTAAGCGGAAAGCAGGCGAGTTGAATGGAGGCGCCGACAGCGATACTCCCTCGAAGAAGGCAAAGAGTGACGACGAAGACGGAGAAGGGCAAGAGGACGGACAGTAGCTCGACACTCGAGTGGGTGTCGTGCTTTTGTCGGTCAGAACGTGAGATTTTGTGCATGCCAGATCCCACCCCCAAGCAGACTTGGGGCCTTCCGGGAACGACAGTGGAGCACGGAACACGGCGCATGGAGTTGCTTGGGTGTTGAAGATGCCATCATTCTTACCAATGGGCCACGACGTGACGCAGCGTAAGAGGATGTTCTCTCGAGCAATACAGATGGAATTTGGGAGACCGGCGTCTTGACGGGATTTTGAGTCGCGCTCAACGAAACAAACTTATACCCTTTCGCGCCACTCAGAAATAGAAGGACTTGTATGGATGTACTGTCAAAGACATAGCACAGAATGAAATGCAATTGTTATTGTATCTTACACTGAAGCGCGTTGTGATCTGATCTGTCCTTGGCGTTTATCCTGTGAAGCTGCGACCTCCGCAAAGACCCCCGAGACTTCATTCCATAGAATTGACTTGCGCTCTCATTTCACAACGACACACATCTACATACCCGCCATCATGATCTGCCGCCAATGCATGCGACGCCTCGCTGGGCAACAAGTCTCCCTCACCGCCCGCCGCGATTTCAGCCACAATGCTTCTCTTCGCGCGCAGCAAGCCGTCTCTGCACAAGAGACCACCGCCTCGCATGGCCGTCCCAACGACAAACCTGCCGCGACTTCGACGTCCGCGGCGCAACCCTTCAGCACGCCTCTCACGCCTGCTCCCTCAAGCCCTAAACGCGATCTGCCGGTAGAAACCAAACAAACCAAAACGCCGGCCGTCAAAGTCGTGTCCAGCGTCCCGGCGGGCACGGTATTGAAAGGGCTCAACTTCATGAAGAACAAACAGGATCCCATCGCGATGGAGGACTCGGAGTATCCCGCCTGGTTGTGGACCGCGTTGAGCGAGAAGGGTGGATCGGGGAGTGCTGGGGGAGCGGCAGCGGCAGACGGGGCGGCGGAGGGAGATTTGTTCTGTACGTTGGCTTCGCAGCTCGCTGCCACCCTTGTTTCTGGTGTACGTGTCCCTGCTGACGCTCTCTCGTGTGACCTTTAGCCAAATCGAAAAAGCAACGCCGGATCGCGGCAAAGGCTCTGCGGAAACAACAGTTGCTCGATCCGGAGGCTCTGGCGCCCAAGGTGCCGTTGTATGAACAGAGTGTGGATTTACCAGGTGGGAGGGATGGGACGTTGCAGGATAACCAGAGGGCGTATCGGGCGCAGGAGGAGTTGACCAAGGCCATGCGGGACAAGAGGAGGAGTAAGATTAAAGAGGACAATTTCTTGCGCGAGATGTCGTGATCGGGATGATGGTGAGGCCGGAATGTTGGCATAACTTAAGAAGATTATGGTAGGATGAAGAGAAGGAGGAGAGTATGGTATGTATGTGCTGAAGCGACCTCGTGTACTGGACCCAGCGAAGAGAGGCACAGTCCACGCTGGACGCTCAGTATGCTGTGAAATAATCTCTGGTCAAATCACCCGTCGCGTACGTCGACCCACGCCAGATTTGCAATGCGTCCATTTTCTGATTCGGCACTCTTGAGAGACGCGAATTGTGTGAAATGATGTCTGTACATTCGCTCTTCCCACACGCCGCCGAGTTGCAGACTTGAATCGAAGCTATCTGTTTGACCATGCCGCTCTGTCATTCTCAACGACTTCAATCCGACGACTCCTCGATGTCCACTCCGCACTCACGAAGGATCTAGTCTCATGGGTACTGATACCACCACATGTTGAAAGTTTGCGAGCGAGAACTCCCGCAGCAGGTTAGGGCAGATGACGGAGATGCATGTGGACCACCGTCCAGAACTAAACGGTGCAAACATCAACGATATCATCGCGGGAGCGTAATTTAGCGTCATAAGAGCTTGTGAGACCCTTCTTTCGCGCTGGTCAAAAACCTTTCCCTTGGGCCGCGACACGGTCCGACTCGGTCTGCTACAGGGACGCTGATTCAGGGGTCTTTTGTGAGAGCTTGAGGATAAGATGCAGTGAACGTCTTCCAACGTCTTCCAACGTCTTGCAACGTCTGCCTTGGAGTCTATCGCAAGGAAGTAGGGAGGAGGCCAAGAACTTCTACAGGGCAAGGTTCGAAGTTGTGAAAATTGGCATAGACGAAGTGAGACTCGGGTCTAAGTTGAGAGGAACAAGGGGAAAGCGATGACAGTAGAAGTTGAAAAAGTTATATCGAGTCTCGCGACCCTAATTATTCGTCTGTGTGTTCTCTAGAGTCGGGAGGAGACTGGAAACCTCTTCTTCCCCCTTCGTCGCCTCGTCTCGTTGTCATCGCGCATCGTGTATACAAAAACAAAAGGGTCTGGATCTCTGTGATGCTGGGTATCTCTTCTCCTCGCGTGCTCTCGAAAGTTTTATAGTACAAGTGTGCAATTGTGACGCCTGCTGCGACGCACCGGGTCTTTCTTCGTTCTCATCGTACAATGACATTGCTCACGCGACTGGCGTTATACTCGGTGGTAGGGGAGGCCTACAGGAGTAGAGCGCACAGGACGACGCTGAGGAGCGAGCCGCCGGTCATGAGGGTGTTGACGGATGCTGCGCCAGTGAATTGCGCGATTCCAGAGCTGGTCGTCGATGAAGGGCTGTTGCTGCCAGTACCACTCTGTGTCGGCATGGTGGCCATCGTCGTGGCGGTTGCACCAGTGGGCACGCCCGAGTTCAGCGCAGCGATGCTAGCGGTGTTGATGCTGTAGCTCGAGCCTGTGACCGTCGTGCTGAAGGATGGTACAGTATTCATGATCGGGGCAACGCTCTGGCTGGCGGTCGGAGCGGAAGTCACGGTCGTCTGAGCAGGAGCAGTTGCAGTGCCGACGGCCGGTTGCGTGACCGGGGCGGACGAAGCAGCTCCCTGCGCGTTGCAAGCGTCGCCGCTCTTGACGACATCGATGCTCTGCCACGAGCCAGTGTGGTCGGAGTAGGAGTACTCACACGCCGGGTTGTAGTTTATGACGTTGACTGACTTGATGTACATCTTGAATGGGCCCTGGCTGTAGTCGGTCTTGCCTCCAGCCCACTCGACAGTGCCTTCGCTGGAGCTTGAGCCGCCAGCCCAGCTACCAAGCTTGAGCTTCATGGGAGTCTGTGGGTAGTTCTGACCGCCGAGAGCAAGTGGGCTGGAGTATGGCACAGTACGGACAACGGTGCCATCGATGGAGAATTCGATTCTCTCGCTCGTCCAGTCCACGGCATAGGTATGCCAGACGGATTGGGTGTTGGCGACGGGATGGTAGACGACACGGTCGTAGGTCGTAGTGTTGCCCTTGCCATAGAAGTTGGACTGGACGTGTCCACTGTCGCCACCGATGAACTCCCAATCGATCTCGTCGAGATCGGCAGACTCCATGACGATGCTGGAGACAATGCCGGTCCCTGCAGCGGCCTTCATGGTCACTTCGTAACGACCGAAGAAGATGTAGAAGTCCGAAGCGATGGTCGGCGACTGACCCTCCGAGGCGATGGTGAAGACTGCACCATCAGATCCGTAATCGAGCTTGGTGCCTGACGCAGCAGTCCAGGATGAGGCGGCAGAGGAGCCTTGCGCGAAATCGGCCAAGTACGAAGCAGATGGCAAGCCGACCTCCTTTGGGCACGTCTTCTCAAGCGGATTGCAGTCGGTGAAGGTTTGAGCGGCTACAAGTGACACGGATGCCAACAGGGCGGCAGCAGGCGATGTTGCGAATCGCATGGTGGAGGCTTTCCGGTGCAGTCGAAGGGCAGTGTGGTGTCGACGTGCTAGGTGGAGGTAAATATTGAACAGGCGGCAAATGTCAAGTCAAGCGAATGTCTTGATGAGTTGGAAAGTCTGCGAAGTGAAGGTTGTCTGAATGAACGGGTGCAAACGGACAATGCGAACCTACGCTCTTTGTATTCTATGAGGATCGAGGTTCGGCATCCACGTCACATGCTGGCCGAAGACCGAGTAGTGAGGATATTGCCACGCAAGCCGTGCATTGCCCGTCCCAGTGTCGTGTTGATCGCATGAACTAAGTCACTCACACGTCTCGCATTGTTGACCGAGGGACGCCGAGCACAAATCGACGACAATAGCAGCAATCCTCCCTCTAGCGGCCCCCATGCGGTCATCCCATTCGTAACGTGTTCCTCAGTCTGCAACGCGGCGTGTCCGAGAGCTGGAGCTGCCCTAGCAACTGAAACTTGAGCGTAGCCAGTGCTACGCGCAAGGTGCGCCACCGGTCAACCGACTTGTTTCGCGAGCAGCTGCCCTTGCCGCACACTCGAATGTGACGATGATGGACAGCAGTGTGCAGGGCCCATCCAGAAGGAGATCTGGCATGAAGCCATCCCGTCCACACGACTGCTGCGCCTCCATACAGATGCCCGTCGGATCTCGGCAGCTTGGATCTGACAGCGACAACGTGTCGTGTCGAGCACGGCGTGGCCCCCTTTACGACGTTGCAGAGAGGTCATGGCGGCATGTGACGTGCCGGGCGGCGCTATGCGACACGGCGTGAAGGACGTCTTGGGACGGTGGGACATGGGGTCACGTCGAGCAGTTCTGGGTGGAGCAGCTGCGCCGCGTGAGAGGTGCAGTCGAAGTGGGAATTCGGTGTCTAATTTTAACCTCCGCTAGTTATTATTATTATGCAAACGAAGCGACGCTGCACGCGAGCGAAGGCCGTCCGACCCAGCCTCTGCTTCACCTCACCTCACCTTCCGCCCAAGAAATGGCTGCTCTGCTCAATGAGTTTGTGTAGTAGGAGTGTAGATGCCGCAGGGGTGTCGAGATCTGGCTGTTGGCAGATCGAACACAACCTGGGTCATGACCGGGATTCCAGGAAGCCTGGCGCTTCTCAAAAGTCTGTTACCAATCAGGGCTGGACGGCAGCAACCAAGTTAGTCACTTAAGCAATAGAGAAACGCGGTAGGTGTAGCAAGTATAGAGACACGAGTCAAGCCTCGAAACAGTCATCTCTTCCCACGAATCCACCAAGCCATCATGTCTAAAACAACTGACCTCAAAGTCGTCTTCGGCGGCGCCCTCATCAACGATGGTCGCGCCTTAGCAGACCCCGCCATACTCTCCCAAGCTTTCGACCTTCTCCTCGCCGCAGGCATCACAACCATCGACACAGCAGCCTTCTACGGCAGAAGCGAGGCCATTCTCGGCGAAGCCAAGACCGCAGACCGCGGCTTCACCATCGACACCAAGACCTGCGGTGGCTGGATCCCCCATGGTGCTTCCAAAGCGAACATCCTCCGCGAAGCGAAGACCAGCCAAGATCACATGGGCCCTGTCGATGTCTTCTACATCCACGCCCCTGATCCGGACACCCCGATCGAGGAAACACTCTCCGCGATTAACGAGGTCCACAAGACGGGTTTCTTCCAACGCTTCGGCTTGTCCAACTACAAAGCCGAAGATGTGGAGAGGATTTACAATCTCTGCAAGGAGAAGGGCTACCCTCTGCCGGCCGTTTACCAGGGAAACTATTCGGCCATCGCGAGAAAGCAGGAGCAAGTGCTGTTCCCGACGCTCCGGAAATTGGGGATTTCCTTTTACGCGTACAGCCCATTGGCCGGGGGGTTCTTGTCCAAGACTCGGGAGCAGATTGCCGAGGGGAGTGGGAGATTCACGGTGGGGGAGGATGGCAAGAAATCGAACTACATGAGGCTGGTAGGTGGTGACTGCTGGCGTGCCGGGAAGATGGCGATGCCGCAGTGCTGACGGCGACATGTGCAGTATGGAAGTAAATCGGAGTTGCTCGATGCTCTCGAACGCTGGGCCAAGATTGCAAAGGATGAAGGGGTGAGGACTCGGTCTTAAGCCAGATTTCATGTCGTCAGACTGATCAGAAATATAGGTTTCGCGAGCGGACTTGGCCTACCGCTGGGTAAGATTTCACTCTGCGCTCAAGGCCGAGCACGGAGATGCCATGATCATTGGAGCTAGCAGCGTTCCGCAGCTGGAGGAGACCCTCAAGTGCGTGGAAGGTGGGCCGCTAAGTGAGCAAGCTGTGAAGAGTATCGATGCATTCTGGAAGGAGATTGAGCATGCGGCACCACTGGACAATTACCACGATTGAGGCGGGTCAGCATACGGAGATCGGTGTGCGTGGCGGAACACGGCTGTGATTACAGTACGAGTTGCGCATGAAGCAGTGTGTGCGAGCGTGCAGCTTGAACAAAAGGTGACGATATCTCGTATGGACGGAGCGTAGACAAAGACATACAGCAGGGGTATCTTGTAAACCAAAATATGCATCGCACCGTCACTTCCATCGCAACGCCGTCAATCCGCTTCACGGTACTCCTCAAGGAACTTGAACCTCGCCATACACGCATCCCAGCCATGTTTCGCCTCCAGCAGGCGTATTGCGCGTGCATTGCCACTTTCCAGTTGCTGGTCTTCCAATTCAGACCAGACCCCGGGCACATCATCAGGAATCCCTTTGCCGCCTCGAATATGCATCAGGACTAGTTCGGCCAGATCTGGTATCGAGCATGTGCATTTCAGGGCTTGCATGATCGCGCTTGCGCTATGCCCGCGGACCTCCATTGTCGACCACCAGGCGTCGAATTGCTGCTCAGCCTGTTCTAGCGAGTCCTGCCCCTCCGGAAGTGTGTCTATTCGGCTTCCCTGGCTGACAAAAAGTTGCCCGTCTTCAGACATTGGCTCCCTGCCTCGCCCATCTTCATCGGATTCCCTGTCCTTCTCGTCTGCAGAATCGGGAGGCAGAGGCATGGATAAATCAGGCGGCTGTGCCTCTACACCGTAAATGTCTTGTGTCTCTAAGGCTCGCCCTGTCCGCCCACGGCGGTCACCATCATCCGACTGATCAGGAAGCACGGACGGGCTCTGGATAGATGTCGATGAGATCTCATACACCTCTACAAACGCACCAGCCTTGTCTTGCCTCGGCAACTCTGCAACGAGCGTGTTATCCAAGAGGCCGCCCGCTTGGTCGAGATCATCCAGGGTATGGGTTTGACTGTTGTGACTCGAGCTGAGATCGAAGCCCACTTCATGCTCAGGAAATTCAGACACGAGATTGACTTCATGATTTGATTCATCACTCGGCTCAAAATCACATTCACGTTCATCCACTTGGCCGATGGAAAAGCCATGACCAAAGTCAATCTGGCCGTTGTGCGCATTTGGCGAGCGAGGTGACATTTCGTCCGCGTCGGACGAAATATCTATCACGTTCCCTGGCTCAATGATGGTCACATCTTCAGATCGCAGAACATGAGGCGATGCGGGCGTGCGCAAACCAGGATCCATGGCATTATCCGCGCCAGCTTCATGGTCATCACCACTTTCATGACTTTCTGCAGCGTGAGTGCCAGTCTTCGATTCACCCTTCATAGCTGACAAGACTTCCAGCATGCCACCAGACTTCAGGTTCTGCTGCAGGTACCGCACGTATTCGGACTGATCCTTGTTGGGATCATCTTCGTCGAGGTCTGTACCTCTGGGTGGCGGGGCCCTGTGTTGAGCATCTTGAGCGGCGAGATTGACCTCTGTGAGAGCAATGCCCGCCGGAAGCTGTCTTTCGAACTCTGAATCGTTGACCTTGTGTCCGGGGAGGTGTGCTTGATCCGGGCCAAGCGGCCGCAGACCCGCATCGACAGCATTTGTGTCTACACTCGAGGAGCGTTCTACATTGGCCACGGCTTCTGGATCAGGCAGCATTGTCTCCCGAGCGGTGGTCCCCTCCTCTATGATCTGTTGACCAGCTGCTCGGTTCTCGTCTGAGGTCAGGAATTCGACGCTGGGGGGCTCAGAGGCTGACGCGCTTGGCTCGACTGGCTCCGCGATGTCCTCGCTATTTCCAGTTTCTGCAGTCCTGGACTGCTCGCTGCTGCGAGATTGAGGTCGTGCGGGCTGAGTTTCAGGACTATGCTCGTCGTGCTTCCCCCTCGAATCCGAGTGTCGTCTGCGTTTCGTTCCTTTTCGCTCCGCACTAGATCTGTTACCCTCCGACTCATCTCGCGAGTCTTCAGCCAGACGCTGGGCCATGTATAGGGGCCGAGCTCGTTCGTGCCAGAGCTCTAACCATTGCTGAACTGAGCGATTCGGCCTACTCTTCGCCCAGATATGAAAGGCCGCCTGCATGTTTTCCTCCGGGATTTTCAAGATTTCGCTGCCTCCCTTCACGAGCGCGTGTATGTCTTCCACTTCTTGCTGCTCAGGCGATTTCTCTTCGGCAAGCTGCTTGTCATGTCTGTGCACATCATCTTCTTGCGGACCTTCTTCTGGTTGTTCATCCAGCTTGCGCCTCTTCGAGGGTGGATTGGGAAACTCGTCAATCACGTCATCCGCATCCGGTGCCGTGGGAGGGCTAGTGGGAGGCTTCGCAGACCCTGTTACCTCGACCCCAGCAGGCGGATGATTGATCAGCTTCTTGATGTAGCGATCGCGCCATGCTTGAAAGGTATGCCGAGGGTTCAGCCTTTCTAGTCGCTTGTAGATCTCGTTGCCCTTGACCCTCTCGCCTCGAGTCTTCTCCTCCTCGACCCATTGCCACAAGGTTTTGTCGTCGTCGTGTGTGAACGGTGTGCGAGTGCCTTTGGCTGGAACAATGGAGCTGACTTCGCGGACGCTGCCAGGCCGGGGTCCGGCATAGTGCTCGGCTGGATCGGGCAGAGTGCCATTGGCTATGGCGGTGGTAATGAAGGTGTAAGAGTAGCTGCCAGTGGGCGCCTCCTTCCGTACATGGTCGGCAATGATATAATCGGCTTGGTTCTCGGATCTCACCACACGGCCTCCGTTGGCCTCGATGTCGGCGATTAGGTGTGAACGCGTGGGCACTTGGCGACACAGGAAAAAGGTCAGTCCAGAGAACAAGCCGTCTGCCGCGGGGCCACTCGATGGATCATGCCTTCGAGTCGTATTGCTGATGACGACCGGCGCGTCAGCCATTGTGTCCGCGCTCCATGCACTGCCAGCCTCATGCAATGTTGGGAGTGACGTGGAGTGTCGATGGGGTGGGGTCAAGGTACTAAGTCGCGTGGTCTCGAATTTAATCCGGCTGCCTTAGCGCTCCGTGCACAGGACAACGACGACCGCCATACCATGTGGGACCTGTAGACGGCGACATGAGTGTGCTGCGGAAGATTGTCGCTGGCATTCTGATCATATCCTTTCTGACCTTTGTGGCCCTCTTTGGACAGCTTCCCGCGTTGAGGAGGACGCCGATCGGCTGGCTCCAACGACTGTTGTGTATTCAGACCCCCAAAGTCCTCCGAAAGATCGACCATGCAGCAACGGGCGGGCGTATATCTCGCAAGAGCAAGAGCCTGGGCGTCTACTTGTTCTACGAGCAGAACCCGGTCGTCCTGGTATGCTTCACCTTCCAAGTCTAACCACTTTAGCACACTCTTTTCATGGTCCGCTAAAGGTGAGTCTAGATAATCTTTCTCTTCATCCTCACGGGCTCGATCTGCCTTTTCCTCTGGAATGCCGTGCCCCGACTGCCGACCAAGCAGTTGCTCCCGGTCCCCGTGCTGGCCTCTCTTCCGTACATCTTCACGTACCTCACTGTCACATGCACGAGCCACTACATCACGCCAGAGAACCACAGACAGCGCATGGGTGACTATGCATACGATTTCATCCTCTTCCACCCGAAGACTCGGTGCAAGACTTGCAACTTCGTCAAGCCGGCTCGCTCAAAGCACTGCAGTTTTTGCGGATACTGCGTTGCCAAGTGTGATCACCATTGCCCATGGGTGAACAATTGTCTGGGGCGAGGCAATTACCATTATTTCCTTGCTCTGCTCCTCTCCATCGGCCTGGTCCAAATCTACGGAAGCTATCTCAGCTGGTATCTGCTGCGTCCATACCTGACCCTCGATCGCGTGGCGCCCCTATTCAGCTGGGAACGCTTGGACAGTTTCGGAAACATGGTCGTGATCGCTCTTAATCGTGGTGGTATATCGATCGCCGGCGTAGGTCTTCTCGCCGTTACGACAGCCTGTCTACCTCTCGGACTACTCGCCTACCACATCTACCTCATCTGGGCCGGCATGACGACCAATGAGTCCCAAAAGTGGTCGGATTTCAAGGAAGACATGGCCGATGGCTATGTTTTCAGAGCCAGAAAGCAGGATTTAAGAGCACACAACGAGGCAAATCGACTTCAGAATTCCTCAAATCCTGCGCTGAATGCCTACTATAATGACCAAGAAGACACCCAGGACTACGGCGACGAAGTTATTGTGAGGACGAATGATGGTAAGCCTCCACGGGGACAAGAAGCCTTGTGGAGCCGGGTCTGGAGCCTCAGCGACGTGGACAACATCTATGATCTAGGAGCGATGCAGAACTTTGCACTAGCATTAAGTGGTCGATGACGGCTGTTCGTCATCAGGGGTATCTCAATATACAGCTATAAATGTGCACTTGACGTTGCCGGACACAACTGCTCGCTCAGCTTGCCCCTTCATCACCCGTGTCCTTGATGAGGCCATCCAGGCCTGCAGATCCCATGACTGCAGAGACAATATGCAGTGGTGCAAAGCTGCCCACATCGCATTCAAGGCTTTTGGCTTTAGTAAGTAGCGATAGTCCTCGGTACATCCGTAAAACTTCGCGCAGCGTCAATTCGGCTTGCTTCACACTCCCTTCATCCACGGAGCCCTGTGGCTTGACTTGTATCGTCCAGTGTATATTCACACCTAGTGATGGCAATCTGTCCACCATATCGATCTGTTCTATTTCGCTGATTGCAGCTCTGCCGCGTTGGAAAAGCACACCGTGCGCCAAAGTGCTGCTTTGCGCTGTGCCGCTGAGCTTGGCAGTCAAGAGCACGCCCCACGTCTCATCAGTCATGTCCGTTAGCTGAGCGTCCGCATCTGCCGCAGCTTCATTTGTTAGCGAGGCGGCCGTCTCACTCGGAGCTGGGGTCAACGGTGCATTGCCGCCATGTCCAGCAACGTCAGGTGAGGATGTGAAGGTTGCCCCTTGAGGAGTGGATGCAGGAGTCAAGACGCCCATTTCTCCGTTGGCATAGCTAGAGTGGTCGAAGCCCGTGTGAGGTGGCTGTAGTTGCAATAGTGTTTTGCTTTCGATCGAAAGCATGGTCACACAGATTGGCTGACTTCGCGGCCGAGCTGCCAGTGCACGCCAACATTGCAGTACAGACCCGTCTGTGGCAGTGTTCTGGGCGACAATAAACACACGCCACGATACTTGACGAGCTGCGAGAATGGTTCTAGTGTGCTCCCAGACTTCTTCGGCCGTCTCTGCAAAAGTCCGACCTGCCAAGCAGAACGATGAAACGGACTGGTACTTTCCTGTGCTATCGATCCAGGATACTGTAAGCCATTTCGCATCTGCGCTGCATGCGTACGCAAGGTGGAGGATAGAGCCCTCAAATAGAAGATCCGCGGGCGGATCCGATGTTAATTGGAATCCCAGTCGCTTGGGTGCCATGCTCGCGAGTTCCACTGTGTGCGCTGCAAGGTTTGGCAGAGGCGCAGCCACGTCGAACAGCTGAAGCGCAGATGTTGGCGGGCAGCGGTCATAGATCTCGCGCGCTAGAACTGACATCTGTCTCGCATCTACTGGAATGAAAGCGTCATACGCTGCCACCAACGTGATTGGTACCAGCTGCAAAAATATGTCACTTCCACTCTTCTCTCGGGCCATTCGGGGCATACTGTCTCGATAAGTCTGGAAGAGCGTCCAGAAGCAAGCACAGAGATGCTGACGCGCTTCGTCCCCTTCAAAAGGATTGAGAATATAGACGACGATGGCTCTGTCTTCTGCTTCCTGGTGAGCAATACTAGACAAAGCTTTTCCAAGTTCCGAACATGTTGCGGCGTACGATGCGAGGGCAGCCTCAAGAGATGTATCTTCCCCGAGCTCTACAGGCGCCATTCCATCTTCAAAATTGTCGTGTTCGTCCATTTCGCTCACATTTCTTAGATGAACATGAGTGCCGAGCTTGCAGCTTTCGTAAGCTGTACTCAGATCGCCGAGAAAGTGGTCCACTAAACGCTGAAGGTCTTCATTGAAAGGGAATACGCAGAAAGCTCTCAGGTTCTTCGGTCCGGCCGCCGGACTCAGCCCGAGTGGCTCCCAGAAAGGCATGCAAGCAGGGAGCATTTCCCATGCATCGGCGCCACGACGCAGTCTGAGAAAGGGAGATGGCAGATTGAAGCAATCAGGCCCAATCTGCGAGCCATCCATGCGTTGCAGAGGGCGCGGCTGGCCTTGTGGAGGTTTGCCAGGGTTGCTCGGCTGACGAAGGAGTGCGTCCTTTGATAGCGCAACGTCAGTAAGGTCACATTCAACCGCGTCCGGTATCGCGGTACGAATCGCCATTGCCACCTGATCTCGAATGTATTTCAACGTGATGGGTGCACTTGAGTTCCAGCTGGGGGGCAAGTAATGCGCGGTCATCAGATCATGGGGGTTCGCAGTGATAGACTGCTCACTGACAAGCTGTGCGACACAGACGAGATCTGACTTGGACAGCCCGTACGTGCTCTCGACCGATGGCAGAGGAGTCATCAGCGTTTCCAACGACTCCGACAGCGGAGCAATGTGAGATTCTGCCTTCTTTCGAATCGACCGCGCAGGCGGCCGCTCAATCGTTGAGTCCGTACTTGCGTTTACTGTCGTGCAGCGTTGCAGCAGCTCGATCAATGTGTCGCTCGCGGAAGAGCCGGTTGAGGCCTGAAGCTCGCCCTCATTTTCGTGCATTCTCGTTGAAGCTACAGCCTGAGTACGGGAGAAATCGTCCTCTTTCATTCTCTTTCGTTTCTTGGTCTCCCAGGGGAGTTTTGGTGGAAGTTCTGGCTCGTCAGAGTCGCTCGTTGAAGATTCATACGAGTCTTCTTCGCTGTCGCTGGCGTCACTACTATCATCCTCAGGGTCGTTCCTGTGCGCTGAATTTACTTTCGGCTGGACCAGAGGTAGTGTGATACTGACTTTGCCCGACGCTGCACCTGTAAGTACTAAATTCCGCGACTCCAGAGTGGAAATGTACTTTGGCGGGGAGCGCACAGGTTCGCGGAAGGTGATCGGGGTGAAACTACTATCTCTTCGACCCTTGCGGCCAAAGTGTGCGTCAGTCTGGGCTTGGGAGTGACTTGCCGGGACTGGCGGTGGAAGTAGCTGCTCGCGAATGCCAAAAGGACTCAATGGTCGCCTAGATCTGGGAGACTGCACATCCGGACTTTTGACTCGTACAGTGGCTTCGTGAGCTTCAGGCTGCTCGAGTGTGGGCGCCTGAAAGGGACCAGATCGTGCTTGCTCGGGAGACGATGTCTCTTGTGCTGCCTGTACTACTCCTCGCGGAGGCTCGGCCGGATCAGGCTCTCTTGCATGAGATGATGACTTTGAGCGAACAAGGTCGACCGCTGGATCAACAGTATTGAGTCCATCAGTGGCCGTTTCCTGTCCAAAATCGTCGTCAGGCTCGTCGAAGAAGTTGAAGTCTGCATCTTCAATCTCGGTGTCGCCGAAGCCAATCTCACCAACGTCACCGAACAGATCATCCTGAGGAGCCTCGAGATCTATTGTGTCGCTGGGCTGGAAGTGGAGCTGAGCTGGCGGTTTGGATTGCATTGCATCGTTGGGCGATGTTCCCATGATGGAACTGCCGAGCTCTGGCTGCGTGACTGAAGGCGTTGCGGCATTCAACACTGCGGGCTGACCAGGAACAAAGCCATCCGGCGGCGTCGGATAAATTCCATTCATCGCGGAGAGATTTTCTGTGCCACGCTGCGTAAAGGATGGAGACACAGCCATATCTGTGTCGAAAGTGGTGGTTTCAGGAACTGGCGCAGGCCGACTTGGCTCGGCGATATCTGCCTCTGCAGATGCATATGATTCGGTCTGCGTAGCTTTCTGCCGATCCGCAGCACCCTTATACCACTCCTCAGTCACCGCTAGAGGGTTGCGAAAAATGGCGCCTTCTTCTGTGCTGATGAACCATCGCCGCCAGTCTCTGTCCTCCGAGAAGGTAGCCTCAATATCGCTGGGCCCGGGCGATGGTGCGAAGCACAGTTGGGCTGGCCATGTCCAGTGGCAACCCGAATGATCATCGTGCAGCTGTACGGGGATCCACTCCGTGCCCTCGCTAATTTCAAGACCCTCTGTTTGGAGCAACTGTACAACAAAGGCCCTCCAATCCGTGCCGTCTGCCCGTGTTTTCGAGCTTGGCAGTGGTACTGCCCTAGCTGCCTGGCCAAAAGGGGCCAGAATGACCTTGTCCTGTAGTTCGAGCGACGTCGAGCCCACCTGACAGAGTGCCGTCGGCGCGACATCTGAGATCAAGTACAATCCATCTGCTGAAGTACTCCTCGCACGGAGCTTAATGACGAGACTTGATTCGGGGTCGACCTCGCTCGTATGGCTGTCGCTATAAAGCCAAGTCCAGGGGCCGACATGCGTAATCGCCGGGTCTCTAGCCAAGCCGTACGCTAGCGAGAGCTCAATGGCGGCCATAAAGACATCTCGAAGACGGATATCGGCGGTCTCCTCTGGAACGGCTCCAATTGATCCCTCTCCACTCGCCTCGAACTGGTCTTGCAGAATCCTGGCCCACGACTGGCCTGCGGGGCTAATATCTCCAAAGATATAGAGGTCCAGATGACCCGCGGCGCACAGCACATTCTCGCCGCGCAACCGTGCCAGAACAGTCTGCAAGGAGGACCACTGCTTGGAAAGGGTGTCCTCTTCATGGCGCGACCTGTAGCGCGTGTATGGTATTCCACTGATATTCTCGACGGCATGTATATTCGTAGTGCATGCTTTCAAGAAGTCCATGCTCGGTGGGAATTTCCGCGGCGCGGCCTGCTTCGAGAGGACATGGAGATGGTGGGAGGGTGAGCGCAGTGGACGGCAGCCTGCGTATGCACACGTTGCTCAAATCGGATGATCGGACTGCCGTGAAGGATTGTGATCATTCCAAGGGCGACTGGAGTGCGGGATATAGCCACGCGATGCCATGCACTAATGCGGCTCTGCTAGCTGGAGGGTGGGTGCTGGGTGTAAGCTCGAAGACAAGCATATGCTTTGGCGAGGGCGCTAGTCCCTAGTTAGGGTGACGATCTAGAAACTTTTTCGACATTCCCACTTCGCCTTGACAACCTTGTGGCTGGCCATGAAGCTCAACAATAGCGGCGCAGTGCCCGTGTACACCATCGCGGGGGCTTCGACAGCCCGCCCGCTGCCCGAATGGCTCGCTCGCAAAAGGAAGCGAAGCCTGAAGAAAGATGTCGAATATGCAAACCGCGTGGAGCTTCTGCAGGACTTCGAATTCGACGAGGCCAGCCAGTGCGTACGCGTCAGCGACGATGGCGAATGGGTGATGAGCACTGGTATGTCGGCCTCCTTCTCGAGCAGCAACAGCAGTAAAGTGGTGCTCCCAAGCTGACGACTGTTGACGACTGACAGAGTGAACTTGCGATAGGCACATACAAGCCACAGGTTCATGTCCACTACCTGCCTCACCTTTCGCTATCCTTCGCCCGCCATACAAATACCGTGAACGAGACGTTCGTCCTCCTGTCGCAAGATTACAGCAAGTCACTTCATCTACAGACGGACCGCTTCCTCGAGTTCCAAACGCCCGGCGGCGTCCACTACAGCACACGCATTCCCCGATATGGTCGTGATCTCAAATACAATGCGCGCAGCGCTGAAGCCCTCATACCAGCAGTCGGAGTCAATGCAGACGGAAATGGGGAAGTGTTCCGCCTGAATCTAGAGCTCGGACGTTTTATGAAGGGCTACGAAGTTGATGTTGGAGGCGACGATCTCGACACCGTCGGAGGCGGCGCACTGCAAGGTGAAATAAATACAGGGTCGGTGAATTGTGCGGCGATCGCAGATCAAAGTCATGGACTTCTTGCGTTCGGCACGTCACTTGGGACCGTGGAGTTTTGGGACGCTCGTTCGAGAAATCGCGTGAGCGTGCTCAGCGCCCCGAGACAGTCGCTCGACAGCGATTTGGATGACCGTCCGGAAATGACGGCACTTGCTTTCCATCGCTCCGGGCTTGAACTCGCCACTGGCAACAGCAACGGCATTGTTCGAACATATGATCTGCGATCTCCTGTGCCTTTGCTTGAGAAGCAGCAAGGATACGATTATCCCATTCGAACGCTGCAATACATCGAGTCGCCCCTGGCATCAGACAAGATTCTTAGCGCAGATCGCAAGGGTATCAAGCTGTGGGATGCGAAATCAGGAGATTACTGGACTGGAATTGAGCCTGCCGTTGATCTCAACCACGTTGAATGGGTGCCGTCAAGCGGTATGTTATTGACTGCGAACGAGGGGCGACAGCAGCATGCATTTTTCATTCCGCAACTTGGTCCCGCGCCGAAGTGGTGCGCTTTTCTGGACAACATTGTGGAAGAAATGGCCGAGGACGCTGAAGACCCCAACGCGTTCAAATCAGGCAATGCTGGAGCAGGCGAGGTATATGATAATTACAAGTTCCTGGACATGAAGCAATTGCGAGAGCTGAGCCTGGATCACTTGATTGGTACCACAAACCTGCTAAGGCCATATATGCACGGGTATTTCGTTGCGCAGAAGCTCTATGAGCAAGCAAGATTACTCACGAATCCAGACCTGGCCGAGCAGCAGAGGCAGAAGAGTATTCAGGGGAAGATCGATAAGGAGCGCGAAAGTCGCATTCGGGGATCGAAGAAGGTTGCGGTCAAGGTTAACCGCAAGTACGCCGAGGGATTGCTTGCTAAAGAGGAGGCGAATGAGCGCCGTAAAGCGCAGCGAGTTCTTCGACAAGGCGGCGATCAACCGGCTGCAAAGCCCGAGGAACAATCGACAGAGACCAAGCCTATCATTGACGATCGGTTCAGGAGCATGTTCGAGGATGAGGAATATGAAATTGATGAGACGAGTCGCGAGTTTGCCATGCACAATCCGTCAACAGTGCCCACCTCAGGACCCAAGCCACGAGGACTTACCGCAGTGGAAGAGGAGGAGCTGGACGATACTCGACATCGCAGCAGCGATGAGGAGGACGGAGAAAATGAGGATGATGAGGACGCCGCAGAAGTCGCCGCACGACAGCGACAACGCCAGCGGCAATCCGATGGTCCGCAGTCATCTGCTGACAGAATTGGATCAACATCGTACAAGCAATCTGGGAAAAGACCGCAAAGTCAATGGATCGAGGGACCTACCATGCGAGTGTCCTCGTCTTCGAAATCTCAGATTCGCAGACCACAACGAGACAAATCCTTCGGCGACCTTGCCAATACATTAACCTCCCGGTCTCGTCAGAGCGGCCCGCTGGGAGACGATGACAAACCGTTTGGTGAGAAGCAGATTAGCTTCACCCCGTCATCAAAATCGAAAAAGAGGCCACAGCAGCACAGTACCCAGGACAATGGGAGGGCTGTGGGCAGAGGGAAAGAAAGGAGGAGTGCGAGTGGTAATGTGTTCAGGAAGATGTGAATTGATTCATCCTCTCCGATGATGACGAATCCATCCATGTCACGATGGTTTCCGTGCTTCTATGCAGGCCCAAATGTCCACCAACACCGCGCTAATCGAGGGAATATCGAAATCAAACCGAACCTTGCGGCATCACGTCGCGATCGTCATGAAGGCTTGCTCATCTCGACATCCGCAGCAGCCATTGCTGCGCCTGTCATCCCAGCGGGTGACTGATCTTCATCCTGCCTTTCTGACTCTGCAGACTCATCTGCAACAAAACATCCCAGTCCAGCGAACGCTTCACATAGAGCCCGATCTGTGAAAACGGAGACCTCATACCCGCCAGGGCCATGTTTCCCGTCGTTCGCCGTGCTCTGTAACACATCCCAGACATACCGGTCTTGCGTAGAATAGTACTTCTTGACTCCGAATTCATACCCGCCAAACGGGTCGATCGGAGCTTCTGGCTCGGCCTTGACCTTGGCTTTGAGACCTTTGATGAGGGCATTGCCGTTGCCTGACCCAGTGCCGCCAGCTTTCGTTCCCGCGCTGGCCTGAAGTTGCTGCTGTCTCGCCGCAGCATCCTGCCGATTCAGTCTCTTCTTCAGCGTCGCTCCTTCAGCCTCCTTGACGATCGCATCCGGGTCCTGCCCGTTCTCCAGCCGGCGCAGTACATCGCGCTTGTTCGCCTGGGCCTCTCTCCGCTCGTCCGCCTCTTCCCTTCGCGCAGCTTCTCTCCGTTGACGCGCGGTCTCGCGTTCTGCTTTCTGTAGCGAAGAGTACGACATGCTTTCCTGCTGCGCGAGGGAGGCATTCTCGGCAATTTCCTGCTGATGCGCTTTCTCGTACTCACGGAAGCGGCGTTCGGTTTCCTCTTCGTCGATGCGGTTGATGAGGTTGAAAGTGATGTCTTCGACGTCGTTCAGGTAGTCATTATAGTCGCGCAAGCTCTCGAATTCTTCCTCACGCCGGTTGAAGACGGCGGCCACTTTGCGGCGAATGTCGACTTCACGCTCGACCTGAATGTCCTCAAAGGTTTGCTGGCGGAAGCGGTTCTTACGTAGGGTCTCACGGCATTTGGGGATGGGACATGGTTGTGGTCCGTGTGAGAACAGACGATCGACGCATGATTCACACATGCGATGGTAGCATGCTGGATTGACCAAGAAGCGAAGACTGGCGTTCAAGTAGCGAGAGCTCTTGCACACGGGACAAATCTCGCCGTCATCTGTCTTTCCCATGGGCGACGGCTTGCTGTTGTGCACCAGCCGCGACATGATTGCCGCGGTGCTGGTGGGTGCAAGAGAGACGAGAGAGCGAGAGCTAGAAAGGTAGGTAAAGGTCGGTGCTTCGCAGTCGCCTGCAGGGATTCCAGCGTTTGTCAAAAGCCGCCGCCGCCGTGAACTTTTTCCGCTACATCATCAACCACCACCACCTCTGCATTCCATCTGCACATCGCCTGAGCCATCCCGGACTGCCTCGTCTGCTCTGTCCCCATTCGAAATCATCGAGGCGGCTGACGTCGAATCACGCGACCTCGACGAATCCTCTCGATCCGTAATTTTGCGACATCATGGCTGAGAAGGGCCACGGACTTGACCACTCCAGAGACCCATGTCCTTGGGTCGCTCTTTCAGATTTTGGTGGCGCGTTTTGTATGGGTGTATGTGTCGCAATTCAATGGACGGTACGATACGCGCATGCTGATTCGCATTACAGGCGATAGGAGGAGCAGTATGGCACGGTGTAAAAGGATTCCGAAATAGCCCCTATGGCGAGCGACGGATAGGAGGTATGTTTGCACACTCACCATGGAGTCAAGACGAACATGACATAGCTCACCACATGTCTAGCAATTACGGCGATAAAAGCACGAGCGCCAGTCCTGGGCGGCAATTTCGGCGTATGGGGAGGCATGTTCAGCACCTTTGACTGCGCTGTAAAGGGCGTGCGAAAGAAGGAGGATCCATGGAACGCCATCATCGCCGGATTCTTCACAGGAGGCGCGCTGGCCGTGCGAGGCGGTCCCCGAGCGATACGGAATGGAGCGATTGGATGCGCCATCCTGTTGGCTGTCATCGAGGGCGTAGGAATCGGCTTCCAAAGAATGATGGCAGAGAACACGAAACTGGAACTCCCTCCTCCGCCCCCAAGCAGTGGGAGCGAAGGACGATTAGCACCGGCTTGACTACCTCGACTAGCCGTGTCCGCTCTCACCATGGCCGAGATGGGATTGATTTGTGCCTGAGAAAATTCGACACGAGACCGGAGAAGTAAATACGTACACGGCGTTGCGACGATACAAAGGAAAAGATTCGTGGGCATGATTGACGTAGCATAGCGCTGGAGTTCGGCTATGATGGATGCAGGATGGGAGATTTGCATCCAACTCCGCAGACGAGAGGAGACTGGCCCGGTATGCTCACTCTTCACTCTTCGACTATACACTAGAACGCGGCGGCATGTCATGAGGCCACATGAGCGGCAGATGAGCCACGGCACGTTCGCGCCTGTAACAATATATGTAAATATCGGCAGCAAAGCCCAGTGGGAGCTCCCTATATACTGTTCTTGACGGCTTCGATGCGGCTTCGGGTTGTAGCAATCATGCTCTCGGATTGCGTAAGGGCTATTTATTGTCCAAGCCCTGGATCTACTAACGAGCGGATGCGCCCCACCGTGTGTACTGGCCCGACCTGGTTCCGTTCGCGCCTCTCACTTGATTCTCGCAGCCTTAAACCTACTGACCTTCTTGACCTTGCCATCCCGCTCCTCCATCAAAACATCCTCTTCGTCAGGGTTGGCTTTGAAACCGCCCTGCTGACGAATCATGTCGTTGCGTCGTCTATAGTACTCCTCTGCAAGCTCGCGCCGCTGCATGATGGCATCCGGCTCATCTGCTGAGGGTGCTGCCACTCCTGTCGAACGGATAGGACGTTCGACCAGTTCCTCGGCGATAATGCGGCCCGCTGGACCGGTTGGTGCTGTCTCTTCGTGTTCAATTGGAGCAGGAGATTTGGCTGAGGACTGCAGGCCAGGCTTCTGGGAGGCTTTGAATCGAGACTGCTTCGTAGAAGGAGTATCAGGGACAGACGGTGGAGGAGCATCTACGTTATTGGTGCGTTCCGTCACCAAGTCTGCCAGTGGTGTCTCGTTCTCATTTCGAAGCATTTCCGCTACTTTTCTGGCCACGCCTTGCTCCTGCGCGAATGTCGGAGCTTCCGCAAAACTCACATGTTTCTTGCTCTGGCCATCTGCTCCAGCTGATGGAGCTGATGTCGAGTCAGTGGCAGCCGCATCACTGATCACGAGCCGATGAACGTGCTGAGGATCAATTTTGGCATCGAGATCAGCCACGTCTGTTGCTGACGGCGCTGGTCCCAAGTTGCCAATCAACCTCTCCTGCAATGCCTTCATCTCCTTGTGGTAGTTGTCGCTGATAACGCGGCGAGTGCTTCTGCCGTGCTCATCCTCGCTCTCTTGATCTGAGTCCGAGAAGCCACTAGTGTACGGAGTGTCCTCCTCGGGATTCTCGGAAGGAAAATCCGATAACGATCCATTCTCATCGATCTCGAAGTCATCCTCATCGAGGTCCATCTGAGCTACCACATGTCCCACTTCGTTCAGGTGGTACTCCAACATCTCTCGGCGGGTGGCGGCGTCTCCTTCTGACTCATTCTCGGGCAAGACGATATGCGTCCGTTCCAGCTCTTCGTTGTCGTTGATTTCGCCGACTTTATCGCCAGGCTTGAACATGAATTCCTTCAAAGTCTTCTGCATGTCGTTCGCCTTCTTCTTGGTCTCTGCATCCCCCTCTGCGGTCTTGGTGGCGGGCACTTCCTTGGCAGCTGGTTCTGCTGGGATCTCCTCTACGTGGGGTGCAAAGGAGACCGATCTGGTATCTGGCGCTGGCGCAGCCGGCATAACCGCGACTTTGTCATTGAAGGACACAGACCGCTTTCCATCTTGAGACTCGTAACGAATAGGGGTTGGCGGAGGCTTCGTGTCTGCAGTGAAAGAGACCGACTTCTTGCGAATCGAAGGGCGTTCGGATGTCGCCTCATCTTCGCTTCCGGATCTATGACGTGGATTCACATCTGCAGCAGATTTCTTCTGCACGAGCGCTGGATGCGGTTTCGTTGCAGGAGGATGCAACGTCGAGATGGCACTCTCGCCTTCGCTTCCCGCCTCCGTGTCCTCGAGATCGGTGCTGGATAGTCCCGCCTTGCGAAGTGTGTCGACCAAATTGGCGGTGGCAGATTCCGGCTGCGACAAGGTGCTAGATATGACGTTGCCATCGTCGTCAAGCTCCTCGTGAATCTCCGTCAACGGCAGCGCACCATCTCTGCTCTCGCGACTGGAGTAGGAGGCAAAGTCGAGCTCCTCTAATTTGGCTTCGCCATCCCAGAATTGCCGCTGCAGGGTCTCGATATTCTTCTGCACGTATTCTTGCCTCTTAGAAATAAGGTCGAGGACTTGCGACGACGAACGCGGTGCTTGCGGAATTCCAGCCAGTTCACGAATTTCCTGTTCCTTGACGAGGTCGCCCTCGTAGTTCTTGCTGATCTGTTGAAAGTCAAGATCGTCGGCGCCGGCTTGAATCTCCTCGGCCAGACCCTCGTATTCCGCTGTTAATGTCTGAAAGTGCTTCAGGCTGGCCTTGAGCTTTGCCAGATTCTCCTCGAGGAGCGCTCGTTGCCGTTCCACCTCGAGCAGATCCATGACTTCGTCGGGCTGGCTTGTGTTGTGATGAAGTGGAAAGTGGAAGGCAGAGAAGTCGCGAGTCAAGAGTCAAGCAAGCTAAATCTTGGCGGCGACCGAGCCGTCCAGCGTGGCTGATCCATGCCTTGATCTTCCCGCGAGGCAGATTGTCAAATGTCACCCGGTCATCACATGGCGAACAAAGCACGCGCACATCGTCATTCACTAATAACATGCATGCATCCCGATTGCACAGAGAGTTTCAGGCCTCGTCTCTATGCTCTGAGGCACACCTATAGAACAATGCTCTAGGGCCTACTACTGGAGTAACGGATCGCGGAAATGCTTCTGCATATTTCCTCTCTTGTCGTTGCCCCACTGATACCGTGCCTGTGCTCGCTGAGCACGCTTTGCATCTCGCTTCTCCACTGCCTTGATCTCACGCTTCTTGGCTTCGCTCACCCCAATCATTCCCAAGCCTCCGTCGGCGCGACTGATCATTTGCCTGCCGCGCCTCTGGTCGCCACCCGTCTCCGCGTCCTCATCGTCTGCATCAGAATCATGGCGACTGTCGGCGATCATGCGCTGCTGAGCCCGTTCATCAGCAGAGGGGTAGTTGCGCAAGTTCTGTCTGTAGTAAGTACGCAGACTGCGGTGACCAGCGGTGCGTCCGGAGGGCAGGTGCAGCTCGTAATCATCGTGGTAGACAGCGTGTGAGCCTCCGTGGGCGTGGGAGTGGAACCCATCGCTGTTCTTGTGCGGACGCGGATCCGTGTGCGAATGGTGACGATGCAACCCGAGACGCTCGTGCAGGTGTGATCGATCAACAGGAACGGAGCCAATCTCGTCTGTGGGCACCGACGAGAGCGAGCTGTCACTCTCCCACCCTTCATCGTCCTCCATGTCCACGTCTTCACCATCTTCGTTCTCAACAGTAGTCTTTGCCGCTCGCTTTGCGCCGAGCTTGACGCCCCCACTTGTGCCTTCGTCCTCCGTCTCGCTCTCGTCGTCAGAGTAGGTGGATCTGAAATCGTAAAACTCTCCGACATCCATCTGTTCCTCTTCAGTGCTGTATGCGATCATGCAGTGCCCTCTGTCGCGCATGTGCGTCTGGATGCCCGATGTCGTGTGCAGTTGTTTGTGGCAAAGCAGGCACTGGCGAAGCACCACCACAGTCTCGCTGAGGTAGTTCAAGAGGCCAGGCAAGTCCACGAGGTAGTCTTGCTCCGGGATAAAGAAGCCGTGTTGTCGAGACATGTGGTTGATGTTGAGGTCCATGGTGGGGGAGATGTAGTTGCAGAACAAGCACTGCTTGAGATCGGACTTGTGCTCGTAGTCCTCGTCTTCGCCATCCGTTGCCGTGCCTGCTGGTGCAGAGCCCGAAGCCCCCTCTTGTGAACTTGCTGGCCCACCCAACTGCGTTCTGCTCATGCCACCGACGACTTCCTCTAGAGCATCCTCCGTAGCCTCTTCGCCGTTGGCCGTGCTGGCAGTCGTACTCGCGGTGTCGATAGAGTCTCCGAGAGTGAAGGTGGAATCTGCCATACTGTCTGTGTCCGTGCCGTCGACGCCACCCCCGCGAGCATTATATCGTGCAACGTGAAGTCGGTGCTTCTGGCTTCCCAAGTGGTTGACGAATGCACCTTCGCTGAAGTAAGTCTTGTCACAAGGCTCGCATCGTTTCTCAAAGCTGGCTCTGGCTGCAGTAGCAGCGGCCGTGGCCTTGTTTGCAAGGACTTTCTCGGCGAAGATTTCAGAAGAGAGGGGCGGCAGCGACGCCACTCTCCGCTTCAGATTGTAGCGATGCCAATCTGATTGCATGTGGGTGCGTTGGAGATCGCTCGAGCGGAAGGCCACTTGACACGTATTGCAAGTGAACGGGTGGGCAGAGCCATTCTGTGCGGGCGTTGCGGACGCCATGGCGAGCAATGTGTGAAGTGTGTATGATGGAGGAAGAGGGCATCTTGTCGACCGGCATGACGAAATTTGTAGACTTTTTGGTCCGTGACGAAGGCGCGCTGACTAAAGACCCTGCTTGACACGCCCAACTGCATTCACCATTAAGCGACCACATGCAGCCATACCACTTTGACCGGAGGCTTGACTCATCAGGGAAGATAGGGAGCCTACCATCCGAGCTGTCACTGTGATCAAGGGCGAACAATCATGTCGCAACACTACAGCAGATATGTCCCGCCGGAGCTCGAGGGCACCAAGAGCGCAAATCAACTGCAGAAGCGACGACCACCGGGCATGCTGAAAAAGGACGGCTCTCAAACAGTTCGTTTTGAAATGCCTTTTGCTGTCTGGTGTCATACATGTAAACCTCATGCCATCATCGGACAAGGCGTACGATTCAATGCAGTGAAGCGCAAAGCAGGGAATTACCACAGCACGCCAATCTGGAGTTTCCGTATGCGGCATCCTGCTTGCAATGGGACGATAGAGATCAGGACTGATCCCAAAAATACTGCTTACGTCGTCGTGGAAGGAGGTAAAGCCCGAGACTATGGAGATCTGGATGACCGCGTTCGTGAAGGTGAGGGTGGCGTCCCATTTTTGACCGCAGAAGAGCGCGAGCAAAGGCGAGAGGACGCTTTTGCGCAGCTCGAAGGCAAAGTCGAGGAGAAGCAACAGACGCAAAGCAATGACAAACGTATTCGTGAACTCTATGAGGCTGGCGAACGGGACTGGGACGACCCGTGGACGGCCAATCGGAGGATGCGTGATTCATTTCGGAGAGAGAGGAAAACTATCAAGCGGAAAGAACTGGCTGATCAACAAATCAAAGATCGGATCGGAACTGAGATGGACTTACTTCCAGAGAACAAGGAGGATGAATTACGAGCCAAGCTTGTTTCGTTTGGCGAAGTCGATGCAGATGCAGATGCAGACCATGCAAGTACCAAACCTATGTTCAGCACGGCCTTGAAAACCCCTGGCAACAAGTCTGGCCCTGCAGGAAAGGGCAACGCAAAGGACCTGCTCAGGTCTCGATTGCTTTCAAGTACCCGAGCGAACTTGAATCCCTTTGGGTGAAGCCAGTTTGTGCTGACGCCTCTGTTGCACCTGGCACGCCGCTCGACAAGATCGATAGCTTCGCAACATGCCCTTTGGTCCATCATTGTTCTCTTCTTCATCCAGCGTTCTAGCGAGCTTCTCATGAGATACCCGACACGAGCACTATCGCAATCAAGCTTTATCGATGAACTATTGCTTCTTCCTGCGATCCAGAAACCGTCCCTGCAAAAGTCAGCATATGCTCCATATTTCATGTTGGCCAACCTGGCCAGATACTCTCGCGGCTCCCGTCCCCCATCAGTGTCAAAGGCGAGCGCAAACTCGTCCACCCCAGCCTGTATGCCGTCATCGACACTCCATCCTTCCCACTTCCTGATCAACCTCTTCTGACTCCTCATCGCAATCGGCCCCATCTCACACAGCGCCCCCGTCCACTCCTCGACAACACGATCCAGCTCCACCTCACCCTGCACCACCTCCTCCACAAGACCCCACTCTTTCGCCTGCGCAGCATCCAATATCTCGGCAAGATACAGCAGTCTCCTGGTCTTCCCAAATCCGATCAACTGCGGCAGCAGCGCCGCCTCAACAACACTCGGAATCCCGACCCTCACCTCCGGCATACCGAATTTCGAATCCGCAGTCGCCACTCTCACGTCGCAAGACACCATCATCTCCAGACCTGCTCCCAGCGAAAAGCCATTCACGCGAGCGATGACCGGGACGGGGAGATCGCGGATCGCTCGACAAGCATCATGGATGCGAGTGATGAACGTCCGGGCTTCTTCCGCGCCCGATAGAGCGTGCATCTCTTTGATGTCTGCGCCGCCGATGAACGAGGGGCTTTTGCCGTGCGCTGTCGGCGCTCCGGTCAAGACTACAGCGCGGAGCTCTGACTTCTTGCTCAGGGCGTGGCACGATTGTGTCAATTGTGTGAGGATCACGCTGTTGACGATGTTCATCTTTTGAGGATTGCATATTGAGAGGATGGCAATTTGCCCGTTTCTATGATATTGGCATGAAACGCCGCGCTGGTAAGCGGAATAGTCCGATTGACTCGAGCAGAGTCGACCGCGTCTCGACGGCAGGTTGCCATGGGCCCCGAGACGTCTGAGGCTGCGGGCAAGGACGTGCTGCGCGGATGGTGATGACCGGAGCTGCATAGTTCTGAGCCAGTATCAGCTGCGTGCATGGAAAGACAGTCCCTGGTCTCTCGTCGGATCCCTCGAGTCTGTCACGACGTTCTATCTAGCATAGACCGCACCGATGCTCAGTCTCGCGCGATGGTGGTCACTTGCACGCACTGCACGAGTGATGAACGACTCGGTGCAGGATGATCGGCGGACGTAGAGACTACTGTACTCCACATTTCCTAGACCCAGCCGGACCCCGCGGACGCGTGAGCGGTACGTGAAGTCGAGCTCCTACGCGAAGCTTGCCCCGCCCCAATGAGGTCAATGGAGCAACAGCCGTCTTACAGCACATATGTATCACTGCGTCCCTTCTCCTCCGTCCGCAGCATCTCTTCGTCTGCTCGGCTGATTGATCATCACTGAACTCTTGACCTCCCGCATTTATTGATCATGGCGGACAACACAATGAAAGCACTGCATTACGACGGCCCTTTCAAAGTCGCCGTTCGAGAGTGAGTCTTGAGAACAGCATTGTCAGAGTATCGTTGACTGAGAGTGTTGGACAGGATTGAACGTCCAAAGATCCAGCATCCAGTAAGGCATTTGACACAACAGTATTTGGATCGACGCTGACAACCCCGGAGGACGATGTGATCATCAAGGTGACAACCACATGTATCTGTGGTTCTGATTTGCATATGTAAGTCTCCTTTGGGAGCGATCGAGTCGATCTTCATCGTTGCGCAACACTCCCATGCCCCAGGGTTGTACGATGGACACTCGCTAATGATCCTGTCAGGTACGAAGGCCGCACCGCTGCAGAGAAAGGCCTCGTGTTTGGCCACGAGAACATGGGTGTTATCACAGAGATCGGATCTGGCGTGACTCTTTTGAAGGAGGGTGATCGCATTGTTCTGCCGTTCAATGTTGCTGATGGTCGGTGCCGCAATTGCGAGGAGGGCAAGACAGGTACTTGAGTAATGATCTCACACACAAAATCGACACTCGCTCACATTCCCGTCAGCGTTTTGCACGGGTGTGAACCCTGGGTTCGCTGGGTACGTTCACAAGGGAGTGGTGGCATCGGGACAAACGTTGTACTGATCGTTATCCAGCGGCGCATATGGCTACGTGGCGATGGGCCCGTACCAAGGCGGCCAGGCGCAGTATCTCCGGGTGCCGTTCGCGGATTTCAACGCCTTGACGCTGCCTCAAGGTACCGAGCATGAAGCAGATTTCGCTCTCCTTGCAGGTAGGTTGTATCTTGAAACCGCGAGGCAGAAGTAGACGTTGACTCCAGATCTTTTGTCATCCAGATATTTTCCCAGTAAGTCGGCCGCACTGTCGAGAAGCATCCACCACTGACTTGTTCCCAGACTGGCTGGCACGGTCTTGTCCTCTCAGGTTTTCAGAGCGGTGAATCAGTGGCCGTTTTTGGAGCCGGTCCAGTCGGTCTTATGGCTGCATATTCGGGCGTGATCCGTGGTGCCTCGCGTGTCTTCGTTGTCGACCAAGTCAAGGAACGTTTGGACCAGGCAGCCAAGATCGGCTGTATTCCGATCAACTTCAGAGATGGCGATCCAGTCGAGCAGAGTGAGTCCATTGGCTGCCTCAACGGGATTGTGTTGACAAATCTCTAGTCATCAAGCAGAATGGCGGTATGGTGGACAGAGCTGTCGATGCTGTTGGGTACCAGGCTGTCGACAAGGATGGCAGCAAGGAACAGCCAAACATTGTGCTGGACCAGTTGATCATGGTCACCAGACCGACGGGTGGTCTTGTGAGCCTCGCTCCCAGGGACAACACCATCAAAGCTGACATTGGCCAGGGGATTCCTGGACTCTACGTCCCTAGCGACCCAGGCGCTCCAGACGCTCAGTCAGGAAAGGGACAAATCTTGTAAGTCCAGATCACTAATGCAGGTCCAAGAATGAGGGCTGACAAGACAACCTCGCAGAATCTCGTTCGGAAAACTGTTCGAGAAGGGCCTCAAATTGGGAACCGGGCAATGCAATGGTGAGTTGTCACTTGCAGCATCGATTTTGCTCGTCTAACGTCGTCGCAGTCAAGGCATACAATCGCTATCTGCGGGACCTCATCATCAGCGGTCGCGCGAAGCCATCGTTCGTCGTGTCGCACGAATTGTCCCTCGAGGATGCTCCTATGGCATATGAGAAGTTCGACAAGCGCATCGAGGGCTATTCGAAGGTCCTTCTGCACCCAAATGGTCCTCTTCAGTAGGCGCTTCCCATGTGGTCCGTAGCAGATAGCACTATCGGTTGGTCGCCATTCGGCAGTAGTCGGTGTGCCTCAATCTCATCGTCACAAAGTGGTTCCTCGTTGCGATATTCGTGTTCCCGCTCATCCTCGTAGACATCGCCTCAAATCTCATCATCCCCGGTCACGACTCGTGCCGAAAGAATCTTCACCTCCTCTTCTGGTCTGTCTTCCGCCGCAGTCTTGACCAACCCCAGCTTCTGCACCGTTCGCATCCCGCTCTTCACACGCCCGAAAATCGTGTGCTTTCCATCCAACCACGGAGTAGGAGCCAGCGTGATGAAAAACTGCGAACCATTCGTGTTGGGTCCCGAGTTGGCCATGGATAGGATTCCTGCTCCGGTATGCTTGAGATCCGATCGAATCTCGTCCTCAAACTTTTCTCCCCAGATGGAACTGCCTCCTCGGCCTGTGCCTGTCGGGTCGCCGCCCTGGATCTGTGTTTGTGAGGTCAGGCGTGTTGGCAAAAGCCTGGCAAAGGGGGCAAGCGATACTGACCATGAAGTCGGGGATGATGCGGTGGAAAATGGTGTTATCGTAGTAGTGCCTTGAGCATAATGTTGAGAAATTCTCGCAGGTTCGAGGTGCATGTTGAGTGTAGAGCTCAAGTGTGATGGAGCCGAGGGAGGTCTCGAGGACGACAGTTTGCGTCATGTCGAATGTACCACCTCCAGCTGTATGCTAATGTAGTGAGGTGAGGTCTCCGTGGCTTCATCAAGGTGCAACTTCTGTGCAGGGTGACGCCGGTGCAACAGAACTCTGTGGGACGTGTCACGACTTTTGCCATTCTGGATGTTTGCATGTGAAAGAACCAAAGCTTCAAGGGCCGCAAAGTCAAAGTGACGAACGTCCTGGTATGCGAGAGCTACCAAGAATGCACAAGTGTTGACACGGGAGTTCGTCATCCTGTCCCGTCTGCCAGGCTAGGTATACATCAATCTATGCTAGACCATCAATGTTGTAACGCCATGCAATGCTATCCAACGCTATGCTCGCTGTTCAAGGATTCAGGACCTTAGTCTTCATCCATTCGCTCGTTCCCACTCCGAGATTGAGGCCGTTTCGAGCCCACCACCTCCGAACTTCCATTCCACGTTCTCCCTCGTACCCATCCTCGAGTGCCTCTTCCACATCGCACGTTTTGTACTCGACCTTGAGGCCCGATCTCTTCCACCATTCGAGGACATCGACGTTGCCACTTTTGGTGGCACCCACCAAGACCTGGTTGTCAAAGATCATCTTAGAACCTTTCAACTCGTGCCACAGCTGGAGAATGTCGACGTGGCCATGTGTCGAAGCCAGCTTGGAGACTGTGTCCTCGTGAGGGAATGCGATGCCGCTCTGCAGCCACCAGTGCACAACGTCCGTATGGCCGTTCTGTGTTGCATAGCAAATGCTCTTCCCTGGTTTCAGGCGCACCTTGGAGGAGTCCACACTCGCACTGGAATCGTCTACGAATGTCGACTGCGCTTTCCACCACTCGAGCACCGATATATGGCCCTGACTGCTCGCCTGTTCCAGCGCGGCTTCTGTGAAC
Source organism: Cercospora janseana (assembly GCA_026725115.1). Classification (NCBI taxonomy): domain Eukaryota; kingdom Fungi; phylum Ascomycota; class Dothideomycetes; order Mycosphaerellales; family Mycosphaerellaceae; genus Cercospora; species Cercospora janseana. Next base: position 3,061,363 of record CM049098.1, read on the forward strand.
TTCAGTGGCAAGCCAGAATGCTGCCACCACTCCAGCACATTCACGAATCCTGCTCGGGATGCTCCATCAAGAGCCTCTGCGTTGTACTCTTTGGTCAGGAATGACGGCGATGTCCGCCAAAACTCCAGTATTTCTGTCCTGCTGAAGACGGAAGAGGCCTTGTCAGGGAGAAATGTGTGGCCGAATGTTGCCCAGAACAGGTCTTTGTGGTTGGCCTCCAGATGGGCCAGCAGGTCAGTCATCGCGAAGCGCATGATGAGCTTAATGCAGAGCTTCGACAGCCAGCGGGGAACACTGTGCGTCGCTATGAAGTGCTTAACATCGGCGAGATTGCCCCGCAAGAGCGTTAGCTCAAGTGTCTCCATGTAGTTGCGCGGGCCCTGTGGGCTCGTATGGGACGTCCATTCTGCTGGTGCTCTCAAATTTGTGTAAATGTGCAGTGTCTGTGCTAGCTCCCAGTCGCCTGTGTGATCGATGATAATGGTCCACAACTCTGGTGGCAGCACGCTGCCCGTCTTTTCCGAAGCGGCAGCAAAGCATGTCTTGTGATTCGGCGATACATCCAGCCCTGCGCCAATGTTTACCAGATCCACCTGATTGCGAATCGCCTCTACCAACTCCTCGGCCGCTCCCCACGAAATCAAGTGCTTCCGCTCGTTGGCGAACGCCCATAGCATGGGCTGCAGCACCTGTACCCAATTCCACTTCCTGCGTATCTTGGTGAGCTGCTTCTTCGTCATCGGATTCTCCCACATGGGCGAGGACATGCCGGGCAGCAGCACAATCTTCTTGGACACATCCCAGCTGCGCACAATCTCCAGCACGAGATTGTCGGTGTGCCCATGCAGCATCTTGGCCAGATTGTTCGCATCCAGGGGAGCGAGGACCAGCAGATCGGCCCACTCGCACAGCTCCGCCGCTTCTTGCTCGACCTCTGCGACACCACGCGCGGCGGCGTGCCGAGACACGTTGGGCATGGTCAGACATGACGTGGAGGCACGGACAAAGTCCTCGGCGTGGAAGGCCGGATCGAGGATGGCGCGGAGCGCGACATCAGGCAGGTCGGCGACGGTCGGCAGCAGGTTTCGCACAATCTTGCCATCGGCACAGCCGACGGATGCGAAGAGGACGTTCAGCGGACGACTTGCGTGCAGGGCGGCGGGGTGGGGGCGGAGAGGGTCATGGTCGTCGGGCATTCTCTGCGCGAGAGGGTAGCGGCGGAGTGCAGGAGTCCGGTGCCGACGATGCTTAGTTAGGAGGGAGTGGTGGTGGCAGACAGCGGGAGGTCAGACAACAAATCCAGCCATGCCTTGCACGTGGGGAGGGGCGGAGCGAGAGGTGCTCACGTCGAGGAGGGGACGGCGAGCGAGGGTTGGCGCGCCGTCTTTGTCCGCTGGGCGATTCTTCACCGCCGTGCAGGCCAATGATGATGGCCACGCTGCGCCGAAGCGACGCTGCAGCAATCATGCCCATGTGCAGATGCTTTGCAGAGTCCTCACATCCACACGCGTGGTTGGCAGCAGACGAGCCGAGCTCCCACGTGCCGCCGCAGGACACTTGGGCGGCGGTACTAACTAAGGTAACGTAATCAGACAGTTAGTGAACCAGTATAGTTAGTGAATCAGCTGAAATCGCACGTGATTCGAGATTTACGAAATGCGATATCTCGACAACGCCGCGTCTAATAACTTTGCAATAAAAATCCTAAGTAGGAATTAGCCTGTATATATTTAGAACCTAGGGTCGAGAATTTTGTATATACTGTCGACGCTGCTATATATCTATTTTAGGCAGTCCTACTACTTCTCTATATAGTATGTTCGAGTTCTCAGGCTCGAGAAGAGCTTAGCTTCTATTTACTACTAGAACGAAAGCTTGAAAAGATTCTCGTAAGATAACGCGTTTATAAGACGTAGCGTTGTCGAGATATTGCATTTCGTAAAACCTCGAATCACGTGCGATTTCAGCTGGTTCACTAATTATACTAGTTCACTAACTGTCTCATTACGTTAGTTACTCCCGTGGGCGGCGTAGTCAGCAATCATCATCGATGTGCGACTCGCTGCTTGGTGCCCTCGCAGGCGTCCAGGTCCGGCGAGCAGTACAGGCATCATCATCGCCGGCTTCTGCATCTGACAGGGGCTGTCGCGCGCTCATCACCTGCACCGGGTGGCATCCATGCAGTCCTGATAGACCCAGGCTCAAGACTGGGGAGTTGACGGATCTGCGATCTTCGGTGGCGCTGGCCCTCCAGCGCCCAACCCTGGTTGCATATCTCATTGGGCTCTCTCGACGTCCGATTCCCGTCCTGCGCCACATCGTCGACTACTTCGCACAATACCTCAACCACCGGACGTCACTACGCCGCCGCCGCCGCCGCCCACGACGACGACGACAACGACGACGACGCGATCATCTCCGAGCCCGCGACACGTCCCGATCCTCTCCGGCCTGCCCCCGAGCTGCATCCCGCCATCCAGACACGCACCGCCATCACGTCCTGGCCCACGACCCTCCTCGCCCGCCCTGCGACCCCGTTTCCCCCTCACCGACTTCCGCTGCAGCGAGGCGCCCATGCAGCGAGGGCCGAGTGGGTGCTAGAGGCTCATGTTGGCGACGCACCCTTCCATACGGTGGTGGCGAAAAGGCTTCGCCCACGACTTTTAGGTCGTGCCACGCACAGCAGAGGCAGCGATCGAGCGAACCGGACTGGGGAGGCCGCACCACACGGCGTCTCGCCTGCATGCCAGCAGCATGCCTCCCGGACCAACCAACGAGCCGCCGTCCAGCAAGCCGACCGAGGAAGTGCCCACCGCTGATGCCACCGCACCTGCAAACGCGGCCGCGAGCCTGCGAGATGCCGCGCAATGGACGAATAAATTTCCCAACCTGTCCGTGGACGAGCTGCTCCCGCGGCAAGGCGATTCTACCCAGTCGCCCTCGGCGAGCACCGATGGACAACTCAGCCCAGCTGCTGCGGACCGTGTGTTTCCCATTCGCTCGGTCGTGTCTGTCGATCCAACACCGACACCTCTCACCAAGAACGAGAGGTCGGAGGGCTACTTCCATCCAGCTCATGCTCGCCGCATGTCTGTGAACACCGCAAGCAGTAGCGAGCCTGTGGCGCCGGGAAATGCAGCTGCTCGAGGGAGGCCCAGTGGCGAGAGGAAGCCCACTCGGCGAGAAAGCGAGGAGCAGCTCTCATCGAGTCGACAGGCTTCAACATCCACGACCGGAAATTCGCAGCTGAGCAGCCCGCTCAGCAGGGCCCAGCCCCAGCACGTGCTGAACGAGATCATCAACGAGACCGAGAGCGTGGGTAGCGGGCATGAAGGGGGTTCGGAACAGGATGTCATGTCCTCAGGCCGTGCCGCATCTGTCAAGAGCAGCGTGAAGAGTGCGTTGGACGAGACGGGTCCCCTGGTGACTGCGCGCTTCAAGCACGTGGTGACGGATGGTGGTCATGCTATCATCACTGGCCGAGATGGAGAGACGCTGCAACGTTGTGAAGACGAGCCAATCCACATACCTGGCGCTGTGCAGGGCTTCGGCCTCCTGATCGCTTTGGAAGAGCAACAAGAGGGCAAGCTGATTGTGCGCATCGTGAGTGAGAACTCCAAGCGACTGATCGGGTACTCGCCGCAGCAACTCTTCGCTCTGGACAGCTTCACGGACATTCTGTCGGAGGAACAGGCGGATAACCTACTGGACCACGTGGACTTCATCCGAGACGAAGACGCAGACGTGGTCACCAACGGGCCCGAAGTCTTCACCATGTCGATTCGCAACCCGCAAAGGAAGAGCCAAAAGTTCTGGTGCGCCATGCACATCAATGAGAGGAACTCGAATCTGGTCATCTGTGAATTCGAACTAGAAGACGACCCTGTCAACCCGCTGGTGCCCCCCAATGATATGACCCCGGAGCCTCCTGAGGACACGCTTAACAGCCGGCCCACCGCCGAGGAGTATCTCGAAAGCACGCAAAACAACAGCAAGCCGCTGCGGGTGCTGCGAAGTGCTCGCAAGCGCAAGGGGGAAGCAGCGGCGATGGAGGTCTTCAACATCATGAGCCAGGTGCAGGAGCAACTTGCCGCAGCGCCCAACCTCGACAAGTTTCTGAAAATTCTCGTCGGGGTGGTCAAAGAGCTCACAGGCTTCCATCGCGTCATGGTGTACCAGTTTGATCAGAACTGGAATGGCAGAGTGGTGACGGAACTTGTCGACCCACGAGCTACGAAAGATCTCTACAAAGGGCTCAACTTTCCCGCTTCTGACATCCCCAAGCAAGCTCGCGATTTGTATAAGATCAACAAGGTCAGAATGCTGTACGATCGCGACCAGGAGACTGCCCGTTTGGTATGCCGAACCATGGAAGATCTCGAATCGCCCTTGGATCTCACGTATTCCTACCTGCGAGCCATGTCGCCCATCCATTTGAAGTACTTGGCGAACATGGCCGTTCGATCCTCCATGTCGATATCGATCAACGCCTTCGAAGAGTTGTGGGGGCTCATCGCCTGTCACACCTACGGCTCAAAAGGCATGAGAGTGTCGTTTCCCATCCGCAAGATGTGTCGCCTTGTGGGCGATTCCGCTTCTCGCAACATCGAGAGGCTCTCCTACGCATCACGATTACAAGCGCGGAAGCTGATCAATACGGTGCCCACGCAAAGCAACCCATCTGGCTATATCATTGCATCTTCCGAAGACCTGCTGAAACTCTTCGACGCCGACTTTGGCCTGTTGTCGATTCGCGACGAGACGAAGATTCTTGGACACCTCGAACATTCGCAGGAGGCCTTGGCAATGCTCGAATACCTTCGCATGCGATGTGTCACCAACGTCATGACATCGCAAGACATCAAAGAGGATTTCCCGGACCTTCGCTATCCTCCCGGCTTCAAGGAAATTGCCGGTCTCCTGCTCGTACCGTTGTCTGTCGGTGGCCAGGACTTCATTGTGTTCTTCCGCAAGGGTCAACTCAAGGAGGTGAAGTGGGCGGGCAACCCTTACGAGAAGTACATTAAAGAGGGGACCGAGGGCTACCTGGAGCCGCGAAAGAGCTTTCGTACGTGGAGTGAAATGGTGGTGGGCAAGTGTCGCGAGTGGTCGGAGGAAGAAATTGAGACTGCGGCCGTGCTTTGCCTGGTCTACGGAAAGTTCATCGAAGTGTGGCGGCAGAAAGAGGCTGCGTTGCAGAACAGTCAGTTGACTCGACTACTGCTGGCAAACTCAGCGCACGAAGTCCGGACGCCTCTCAACGCCATCATCAACTATCTAGAAATTGCGCTAGAGGGCACGCTGGACCAGGAAACGCGTGACAATCTGGCCAAGTCCCACTCGGCTTCCAAATCGCTGATTTATGTCATCAACGATCTTCTGGATCTTACCAAGACGGAAGAGGGTGGAGAGCTTGTCAAGGATGAGGTTTTCGACTTGAGCGCCACGCTTTACGAGGCGACGGACATGTTCAAAGGCGACGCGAGGCGGAAGAATATATCTTATGAGGTGTTTGATCGTCCCGGCCTCCCGCGACAAGTCATCGGCGACCAACGTAGAATCCGACAGGCCATCAGCAACGTGACTGCCAATGCCATACAGAACACCCGGGAAGGAGGCGTCAAGGTGGAGATGTATGTGGCCTCCCGTGAGCAGAGCCACGTGGAGGTGGAGATCAGCATTGCCGATACGGGTGTTGGTATGAATGGCAAGAAGTTGGACGCACTCTTTCGCGAATTGGAGCAGGTGCAGACGGAATCGGAGAATATGCTAGCAGAACCTGTCATCACCGAGAAAGCGTTGCCCGAGTCCACCAAGCCTGCAGAAGCCAAAACCCTGGGCCTGGGTCTGGCCGTGGTGGCCAGAATCATACGGAACATGAATGGCCAGCTGCGTCTCAAGTCGGAGGAAGGGAAGGGATCGCGCTTTGTGATTCAATTCCCCTTCGAAGTGCCAGAAAGCGAGGCTCAGCAACCGGCGATAGAGCCCGAGGGCTCGCAAGGCTCGGTCACTCCACATGCTGAGCTGGTTTTGGGTCCACTGACGCAGATGAGCGAGGACATGGTGACATTGATTGAGAGGAACAGCAACACGAGTGAAGCCAAAAGTCCGCCCGAGATGGTCCGCAAAAACAGCGCCGAGAGTTTTGGGAGCAAGAAGAGCTATCGATCGAATCGCAGCAATTTCAGCAAAGCGTCCAACCGCAGCGGCAAGAGCGAGGCCGACCGGTTGATCGAAGCGATACAAGAGCCGCATCGAGTCGAAGGCTGGCACGAAAACAGCGTGCACCGGCGCAACAGTCGAGGAAGTGGTGGTGCACCCTCCCGCCCAGCCCTGCAAACGCGGCATTCTGCCGGACCTGAACTTGCCGGCACACCTGTCAAGCCAAGGAGCAACAGCATCGAGGTTGCCACAGTTCCAGAGCATTTGCGCAATGCGAGGACCGGCCGTCCCGGGCAGAGCGAAGTGACTGATTCCGGAACGCCTGTCCGTCCGATCAGGGTACCTGACGAATCTGCTTCTCCCACCTTCGACCAGCCTCTGAGCATCAAGTCTTGGTCTGGACGGCCGTCCTCTCTCACTTCCAGCAAGGCCACCGCCGATGCGGACCATATGAAAGTTCTGGTGGCGGAAGACGACCCGGTGAACAGCCGCATCATCAAGAAACGCTTGGAGAAGCTTGGGCACGAGGTGATCCTGACAGTCAACGGAGAGGAGTGTGCCAGCATTTATTGCGAGCGTACAGGCTTCTTCGATATTGTCTTGATGGATATGCAGGTAAGTTTAGTCTACGTGCGCTTCACGGAATTGAAACACTGACCCGCACTTAGATGCCCATCGTCGATGGATTGACATCGGCCAAGATGATTCGGTCGTTCGAAAAATCTCATCCGTCGCAGACGCTGTCCGCGCGAGCTGCTATGAACGGCCGCGTGCCCATCATTGCCGTCTCTGCGTCCCTCATCGAAAAAGATCGGCAAATGTACATTGATGGCGGGTTTGACGGCTGGATACTGAAGCCGATCTCATTTAACCGTTTGTCAGAGATCATGGAGGGCATTGTTGATCAACAAGTTCGCAAGGAGAACCTTTACCAGCCAGGCACCTGGGAGCGAGGCGGGTGGTTTGACATGGCACAAAAGGACATTTTTGCGGCAGATACTACACCCAGCCAGGAGCCACCACAGAGCGCTCCTAGCGAAGGTGTCAAAATAGCAGCGGCAATCGACGTGCCTCAAACCAAGGAGGAGTGCGATAGTGAGCAGAGTCGCGAACAAGCGCGGCTCGACGGTGCTCAAGAACAGGACCAAGGACCATCTCCGCAGCAGGAGCAGACCGCGCTAGGGGGAGTTGGTGACAACGAGACTCAAGCTCGGTGACTCGTCTCGGCCCTTGGGGATCATTGCTAAATCCGGACACGACAGCACGATGAATTTCAAAGGAAAGATGAAAGAGCATACAGGCTAAACACGAGCAGGGAGAGCAGAGTGGTTTGACAGGACGAGGAGCGCAACGTCGAGCTTTACACGAACTGGTTCTGGATGATAGAGGACGATGGGACGGCAAAATGTGCACATGAATATTACAGCACACGGGGATCAACATGGAACCTATGACCTGGTAAAAGTATTGAGCAGCCTGGAGCGTTCACACAGATGGAGTCTTGGACGGGTGGTTCTTCTTTCTTTTCCCCAAGCATTCTGCATATTCTGAGCCGCTTCGGCTCCTGTTCACGTTACAACCCATTCTCGTCGGGAGGCAGTGTTTGCGGCTGGCGTACGGCGCACACCAATGAACGAGAGCTGCAGTATCTCTCAGGGGTATGGGGGCTTATCTTAGCTTCGCACACTCTTCTTGTCCAGCATAGCTTAGGCTGGGCTGCGCTGAAACAAGCAAGGCGCATGAGCTGTCAAACACATCATCAATCCGCAAGCGCACTGAATGTTCGTGCATGATAGTGACCAGCAGCTGCACGCCCGTGCTTCGGCTTTAGTCCGCATGGCATGCTTAGCGAGGACGGCAAAGCCGTGTGCGGCCGTGTAGCATAGTCTGAGATCGAGACGTTTAATGACATCGTTTGACGATATATGCTTCGCTCCGCTTCGTGACTCCCGAATTGCGGAGAACGACAGAACGCCGACACGGGCTCGCTGCTATTGCGCTCTGCGTAGGCATGCGGGCAAGCGAGCACGGCTCGACTTCTCATGAGCCGTGGGATGTCGCTTCCGGCGCTCGTGGTCGCGGCAGACGTGCTTAAACAATATACCGCGGTGCCCAACCGCACCCGTAGCCTCCCGAGCGTGGACAGCGCGTTTCGCCCAGACACGTGACCGGGAGGGCTGGTCGGGTCCGTAAGATTCTCGTTGCTCTCCAAACAGGCCAATCACCAATAACTGCTTGTCAAATAGCTCGTCGGGGTGCTTCACGCTCGTGGGGCTTAGATCATGACCACAAGGGATCGTGTCCCGAGGGCATGTCCAGCGATGGTCGAGCCAGAAGTACAAAACTCTCGCTCCTCCGCACTCGTGGAGGCCTTCTGCTTTGCTTCGTGATCACTTTCCAGCAGCGTTTGTTTCAATCTCCACTCCGAGACCTGTGTGCATCTTCCCTCCTGCCTGAACGCAACACGGTCACATCATCCACCTCACCCACATCATCTGCGCATCACCATGGCTGGTCGCGTGAACAAGACGGCTCTGCACCCCACCGGTGTCGAGTATGCCTTCCCCCTTGCCCCTCGGCAGCCATTGGGCCTCGGGTCGCTGACCATAGAACACGTACAGGCCCCGACACGAGCACACGGAGATTGAGGAAGAGCTGCACGACCGCGCACACATCGACTACGACCGTGTGGCCATTGTGAGTTGACGACGCCGCCGCCGCCACAGCGGGACCCATGCACATGCTGACTGTGGCTGCAGATTGCCAATCCCTCGGTAGCCGCGCTGTACGAAGACGCCCTGGTCTACGAGACGGGTTCCGCCATCACGTCGACCGGCGCCCTGTCGGCCTACTCGGGCGCGAAGACTGGCCGCTCGCCCTCGGACAAGCGCATTGTGAAAGAGGAGGGCTCGGAGAGCAATGTGTGGTGGGGGCCGGTGAACAAGCCCATGACGCCAGAGGTGAGTTGCTGCGGCGGCGAGCTTTGCTTGCTTGCTTTCCCCGTCTCCTCCTCTCCACCACCATCATCATCATCACATGCCGTCAGGGCGAGCGCATCGAGCTGCGGAGACGCGTTCGCTCTGGCGGGGCAGGCGGCTTGGCGCGAACGGGCGGTGGTTGTCATGCACGGCGCCAAAACGTCATATGCCCGTCGCAATAGCCGAACGCTTTGCCGCACTAGTCCCCTTCCGGCGGCGTCCGCTTGCTGCCCCGCCATCGTCGGGCCAGACCGGGCGGCACGCGACCGCTTCACGCGACTTCACGTGCCGGCTGTACATGGCGCGAGATGACCACGACATGCTGACTGGCGCGGACAGGTCTGGAGGATCAACCGCGAGCGCGCCGTCGACTACCTCAACACGCGCAACCGCATCTATGTCATTGATGGCTACGCGGGCTGGGACGAGCGCTACCGCATCAACGTCCGCGTCGTCTGCGCCCGTGCCTACCATGCCCTCTTCATGTACAACATGCTCATCCGCCCGTCGCGGAAAGAGCTGGAGCACTTCCACCCCGACTACGTGATCTACAATGCCGGCGCCTTTCCGGCCAACAGATACACCACGAGCATGACCTCCAACACCTCCGTGTCCATCAACTTCCAGGAGAAGGAGATGGTCATCCTGGGCACCGAGTACGCGGGAGAGATGAAGAAGGGAATCTTCACCGTCCTCTTCTACGAGATGCCCGTCAAGCACAACGTCCTCACCCTCCACTCCTCGGCCAACGAGGGCAAGGATGGCGATGTCACCGTCTTCTTCGGACTGTCTGGAACGGGCAAGACCACTCTGTCAGCAGATCCGAAGCGCGCCTTGATCGGCGACGACGAGCACTGCTGGAGTGACCGAGGTGTGTTCAACATCGAGGGTGGTTGCTACGCCAAGTGCATCGGGCTCTCCGCGGAGAAGGAGCCCGATATCTTCAACGCCATCAAGTTCGGTTCCATCCTGGAAAACGTCGTCTTCGACCCAGAGACTCGTGTGGTCGACTACGATGACACCACACTGACGGAGAACACCCGATGTGCCTACCCAATCGAGTACATCGAGAACACCAAGATCCCTTGCATCTCAGACAACCACCCAAGCAACATCATCCTCCTCACTTGCGATGCTCGCGGTGTGCTCCCACCCATCTCCAAGCTGGATAGCGCGCAAACCATGTACCACTTCATCAGTGGTTACACCTCCAAGATGGCCGGCACAGAGCAAGGCGTCACGGAGCCTCAAGCCACCTTCTCCTCTTGCTTCGCCCAGCCCTTCCTTGCCCTCCACCCCATGCGTTACGCCAAGATGCTCGCAGACAAGATCTCCCACCACAACACCAACGCCTGGCTCCTCAACACCGGCTGGACCGGTGCTGGCGCCACCACCGGCGGCAAGCGCTGCCCTCTCAAATACACGCGTGCCATCCTCGACGCCATCCACAGCGGCGAGCTGGCCAAGGCTGAGTACGAGACGTACGAGACCTTCAATCTCCGAGTCCCCAAGAGTTGCTCTGGCGTGCCCGATGAGCTCCTCAATCCCGCCAAGGGCTGGACCGGCACCGCATCGCTCAAGGATGAAGTCACGAAACTCGCAGAGTTGTTCCAAGAAAACTTCAAGAAGTACTCGGACGAGGCTACCGAGGAGGTCCAGAAGGCTGGCCCGACGATCTAGACATTGCATGTACATAAGCTGAACCTCGCAAGTCCTTTCTCATTACTGTTGCCTGATGACGAATGACCCTGGCGTTTGCTGTGAGGGCACAGGGCGTTCTTTTTGCTCCTTTTGAATTCATTGTGACGAGGCTGGAATGATTTGAGCTGAAGCAAAATAGGAAGTTAGAAAGAGAGCTTTTCAAAATCAGCATCAGATTTGATTTACATTCTTACTGTCTGTCTCCCCCTCTCTTTCCAATACTGATCGTCTCCTTCCTCTTCGCAGGTCGTCTGCGCCCCTACTGAGAGTCATCTGACCGCCCGCCTTCTCCCCACCCTCACCCACTCTCCGTCATCGGCGTCCCCAAGTTCGAACCCGGCAGAGGTGCCGCTTGCACAGGCGCCCTCCGAGGCGTGCTCGGCGCACTGGCATTGTCACCGGCAATCGAAGAAGCAGAGGCCACAGCGGTGGGAGGACGAAAATTATTCACCCGCCCCGCCGCCATGATCCTGTCCTTCCAGACCTCCAGGATTCCCGCATCGCTGAATTCCAGAAACTTCAGCCAGAGTCGCAGCGCCGTGCGCGCATCTTCGATACTGTCGTGCGTGTCCTGTTGGATGTCCTCTTGCAGCACAGCCCAGGCGAGGAAGCGCAGGGAGAGCTTGCGTTGTGTGCGCGAGCCGAGCGAGAAGAGGTCTTGGGTGTCGATGAGTTGTGCCTCGGGGACGTGGATGTTGATGATGCGGAGGTCGCTGGAGAGGCCGTGGCCGATGAAGGAGCAGCCGAGGTTGACGAGGATCCAGAGTTTCTTGTAGACGTCTTTGAGATGGGAGAGGTGAAAGGTGCTGCGGCCGGGCGTGAGATCTCCGTCGTGGAGGCCGGAGTATTGGGTGAGGTAGTCGTCGATGGGTTCTTCGATGGCGATGTAGTCATCGATGAAGGTGAGCTCCCTATCATGGCCGTCTGCTCGGAGGACAGAGACTCTGGCGAGGCCCGAACGGGCTGGCCGGGTCATTGTGCGTTTGCCCGTCGGCCCCACGTCAATCTCTTCACGGAGGAGTCGCACGAATTCTGCGTCGATGGCGACGTGGCTCCCCGTCGTGGGCAAGTCCTCATCAGCCGATAGCGGTCGAAAGTGGTAGGGACCGCCGGTTCCTGGCTGAGCAGGACTGCGATATAGTATGGTAGTGTCGATTGCACTCTTCCACTTGTGGTCGACCGCGTAGGACATTGTCTTGACCTGGTAGGTGATGACCGATGGCAGCTTCCATTGTGGATTGAAATGCAAAGCATCTTCCTGCGAGACTGGATGTACCAAGAAATCGTTAAAAAGGTGGAAGTCGCGTTCCCGATTCTCGTCAGCGTCGGCGAGGCTGACATCGATCGTGGCGACCAGATGGGATTTTTCGTTGTCGCTCGGGAGCACGTCCGCGACCACGCCCACCAATTCATACACTGTGATTTTGTATTGAGCCCTTTGCAAATGCAGTCGCAAGTCTTCACCCTCATAGCAGAAGAAGCGGCCATTGTTGACAATGACTCCGATCTCTCGGGGTAGCAAGTCCGGTGTCGCCCACAGCTGCCGTGCTTCTGCGGAAGCCACCGCCGCATTCAGCATGAATACCATCGGCAGACAATGTACAGCTCGGTGTGAGACCATACTCTTGTACCCATTGCATCTCAAGCACCAGCCTCTATGCTGGCTATGGCGCTCAATCGAGGCCTTGAGAATTTGGGAAAAGTATTGCCGCACGCCTCGTATCTTCGGACGCGGCGGATAGACAAGATCATGTGCATACCACACCTTGTCCGTACGGCTTTCGTAATTGCATTGCACACACTGGGTACATTCCAGGCCGATGGTCCCGAAGGCCAAGTGGAACTGGTCGAGTGAGGGTGCGGCCTGCCGGAAATTGTCTTCCAGTCGCAGGAATAGAAAGCGATTCAAGTTCTGCATCATGGTGGTCAGAGGAAGGCCTGTTGTCTGAGTCTCTATGATATTTTGTGCGAGTGCGTCCGGTTGCTTGCTCAGTGCTCGGAGGAAGTTCGAGGCCTGGCAGTTTGGTCCGGTAGCTTTCTCGAGCATGTCAACTAAAAAGCCCAGTTCGCACATAAGGCATGTCTCGAGCCTGCAGTCACGAGCGGTATGGTGTAGACTGATATTGCGAGCCACGACGGTGAATCTGAGCAGCTGCAACAAGGGGTTCGCATACGAGTTAGCGATGTGTGTCTCCAGTCCCGCATATCGAGTCTTATTGAAGTAGCGGAAGTCGAAGTCTTCAACACCGAACTTGCTGTATTTGATCTCCACGTTTCTGTACAGGAAGCGCGTATCCTTGGCAGCTTTGCCGTCGAATTTCATCTTGTCAAGTGCTTTCAGCAGATCCTCACTCATACGGCGCCGCGTGTCTGGGCCGACGTGATCCGATTTCGACTTTTCACTCAGGAATTGTGGTGCCAACAGAGGGTCAGGCAGAGCCTGCTGATTTGCATCTGCTGCTTGGTGACGCAGTCTGGTCCGAGGATTGGCTCCGACTTTACCAAAGTCACAATTGCGAAACGAGGAATCAAGGTGGTCAAAGCGAGCAGCCGCATGTCCAACATGGTGGACCAGATTGTTCGGCCAGCTCGACAGCAAAGGCTCACGGTAGTGAGGCATACCTATGTGATGTATCGGCGTGCTGATGGCCCAGTCTAATTGTTTGTGGCCAGCTATAGCATCTGCAAATTCGGTGGCTTTCGCATATTCTGTGAATTGGATCTTGGTCGGAGATCCCCACAACGCTATATTGTTATTGCTATCCGCCATAGCGAAGCCTTTGCCAGATGGCATGAGTTCAAGTCCAGTGAAGTGGCAGTCTTGTGAGTTAGCATACTTCATGCTGGGCATTTCAGGGTTCTGTATGTCAATGGAGTGGAGAGTGCCGTTCTGGGAGAGCACAATGCATGTCGAGGAAAGCTTTGGATGCAGGCGTACATAGGCGGCTCCTCCCTGGAATGGCAGTGGTCTTGCAGGTCTGCGATTCTTGACATCGTATACGCGGACCAAACGCTCCAGAGCTAACCCCTGGTGCTGCGATTGAGCCCATCCACAGGTGAGCAAGTAGTCGCCTCTAGCATCCATGTCGTTGACGGTGCCTGCGTATGCCTTCCAGCTATGAGTAGGAAGCAGCGTCTTCGGGTCCAGCAGATGTATAGTCCCATCATGCGCAGCAGCGCAAATGGTCTGTCCAGCAATGCGGATCGATGTGAAAGGAATGGGGGTCGCCGGCGTAATGGTCTCGAGTACCACACCTTTGTCGACATCTAGTCGGAACAGTGTATTTTGGCAGCCAGCCACGACTAGCTCAGTCTGATCACGATTCGCGAAAGTCATGCAGCGCAAGTCCGTCATGTCTGGCAGTGAAAGATGCCATCGCGCGAGACCACGCCGTGATGCCAGGTGGACGCTGCGGTTCGAAACTGACACCACCCCTCCGCTACAAAATAGAATCTGTTTGACCGGCGCACTGACGGAAGCTGTTCGCGGACCACTGCCTGTATGCGCCCGAAATGAAGTATACTTTTGCAGGTCAGGGCCGTAGAAGGAAGTTATCAGTCCCTGCTGCAAGGTCAGGGTCTCGAGAGCAAGATACCATGTGGGAAAGCCAATGAAATAGAGTAGCTCAAAGGTCTTGGATGGAGAATGTATTCGGGCACAATTTTGCCATCATGCGTACTTACAGATTCATTGCCGACCCAAAAAAGCTCCTCCTGTGGATCGAAGCAGAATGCGGTTACACGCGAAGCTCGAGCTGATGTAGGTGCGCCGGCATTCGACATGCGAATCGTCTCGGTCCAATCGGCCTCCATGATGTTGTACCGGAGATTGTGCCTGACATGCCTGTCTTACGGTGAGAGTAAATGCTAGTGTGATTGAAGGCGGCCGGAGTCGATGCGTTCGATGTCCGATGTGGCAGGAAGAGCAGAGCAGTTGGATGGTCGTGAACCACGAGAGTAGAGTGGAGCCTGCCGCACGGGCCGACTTGTTGGGTGGAAGCTACAACATATAAAGTCATTGGCACTTTCAGCGTACCATGCATAACAGTGCCACACAAGTAGATGATTCTGAACGAAGTCGCACTCAGTAGAACCGATCGAGAAAATCTCACAGGCAGTAAAGACCCTTCGCACTCAAACTCACCGAGCAATAGCTCGATTCTCTTGGAGCACTGAGCGTACAGGCCAACACGTCGTTACCGAAATCATCCCTCCAAGCAGCATATGATGGCGATAACCGGATCAGATGCTCTGGAGAGCTTTCACAAATGTATTTCGAATTCATCAAAAGTTATGTGTCTGTTGGGTGCAGGGTTGTCTGCAGCTTCAGGCTTGCGTAAGTTGAACCATGACCTGAATGTTAGTCGTTCACCACAAGACTGCTTCGCTGACTCAATTACAGCTACGTTTCGTGGCGCAGGGGGACTATGGAGATCGCATGATGCGGTCTCACTTGCTACTCCTGAGGCATTCTCGCGCGATCCGGCCCTGGTGAGTCCGTCGATCATGGTCAAAGAGAACTATTAGCTGACACTCCGGTTTTGCAACAAGGTCTGGCGTTTCTATTGCTGTAAGGACACCTCCTGGTAATGACTCTCACAGCTTGCTAAGCGCTTCTAGACCGACGCAAAATGGCACTCAAGGCCAAGCCCAACCCAGCTCACTATGCTCTTGCTGAGTTTGCGCGACACGTACCAGGCTTCATCACGCTTTCGCAGAACGTCGATGGTCTAAGCACCCGGGCAGATCATCCACGAGAGAACTTGCAGCTTTTGCATGGGACATTATTCGAAGTCAAGTGCAGTGATCCGCAATGTGGGTACATGGCTGAGAACTTCGATGAACCCCTCTGTCCTGCGCTCTCTATTCCGGACGGAAGGGACCCGACATCAAAAAAAGCCCAGGCAGGGGACATCAGCGATCCGTCAGTGCAATTGCCAGATATCCCTCGGGAAGACTTGCCTCACTGTCCTCAGTGTACCAAACATTTGCTTCGACCCAACGTTGTTTGGTTTGGTGAACAGCTCCCGAGCAGTGTAATGGGAGAAATCAATGAGTATCTGCACAAGAATGCTCAGGTTGACGTGATCATGGTCGTTGGGACGGGCGCTCAGGTCTATCCCGCCGCTGGATACATCTTCCACGCACGACAGCGCGGGGCACGCGTATGCGTTGTAAACACCGATCCAAACGATGCGCCGCCAGGTGGATGGCAGAAAGGTGATTGGTTCTTCCAAGGTCTGTCCACGCCACTCTGTACCTCGTCGGTGCCTATACTGATGCAAAATGGTAGGAGATGCTGCGCAACTTGTGCCGCAGCTTCTGAAGCCCGTCATTGGGGAGTTGCAGACGTGGAATACAGCTCCATAGGGCGTGATGCAAGCAGGAGGAAGTGAGATGCGGATGTGCGGGGCTGCTGATGCTCGAAGAGTATTGTGCTGTGGCTTTGGATGCTGGTAACTAACTTAGGAGGTAGTCAGATCCATTGCAGTGGTTCGCACCGGACCCAAGTCCGCCCCTTCGCCAGCACAGTCCTTCTCTGCTCGCAGCGTTGACCACCCGACAAGATGCGAGCACCAGTACGAGCGCACTTGCGCGCAATAGCACGACCTGTGCCCGCCTTTCGCAGCAGACCGAATGTTTCCTGCACGGCGAAACGATGGTCGTCAGTATCCGCCGCCGATGTTCAATTCGGCCAACCTCTGCACGAGACACATCCTCATCTCCTCCGACCCGGTGAACTGACCCCAGGTATATCTGCGCTCGAATACCATCATCGACGGGCCGCTTTAGCACACAAGCTGCCACAGAACAGCGTCGCGGTTCTAGCTGCAGCGGAGCTCAAGTATCGATCTGGAGCCGTGTTTTACGACTTTCATCAAGATGCAAATTTCTACTACCTGACCGGGTTCAATGAACCAGAGGCGATCGCAATCATCGAAAAAGGACAATCCGATGTCGAATACACCTTCCATCTCTTCGTGAGGCCGAAGGACGAGCGCGCTGAAATGTGGGATGGAGCAAGATCTGGGGTGCAGGCAGCGCAAGATGTCTTTAATGCCGACGAGGCGGGAGACATTGAGCACGCTAGCTCTGCTATATCGCAGCTCGTCGGGAGCTCGAAGACTGTATACACGGACATTGGCCTGGCGGGTCGCCAGAATGCGCTCAGTCGCCTCATCGGAGGCCAGCCAAAGGTAGACGGTCTGGCGAAGCTATTACAGCACGTCAGTGTGAAGCCGCTCAGAGGCCTGATGAACGAGCTGAGATTGACCAAATCTGACGCCGAATTGGATTGTATGCGCAGGGCGGGATCAGTGTCGGGCGCGGTCATCAGTCAGGCCATGGCGAGCACGCCTGCGACGGAGAAGCAGCTCTGGGCGGATCTTGCATATGGCTTTCGCAGCAACGGGCTCGATGGCGAGGCTTATGTTCCCGTCATTGGAGGTGGCAAGAATGCGCTCAGCATCCACTACGTGCGCAACGATGCGCCCCTGCACGGTGGAGAGATGGTACTGGTGGATGCCGGAGGTGAGTATGGCGGGTACATCACAGACATCACTCGAACATGGCCGGTCGATGGGCGATTCACAGACGCACAGCGCGATATGTACAGCATGATTCTCAAAGTGCAGAAGACATGCGTCGCGATGTGTCGTGAAGATGCCAGCGTGTCTTTGGACAAGCTGCACAGCATTTGTGAGCATGGCCTGCGGGACGGGCTCACATCGCTCGGCTTTGAGTTGTCTGGAAAGGGCTTCGACAAGCTCTTCCCCCATCATGTCGGTCACTACATTGGCCTGGACGTGCATGACGCCCCGGGATATCCACGTACTGATCGTCTGAGAGCAAACCAGTGCATCACGATCGAACCTGGTATCTACGTGCCGGACAGTGACGAATGGCCGTCACACTTTCGTGGGATGGGCATCAGAATCGAGGACTCGGTGGTGGTTGGGGCAGAACGGCCCGAGGTCTTAACAAGGAGCGCTATCAAGGACATTGACGATATAGAGAGCTGCAGGGCATGATGTACCACAAGTCACATACCAGCCAGCTTCTGCTGCCATGCAGGTGTTGACGAACTCGCGTGCAGAGTCAGAGCGGACTAGGGGAGCTCTGCGCAGACGATAGCATGTCACATAATAAAATAATAATGTGGTTGGCAACTCCCACATCGATCCCCTGCCTCCCGCTGCGCAGGGTTGTGTGTGATGGCCATGTGGTGCAGCGTTGCAGCGACAACCTGGCTGGCACAAGGCTGGGTCAAACAAACATTGCAGCCGCTAGTGGGCTAGCGGCCTACTACATGCCAGCGACACCTCTCGCCGCAGCAGAGGACAGTGATATAGCCGTTGCTGCCACACGCCGTCGAGCACGGTGCGCTGCTGCACGGCACATGTATTTACCCTCGCGGTGCCCATCGTCGCTCGTTGCCCAAGTCACGACCATTGGCGTCATCCGCGAGCTCTGTTGATTGTGGGCGGCCCGAGCTCGACGCCTGAGCGCGTCTTCCCCACCAACCTTCCATCTCCGCCCGGCAACAATATCCACGGCGCGTGCTCTTGCACCTCCAACACCCACCCCTCGGCCGATGCTCGCACGCCTCGTCTGCCTCGGAGACGCTCGCAGTCATGGCAGGCAGGAGGGTGCCGCTGGCCAACGTGCCCAATGCCACCAACTCTCCGGCGCGTCTTTTGGGAGGGAAGCGCACACGTGCCCAAGCGGGTGAGCAACGCGAGACGATCTTTGGACAACCACCCACGAAGAAGCACATAATCGAGGTCGCTGCTGCGAACGACGAGAACGTGGACCCGCGGAGGAGGACGGGGCCGACGGTCATTGCGGTGGACAAGCTGGAGGAGGCCTTTCAAAAGCGTTCCAACCATGGACCTCCGACGGCTTTTGAAAAGAAGCTTGCTTCGGTTCGAGAGAAGAAATCCACGCCGCAGCAAGCGCCCCAGCAGCAGATGCAGGAGAATCGCGCGCAGAAGCAGGTCCCCACCAATATCGAGTCCATTCGGCAGTGGCAGAAGCATTACCGCCATAGATTTCCCCAATTCGTCTTCTACTTCGACAATGTCGCTGACGATGTCCGGCACAAGGCGGTCCGTAAGATCAACTCCTTGGGTGCCTGCGAGGACAAGTTCTTCTCCAAGGCTGTCACACACGTGGTCACGACGCGTCCGATCCCGTCGGAGACGTCTAGTATCAGCCCCGACCAAGATGGTAACGAAACCAGTCAACAGCGTGCCACACAGCAGTCAACAGGTGCGTCGGATCTGCGACGTGCGACCAATGCAGTAGATGCGCATCTGCAGCGAAGAGCCCAACAGTCACATGCGGCCTCACAACCAACTTTGGACAGCCGCCGGACGCAGAGCCACAGCACAGATATATTATTCAAAGCCCGCGCACTCGGCACAAAGATATGGGCCCTCGAGAAACTTCATCGCGTCGTGGATACTATCCTCGACGCCGATCCAAGTGATCACGCTGCTGATCAGCGCGTCATGACCACGAGAACGACCTCTCGAAATGCTCGTGATGCCGACTTGGAGCAATTGCTGCGGCACGAAAAGGTCAAGGGTCCCGCGGATCGCGACATGAATGTCGCCACCCAAGACATGATCACTCTACGCGGCTGCTACATCTATGTACACGACATGGATGAGAAGACGAAGCCGGTCATGGTCCGCGATTACTCCAAGCCTCAGTCGAAGGAGCAAGGCAAATGGCCACAATTCCGCCTATCAGCTCCGGGTCGCTGCCCATTCATCGAGGACCCAGTGCACACCAAGAAAATTGCGCAGCAAGATCGGGACTCTCATGAGGCTCGCGACGACGCGCAGCGCAGGACGCGAGCAAATGCTCCATCGCAATTAGTGCCGCCCCTGGAGAATGATGCTCGTGACACTTCACTTCGTCGATCGCCCCGCAAGCTTGCCCAGAACAACAGCAATACGATGACCCAGCCGATGCCTCTCGCATACAACGGCGTGGCCCGACAGCCATCCACTGAGACCGTTGCGCCTTTTTTCAACAGCACTCAAGTGAACATGAGAGGCATGCCGAGAATGGTGTGTGGCGAGCCTGTCGCTTCTGGCGTGCAGCCATCGAACGTGACATCTGCCATACGCTCCCAAGCGGTCTCCTCGGCGGCCATCTCCTCTACTACAGGACTGCATCGACGCGTGGGGGAGAGCAGGGAAATGTCTATGCTGAAGCGCAAGGTCCTTGGATCCAACAACATGCCCACCTCCTATGGGAACGACGTGCGAGCTGCTATCAACGATGATGCTGTGCCTCCCCCGCGTGCTGCAAAGCGGAAAGCGCAAGAAACCCTTGCAGTGTTGTATGAGGCCGAGGGTAATGGCACAGTGGCCACGAGGACCAGTGCTCCGATCGCCAAGCGCAAGAAGGTTGTCGAAAAGGAGGCGAAGCCCGGCTATTGCGAGAATTGCCGTGACAAATTTGACGACTTTGACGACGTAAGTAATGTCTACCCATCTCTTCGACATTTGATCTGACACATCTTCCAGCACATTGCATCTCGGAAGCATCGGAAGTTTGCTATGACTGCAGAGAACTGGCAAGAGCTGGACGAGCTGCTTGCTCTGCTCAAACGCCCGCACAAAAAGCACTAAAGTAGATTGCCATAAACTGCTTACTTTAACCTCGTCGCATCACGGTATGAAGAGACAGAGAACCACGCAGCGTTCGGTATGTTGTAGGGCAGCAGGAGGCATATTTGTATTTTCTCGCCACGCGCGCATTGGCACGGCTTTGTTCTGTTGAAAGCATAGCGATGGCGAAGCATAGATTCGGAGCGCATGGTCGAGGAGCGCTTACGAGCTTGGCATGAGAGCATGTATGTTGCAGAATAATATCCATGTAGTAGAGTCTCAGTAGTCCCCACCTGCGCCAGTCTCTCCTTGGTGCCGTCAGCGCAGACGTTCGGCAGCCAGCTCCAGCTGCGGAGCTGCATTCGCATTTGCACATGACAGCCACAGCTCGCTGCTGTCGACCAACTGATGATATTCTCCGGCACAATCTCCGCAAACATTCACTTGGGCCGCTGAATTCCCATGACACGTGAACCATGTCCGCGACAACAGAAGACTGGCCGCAGGAAAGCGAGCAGGCAGATCTCCAGATGACCATAGCAGCCTCCGTCGTCCTCGAGCATCTGCCACGAGACACCGCCCAAGCGCTCGCCACTGCAGGCGAACTGGAACAAGCCAAAGGTGCTGCTGGACCTCTTCTCGATCGATCGCTCCGTCCTGCTACTGACCACGCCACCACTAGTCACCATCCGCCTCTCCCCGCTCCCCAACACGCCGCAACTCAAGCAGCCGCGTTTCAAGTGCAGTAGCAATCAGCGCTTCGAGTATATTGTGCGATTTTTGCGCAAGAAGTTGGGGTTGCAGGCGCACGAGTCGGTGTTTTGCTATGTGAATTCCGTGTTTGCGCCCGGGTTGGATGAGGGCGTGGGCAATCTGTGGAGGGTGAGTTGGGAAGGTTGCGTCGTTGCTCGAGTGGGCGCTACTGTGTGCTGGCTGACGGTCATGGCAGTGCTTCAAGACAGGCGATGAGTTGGTCGTGTCATACAGCATTACACCAGCATTTGGGTGAGGAGGCACGACGGGGTGGGAATCACTGTTCGGTATTGGCGAGTCTGCGGAACTCTTCGACTTCTCTCTCCGCGATGGGGTATGTATGTTCAGGAGCAGGGTAACTCCTATCTTTGACTTCCTTGCCATACTGCTTCAAGGCACGACTAGCCTCTCCCCACACGTCGCCATACTTTTTGACAAACTTGGGCAAGAACCTCCCTTCCGGGAAGTAGCCCATCATGTCGACCTGCACCAGCACTTGTCCCGAACACTGATTTCCCGCACCGATGCCAATCGTCGGCACCTTCAACCTCTTCGTCACAATTCCCGCGATTTCCTGCGGCACAGCTTCAATCACCATCCCAAACGCACCAGCATCCTGCACAGCCCTCGCATCCTCCAACAACTTCACCGCCCCAGCAACAGATTTGCCCTGCACCCGGAACCCGCCCAACGCATTCTGCCTCTGCGGTGTCAACCCGACGTGCCCCAAGACGGGGATGCCCGCACTGGTGATCTTCTGTATCTGTGCCGCCATCTCCCTCCCTCCCTCCAGCTTCACGGCGTGCACGTTCCCCTCCTTGACCAGGCGGATGGCCGACTGCAGCGCCTGTTCGGGCGACACTTCATACGCGCCCATGGGCAAATCCCCCACGCGGAAGAGCTGTCCTGCACCACGAGCCACGCTCCGACAGTGCAGGATCATCTCTTCGAGCACCACGCTGCTGGTGTCTTCGAGGCCGAGGGCCACCATGGCGAGGCTGTCTCCCACCAAGACGACGTCCATGCCGGCGTGCTCCGCCACGTGCGCGCTGGGGAAGTCGTGCGCCGTGATCATGGCAATGGGTTCGCCCTTCCTGTACATGGTTTGCAGCGTCTGCAACGTGACCTTTTTGCGATTCGACGCCGTTCCTGCGGCCGAGTGGGAGGACCATCTTGTTTGCACAGGCGCCAGGAGTGCGGCTGTCGGGCACGGCAGTGTCGAGCGTGTGGTCGAGGTGCGAGTATGAGTCTTCCACGCGTGCGCTGCATGGCGACCGGCACGCGACATGTCGCCGTCGTCCT
This sequence comes from Cercospora janseana, assembly GCA_026725115.1. NCBI lineage: Eukaryota > Fungi > Ascomycota > Dothideomycetes > Mycosphaerellales > Mycosphaerellaceae > Cercospora > Cercospora janseana. The sequence continues at coordinate 3,083,885 of CM049098.1, forward strand.
CTTCACGGCGGATCTGGCACGAGAGGGGTGTTGGATGCGTGGCCGTGGTGCAGCGAGGGGGACGCGATGCAGCGCGGCATCGTGGTGGGAATGGCCCGAAAGGCGTCTGTTCACTGTGCAGTGTGCTGCATCGTAGCCGTGAGAATAACCAGCTCCAATCCTCGGTAACTGGTTAGTGCCAATGTGTCAGGGCTGAGATCGTCGGGAGCCGAGCGCTTCCCGCAGCGCCATGACATCGCATGAGCTGGGGAGATGTGAGACATGGATCTCACTCCCACCACACCCGAATTTCGCCAGAATCGAACCGAGATGATGGTCGCCTTGCAATACACGATGACGCTGACTGCAAAAATTATTGTACACTCTATCGTGCCGGGGTATATGTGCAGTTGCCGCGCCAGGCAGTCCCTTTCCCGATTATCCACTTCCTCGTGGGGCGCATCTCGCTGTTCAGCCCCCTCGCACTCGAACATCCCACGTGCGTGCCACTCCTTCAGATTTTCCCGCTGGGGTTGCAACAGGCGCGTGGATGCGCGGAGTTGCACAGAAAAGTTGATCGCCAAGACCAGAGTCGGACCGGCGCAGTGAGAAGCGCCCTTCCGCCAGCGGCTGGCTGCAAGGCTCAGCCATGGCTGATGATGACCCTGGCTCCCTCCTTGCCCAGCACACCTCGTTCCCTTTCTTTGGCCTTGGGGCTTCGATCTCTCCCTTTCTTGCGACTGAGGAAGCCCAGCATCCCCGAAGGCCTCTCCCCACGCCGCCCATCGTCGCTCGAAGCTATCATCGCTTGACTTTGGTTCGCCATGTCGGTCCAGCTGCCTTGCTCATTCAGGACCACTTGTACCCCACCGCCTTGCGACGTGCTTCTCGTCGACCCCCTCGGCCGATGTTGTTGATAGGCTTTGTGGGACACAGATTGTGTGGTTAGTGGGGTGTTCTCATACCGCATGCCCCGTGGTCTCCCGGTTTCTCTGAACTCTGGAGCGGCGTATGGAGAAGGCTCTGCTGTGGGTGGGATTGGATATTCGTGGCTCACAGCAACGCCAATCTCCATCGCTGCGGCAGGCAGGGGCGGGGATCCGTCCGGGGAGTGTGCCGACGAATGCGTCCGAATCACGCTCCCCGGGGTGACGGATCTCGATGTCGGGATCGACCTCGTCTTGTCGAAATTTTGCCGTGCGTAATTGGGGTCGAGATCTCGATCTCCTCTGGACCTCACAGAGCCTTTGGAGTTGTTTGGAGATCCCGAGACCGACTGCACCGGGCTTCTATCCTGCGGCACTGCCGTGTAATTGAAAGGCTCGAACATGGTCTCGATCATGCGATGTAATTCGTCGGCTCTGATTTCTTGCTGTGTCGCATCGTTGCGCAGCTCGGCCCTCGGCTTCTGCTTGCGTGCACGAGCTTCGAGCGGCGCCTCCTCGAGGAGTAGCTCTTCCAGATCATAGGTGGCATCAAAGTTTGTCTTTTCGCTCGACGGACAGAAGACGGGTTCGATCTCCTTGTGTTCCAGCGCGACGAAATCGAGTTCTCGGAAGAAGGGGTTATCGGTGAATGTCTCCCACCCAGCCGCGCCGATGCGCAGGTGCTTGTTCCTCTCCAACAGCGAGCTGATGGCATGCAGGCACGGCATGGAGACCGGCGGTGAGGTGACCGGAAAGGCAGGGTCCGCCCGCACAATGGCTTGGGCAAGCGCATCGTGATGGTTCGCCTCGAAGGGGCGTTTGTTGTAGATGCACTCGTAGAACAGCACGCCGAGAGACCACCAATCGACCTCGGAGTAGTAGCCTTTGCCCGAGTAGACTTCTGGCGCCAGGTAGGCTAGAGTCCCCGATTTGCTGGTGAGGGGTTTTCCTGGTGTGATGTCGGAAGCGACATTGAAGTCTGCCAGATGGACGTGCCCCTCGGAATCGAGGAGCACGTTGTCCGGCTTGACGTCTCGATGGACGATGCCCTGCTTGTGGATGTATCGCAGCGCACAGCCGAGCTCCGCTATCCAGAAGCGCACCGCTTCCTCGGTGAAGGTCTTTCGCGAGATGTGAAAGCGGAGGTCGCCGCCGTTCATCAGGTCCACGACGATGTACCTGCATCACACGTCAGTCACCAGTGGCTGCGGCGGAGGTGCAGGGCGGGGCGGGGCGGGGCAGCGTACAGGTATTCCACGTCCTGAAAGCTGTAGCGCAGATTGCACAGGAACGGGTGGTTCAGGTGCTCCAGCATCCGCCTCTCTCGAATGATGTTCCGCACGCTCTCCGACCGTACCACCTCATCCTTCCGTATGTACTTGAGCGCGAACGTCAAGCCGGTGTCCTTGCGTTCCACGATGCGGACCTTGCCAAACGCGCCCTTGCCCACGACCCGTAGCAGGCGGAAGTGGTTGAGATTGACCTCGTCGGTGAGTACTACGGGCTTGCCATTGGAGTTGCCCATCGGAGCCGCACGAGAAGCAGAGTTCTAGCGGAGGGGCGGGCGAGCGGGAGCGGCGAAGGTCGACGGAAGGCCAGCGATGTCTGCTACGACGCCCGCGCCGGCATTGCTCGCGGAAGACGTGCGGCCGTCTGGGTGCGTGTAGGGGAAGAGCCAAATCGCCGCCGACCCTGGCCGCCACGGCGCTGGAGCTGGTCGATGGGGGGGGCGTCTTTGCGCAGACGGCGAAATGCACGACCACCAGCACAGCGGCAGCAGCAGCAGCGAGATGGGTGGGGAGGGCAGTGGATGCGTGTCCGGGAGGCAGCGTCTGGGTGTGTGCCCGCAACGATGGGCCAGCACGCCGCCTGCAGCTCGGCAGGACCGCCGCGATCAGTGCTCTGGGTGAGTGAGTGAGTGAGTGTGTGTGTGTGTCTCTCTCTCTCTCTCTCTCCGTCTCTCTCAGGCGCCCGCGAGTGGATCGGGGGCGCGAGTTGCAGGGTGCGCGCAGGCAGCGAGGGCAGGGTGGGGAGATGAGGCGAAAGCTACTCACGGGGCGGGCAGCAGGGCGTGAGGATAGACTCTGATGAGAGAAGAGGACAGAGACAGCGCGCGAGACCGAGCATCGCCAGGCAGAGAGTGCAAACCTCTCCCCGGCACGCACGCACGCACGCACGCACGCACGCACGCTTGCACGCATGGCCATCCACATGGCCTCACGCCACCCGGTCGCCTGGCCTCTCCCAAGCCTCACGAATGAGCTTGTCTTGCGCGGCCGCGTGATGTCTGCTGCCCTCCCCTCCCACCGCCGTCCGCGCGAGACGGACAACGCATGCCCTCTCCGCCAGAGCGAGCACACCGCCACCGCCACCGCCCCGCCCCGCCCCGCCCCGCCCCGCCCACCAACCCGTCTCCGAGCTCCATTTTCCCCCATCCTCGGTCGGGCAAATGCAATGCCACACTGCTCGCACGTGGCAAGCCGTAAGCACGCGCGCCCGCAGCACTTGCACGCTCGACGACGACGCCACGCCTGCGCGCGCACGCAAAACAATCTCGTGGCAGCGCGTGCCGGCGAATGATGATGATGAGGAGAAGCCGTCGGGCGCCATTTCCCCTTCGCATCCTGCGTCTCGTTTCCAGAAGCCCTCCTCCACCGCTCCCATTGGCCGGCGCAAGCCACACGCCGGCTCCCATCCCCCTTCTGCCCTATGCGGCACACACGTGGGCCTCCGTGCCGTCCAGCGACAAAGAATCACGGCCCTCGGAGCCCGGATTTGCGAGGCCCAGCGGAGGACGAGGGGCGGCACTCCTCTCCCTCCCCACCGCTGGGACGACGGGCTTGGGCGGCGGTAAAAGCTTTGCTGGCCGCGCCGCCGCAATCTTGGGCCACCATCAAGCTCGCGGCAATCGGCGAGCAACTGAGCGTCAGCATTGGCTCGTGACAACATGCTGCGCAGGGGTCCCCCACAACCGCATCCATGACCGCTGGCGACAGGCCTGGTCCATGTCGGCCGTGACCGTTCGTGGCTAGCTACGTATCATTATTGCTGAGGCATGGCCGTTTGGATGGGCCATGCCAAGGAGGCTGCGAGAGAAGTCCACGAGCTGCCTCGGGCGTGCGTCTCGGCCGGCGCGTGGAGGGCGACGCTTTGGATCGTTCCTGCGCAACAGGGCATGCCGTCGCTTGACCATCGTTTGTTTCATCTACAGACTGCTCGACGATGGCCGTTCCTGCAGCCGCGAAACTATGTCTCCCCTGCCATCCGTCTTAATAAGATTGCAGAATCACATTGCATGTCCCGTCCTGACCCAAACGCCACCTCTCGAACGCCTGTCCCAGTCCAGTCCCCGTCTGACAATGCTGCAAAAGGACGGAGGACGTCTCACACTTCGTCCATCGTCCCCGCCGGCTCGTCGTCTTCATCGTCATCAAAGCTGCCCACGCTGCTCATCTCGTCGCTATCATTCGAATCGTTCCCCGCCTCATCGACGGATTCCTTCGTGGCATACTTGGTCACATATTCTGCCCATTGGTCAGTGCAATCCAAGCAGCACCTCGACTCCGCTCACCTTTGACTTTGGCGTCGTACCCCTTGCTGTCCCTCATCAGCAGAGCGGCAGCTTCCCCATTCAGGGGATCCGTGGGGTTGGGGTACCGCAGCAGTTGCGGCAGGAAGACCTCGAAGATATTGACCATGTCGTACATTGGTGACCAGGTCTGGTTGATCACATCAAGGCAGACACTGCCGGATCTGGAGGGGGTCAGCGGGCTTCCGGGGCCGCTCGATGTTGCCGCATCCTCACAGTTCATCGATATTGGGGTGAAAGATCCGATTCACGAAGCCAATGCTGGGGCTTTTATATGGGTATTGATCCGGCAACTCCACGTGAATCTTCCAATGGCCGCCGACAAAGGGCGCTGCAGATGTGATCAGCGTCTGCGCCCGCAGTCTCTGCCTCATGACGTGCTTACTCTCTTCGGGGCCTTTGAAGCGAACATAGAATTCTTGCCTACCATGCCGTCAGTCTGCGTCCATGGGTTTCACGATCCGAGCATGGGGTGGAAGGACACTGTCGGGACAGGTCAGTCAGCATGCTGCGTCAGCAGGACGGCAGAAAGGGGTCGAAACGCTCCGACTCACTATTGTCGTTGACCAGTGTCACTTCGTAATCACTCATCAACATCTTCATGACCTATCCCAGGTCAACACTCATTGACCATTGCTCCAGTCCAGAGTGTACCTACATCCGTCTCTATTCTCCGCTTGGGGCTGCTCATCTTGCCGCCTGCCCTCGGCCCCCTTCACAATGCTCGGGGAAGATGGGTCCAGCTGAGGCTGGGGATCGTTCGCGTGTCTCGATGGGGTTCGGGGCGGGACAGCGTCCACCCAACACAGATGATGACACCCGGTAAAGGGTCAGATCGGGAGGCAAGAGGCGTCAGGCAGCCAGCAGGCACGTCGAATGCTGCGGTTGCGAGATCGGTCACTTGACCCGTCGGCTTTGTCTCTTATCAGGGATCGGAGGGACGGTGTTAGGCGTGGTGAATCCGAGGGTCGGCGGGGGATGATCTGCTGCGGGATCCAGTACGTTGAGCGCTGCTCTTCCTCGCTGCAGTCGGTGTCGTAGGGGCAGATTGGGAGGGAGAGGGAGTGGTTTGCTGCTTCGCGGGGGGCGTGGTGTGAGCATCGCAGCTCCGCGAGTGGGGTTCGCGCCGGCCGCCGATCTGGCAGTTGGCTCGCGTCACGCGCGGCAGCATCGTGCAATCTCTCTCCTGTTTCTGGTTGTCAGACTTGGCTCGTCATCACACCACTACGCACACGACGCGGATCAATGTTTGCCGCGATGAAGCACATCTGCTGGCCGCCCATACCAGATCGCTGGGTCTGTTTACCAACACGACCCACTGGCTCCCCACACCATCCAGCGTCAAGTAAGAAACTCTATACGCCCGCAAGACCACACAAAGGCGCGCATTGTTGGAGGATTCCCAACTCGGTCGACGAGGCTTATTTCGCACCCACGCGTCAAAGGCCCACGGCGAGTCTTGTGTCTCTCGGGTGGCTGACTACACCTCTAAATGTAGCGGATCTAGAGTGACCCTTGGCTCAGCCCATCCGCACTGCTCAGCGGTGTTTCAAGATCCCGGAGCGAACTGAGCAATGAACAGCAAGAACTTTCGTGCTGACCGCAGAGGACGTGGCATTAAAAAGTAACGTGGATCCAGATAGGACGGAGTTCGTGCACGCATGCACTCGATGCTGCAAATATCTCTATCTCATTCGCGCAGGCCGCACCGAGTCTCTCTCCTTGTAACCACAGCTCTCAATCCTCCCCTCAGCATCACTATCCACGGAATGAGATTGTGCTAGCAGGTATGTGCAGGTCCGCGGCAACACTTACCCTAGACAGACTAGTGCTGGAGATCAGCCTTAGTAAATGTCTGGCGAGGTATGTGACACACATGTTGATATCAGGACTCACATCGATAGATCCAAGGTCCAAGCTAGGGCTTCCGATGGAGTTGCCGTTTCCGTTGCTGTGAGCGGCTTGTGCGCACACGTGCGTCTCGGCACACACGTCTGTTGCAAGGTCGAGTCTGTAGTCGAGCTTTTGGTGAAGACGACATGGCGAAGGGGAGGATCGATCGTTCACTTACTTTGAGTTTCCGGATCCTGGCCCTTGTCAGCAGAGGGTCAAGCTCCGCGAGACCCGACTGATCACTCACCATTACCATTGCCGAACTGGTTGCCGTTACCACTACCAGATCCTGGGTTGTTTCCGTTGCCAATATCGTTGCCAGAGGCCGGCGAGTTGCCGGACGCATTGCCTGCAGCCAAGTCAGTCTGGATGAATGCGCACAAGTTGATTCAGGCCAGATCTCACCATTGCCATTGCCCTTGTTGCCTCCGTTGCCGTTCAGGTTCCCGACAATAGATCCGAAGATGTTCTTGAGGGCATGTCCAGCACCATCATCTCCTTGCGGAGCCGGAGACCAGCCAGTTGGCAAGGCGGTGACCGATGCCACGAGCACGGTGAGGATGGTCGCGGCGCGCATCTTGTTATGAATCGAATGGAAGTGATTGGAGGATTAATACGTAGTAAAAGCAATTGTGCTGGGCTTGAGCTGGAGCAGGTATGAAGCCGGCGAAGGGGTATGGGAGAGAGGGAGCGGAAGAGGATTCGACTCGGATATATGGATCAACTTTGATTCTAAAGCACATCGCCCTCAATGCACCGCATGTTGCATCCCATACAAGACTTCGCACTTGCACGCAAGGCGCTGCGCCAGATCGACCCGATGCGATCAACTGCGTGCCGTGTCCGCAAGTTGAACGAGCAAAGGAGGGCAGCCCCTTGTCGTCTGGGCGGATGAATCATGGCGGGAGCGACTGTGCCAATGGATGGATGCCAGGAAGCATTCACACCTGCCCTGCAATCAGAATGAGGTGAGCCGCATCCCCAGACAGACAAGATCGCAGGGTGCTCGGGCTGTAGCTATCACCTTAGCTGTTTTCAGATGTTCGAAACAGCTGCGCACCGAGTCGTGGAGTGGTATTGCGGCACGCGTGGGTCCTGCATTTTGGGGCCATGCCTTTTCGAGATGCTACACTCCGGCGGCAGGTCCGGCAGGTTTGTGAGAATTGAAGCCTCATCTCATGCAGCGGTGGACCATTCGTCTCTGCTGCCTACGAGAGAACATCTCATATGACCAAGCGTCATCCCAAACTGGCCATGTCCGAGACAGAAGGGCGTCCGCTACCAGGCTGCCGTGTTCAATGTGAGGCTCCCGGAGTGCGCAAGCAACAATGCTGATGAGTGTGTTCGGACAGAGTTCAGCCGCGTGCCGATCATGCTGATCACTCTTTCGCGATGTCTCCGCCTCGACTTCTTGACAGGAGCGCATCGTGGTTTTGGCCTTCACTCCCGTCCTCCTGCGCTCTTCGAAGCCGCTGATGCCACACATGATCATAGACGTGCACTGGCGGCGCCCGGATACCACGATTGACGCCGACGCAGCCGGACAGCGTTGTGCTTGCAACGCACTTGTCCCTGTGTCTCTCCTGACGTGCAATTCGAGGAGCACGGCGGAAGCGCGATGGATAGGTGCTCGGTATCCTCTGCGGCTAACATGTGTGCAGAAGCTGTCGAGACAAGTAGCGAGCGTCATGAACATATAGTGTCGGCAGAGCAGTTTGCATCGGGCCAGATGCCGACACAAACATGGTGCCTCCTGCGGCGTGACCATGAGCCTGAGCTCTCCTGATGACACGCCCCGAACGGGCGGGCGCAATGCACTGGACTTCGTGCCAAGCCGATGCCGCGGTCGCAGAGCTCACAGAAGCCGCCTGCATGGCATGGGCGGGATTGTGCCGGATGTCAGGCCAATACTGTGGGCGTATCAAGGTGACGCGAACCACGTTGGAGCGTGGACGAGCATGCAGGTACGGCCGCCGCCGAATTGGCTGGCCACTCCCACTCCACCCAGCGCGCTCTCGGGTTGCACCAGACGGGGTCGTCGGGTCATTGCATCTGCAACGAGGCTCACGCGTGTCACAGCTCCACGCCGGTCGGTATTCGCAAATCTTGCTCTCGTCGTGCCGCCTCGTGCATGTGGTGAGCGGCAGCAGATGAGGGTTCTGTTCCAGAATTGCCCTTTCTTGCTCAGCCGTGGCCATCTGTCCTCCCTGTGATCATACAGATCATCACTCCTCACCGCTTCGTTGCCCTTGGTGTCACACAGGAGTGAGCTTCACCTTGCACTCGGCCAAGCACCGGCGTGGGCGAGCAAGGTGAGGCGCTCGAGAGGTGAATGAGACACGCGAAGAAGAATTCACTGGCACTCGGGGCTAGCACACAGCGCGCCAGTTGCCATTGATACTCTAGCGCTGCCGTTCACTCACCAGCATCGTCTCGTCCGATCTTGTCAAGCACCGACTTTACTCGAACCCCCGCCCGCTCACTAGCCTTCGATCGAACGATCGGATGTGAAGGCGGCTCCCAAAAATACAACACAGTGACTGGCGGGACGGGCCATGGCATTCTTCACCGACTGGGCGACGTGGGAGAAGCTCGTTTTCGTGAGGCCTCTCACTTACTCGATCTGGTGATTTGTCCGCTGACCGGAATGCAGATTCTCGGGTGCGCCATTGTTGTCACCGTGCTGTTGGGATGTGCTAAACTGGGCCACACGCACTACAAATTGCGCAAGTACAGCGCAGACGCAGAAGTCGACAGGAAGGAAGGCGCGATGCATCGACAAATGAGCCGGCGCCGGACGCAGCGTACGAGTCGCGAGGTGCCGTTTGGCATCAGAGCGATCGAGAGCGGCATCGAGGTGGAAGGGGTCTGGATCTCGCGGTCCAGCACGCCAGAGTTGCCTCGCAGTCGCGACAGCTCCATCTCGTCCATGTGGCTCAATGCACCGCGAGGAGATGTCCAAGGCGACCTCGAGCGCCAGAGTGGTGATCCTGATCCGTCTCGGCCTCGGTCCAGAATGGCTGATGGAAGGAGCTTCGAGCAGTATCGCGTAGCCGCTCCAGGAGAAATCACCAAGCGAGCGGGCAGTCAGCATCCGCCATCATCGTACGCCAAGTACAGTGGCAGACCTGCAACATCATTGCAGTCGACTAGCTCAAGCGGACTTGCAGGAGTCTCTGGCCAGAACTCGGGGCTCGACGCTGGTAGCATGGGAGAGGCCGCGAACCGCAGCAGTCAAGCATCGAGCCGCCCAAACAGCCACGACGCGAACATGGACGCAATGTCTTTCTCAGCCCTGGATTTGGCCGAGAGGCCTCAAAGACCGAGACAGCAGTCGGTTGAGGTTGATCTGATGCAGTCTCATCGTCTGTCACTAGCAGCCGAGACAGGACAGTTCACTCCACGTGTGAGGCGCCCAGGAGCCAACGGCGACTGGACCAATATCACTTACAACTTCCGCCCGTCGACTGCGACAGGTTCAGGCGAGTTCAGACGTCTTCGAGCACGATCACAATCTCCCAATATCAGGCCTGCCACCGCCTCAGGCGCCCCGACAGAATACCATCCCCACAAGCAAGAGGTCTCCGCTTTCCGAGACGCAGCACGGAGGATCAGCCTGCCAGATGTGACGCCTTTTGCACAATTCTGCAAGACGGCTCCGTCTTCGCCACAGTGGGAACCACGGAAGCCCCGACTCGCATCGTCTTCAGGCCCAGCAAAGGACGGCCCAGAGATCCACGGCTACAACCCTGCAACCCGTCCCTCCAGCAGCAGGTCCACCAGCACAACTTCCGTCCACGACGCCATCGCAGGTGCCACCGATCCTCGGACTCCACCACCGCCGCCCCAGCCGAACGACAAACGCGAATCCACCATTCTCCGCGGCCATGGCTCGGGTTTTGAGATCCTACGGCCCGGGACTTTCGCCGCCGAGAGGCAGAGGTCGGCCCCGCCCATCAGCATGTATAACAATGACAGTACCTCGCGCGCTCGCTCGGGCAGCGCGGATAGTCGGAGGAAGTTGCAGAAGAAGCGCAGGTCGAGTATCGAGTCGACGAGCTCGAGCGGAGGGAGATTGAGTCGGGCAAGTATGCTGTGATGGAATAGGTAAATGCTCAGCTATGGCGCATGGCCGAGTACACACACTGATAACAGCATGGGGATGCACAGGAGAATCATATAGACTTCAGCATGGGATGGACGGGATCGCTTTGTCCCCACTCATCTTGTGGTCTTCCAACACACGAAACAGACAGCCATGCGATCTGTGAACTCTTCAGAACATGTCCATATCATCACCGCCCACGATGGCGAACCGGCCCATTTGCACTTCGCTCCTGCGATCGAGCTCTTCGGTGTACTCTCGTCTCACGTCTTCCAGCCGGATCAATCTCCTCTTCGTGCCTGCAGGATGTACGCCCTCGATGGCATCCGCCAGTAGCCAGGCCTCGTCTCCCCCACAGCACATCAACGTGTTGATGAGCAAGACGTACGCCTGGGGTAGGGTCTCGTCATCCGGATCCTTCACTGCATGTGGATTGGTGTGCTTGAGATATTCCAGATGCGTGTAAAGCAGAGCTGCTGCGCCTCGGAAATCAGAGTGCTGTATGCGGAAGGAGAAGAGGATTTGATGAAATGGCGGACCGGACAGCTGTGTGTTGGAAGTGCCCATGCTTCGCTTGGCCAGCCTGAGCAGCTCTGAATCGACGAGCTGGATCAGCTCGCCCCGCAAAGGTAACGAGAGCAGCGTGGGCACGGCGTCCTCCTTGACACAACTTTGCACCAGTGCCTTCATGTTCGCCACTCTCAGATCGGGATTGACCATCTCCTCGATTGCTTGATAGGCTTCTTCGAATCTACCGCATTGAGTCAAGGCATTGTAAAGGCGTCCGAGGACGCCCTCTCGCGCCTGACGGTGCTTCAGCACCCCGAGTTCCTCGAAAGCCATACCCATGCGCTCGGGAGCGGGCGAGTCTTGTCCTTGCTTCGACTTTCGCATATCGATTTCGCGCAGCTCTCGTCTCACATCAGCCTCGCTTCGCGTGTAGCGAACGGCCGCGTAGCAGTACTCGGCAGTGAAGGAGTAAGCGCCGAGAGATTCAAAAAGCGCAGAGACGTGCCGATAGTATGGCGCATAGCCCTGACCGAATGACTCGAGATCTTGATCTGAAAGTACACACTCGCTCAGTACCTTCTGAGCGTTGGGGAGATTCGCCAGTTCGTCAGCGACCTCAGCGAAGGACAGATCGGCCATAGTATACTCCCCGATGCCGAGTTGGACGCGGGCCTTCAGATACGTTGCCCAAGGCGCATGCTCAGGCATGAATTTGTAGAAGTCTTGAGCCAAATCATATTGCTTGTGTTTGATGAGGTCTGCCATGATAAAGTCCGCAAGCCCCGTCCAGTTCGCATTGAGATCGATACCGAGGGTCCAAGCTTTGCTCCACACCGTCACCAACTGCGCCAGGGTGCGTTCCTCCTTGGTGGTCAAAGACTGCCAGTCGCCAATGAACAAGCTCTCATAGATGGTCATGCTCAGGAGATCTGTGTCGTCACCTCCCGCCTTTTTCGGCTCCTCACGAACGTGACTGACAAGCCAAAGACGCAGCTCGGTGAGTTTGAACCGGAAGATGATACTGTCGTACATCTCGCCAGGTCTAAAGTTCTTGTCCAGCTCGTCGGCCTCGAGATCACCGTGCATGAAAATGACCAGTGCGAGAATGTCCAATAGGACGGCCTGCGTGTTTTGAAGCGTTTGTTGGGCTATGGCAATGTTCAGTTCCTTGCCATAATTCTGGAGCGCTTGTCCGCTGTCCGTTCCGGTCCATTGGATGTCTGCGTCAATGGCCTCCAGAACCATCAACAGGCAATCATCGTCTAAGCTGCCAAGACCTTGGAAAACATTCGCTGCCTCACTGATGGCCTCAAAATCTTCATTGCTGATCTCTTCGCTCATACCGCACTCTTCGTATATGGCATCGAGCGAACCAACAGCAGACTTGTCTGTGCTCTGATCAAGCGCATCGGCGATTGCGGCCCTTCGCAACTTTTCCTGAGCAGGGGGTGGCAAGCAGAGGCGAAGCTGCTTTGCGACCGCCAGTATCTGGCTCTTCAACACATCTTCATCCAGATTGGGCCAGATCTTTCGCTGTAGCAGATGCTTTACGGGAGCAGAACTCGTGTCCTTCAACATCGGTGCATTGTTACAGACGAGCTCAAATGCACTGCTCATGCGGATCGGTGACACAAAGTCTGCGCAGACTGACCATGCCAGCCCATCGACATCATCGTAAGCGAAGCCCACGGGAGCAAGCCGGAGGGTGTGTAAGTGCGCCAAAAGGGTGAAGAATGTCTGCCATTGTACTTGCAGGTCAAGCTGATAGCGATCATAGTCTGGCTGATCGTGAGGACCTCGACGAAGAAGTATTTTTGCAGCAACTGCACTGGTGATGCGCTCCTTGAGAGGCTCTAGAGCGTTGAGACTCTTCGACGATGCTGCAGGCAGTCCTCGACCTTTGCGGTAAATGCCAAGCGCTGCCTCAAGAGACGCTTCACTGAAGCGTCCGGGATGGAACAAGAAGTGCAGCCACTTCTCGCTCGGCGTCAGAGGGCTGGTGGACGCAACATCCAGGTCCGTGAAGTCAGGCATACTTCTCATGGCCTCGATGCTTAGGTGGGAGTTCTCCACACCGGTCCACTCGCTTTGCCACGCCTCAGTCAGATCGATCGTGTTGAAGTCGTCATCAACGAGGTCAAAGGTGAGCATGAAAGTACGGCAAAGTGCGCCATTTCTTGCACGAATCCAAATCTCGGACTGTTGCCACGACTCGCCTGGAACGACGTGGAAGTGCTCCAAATGCCATACGGTGGTCCCTAGCATTTCGGCGACAGGTGCCACCAGGGAAGCTGAAGTTGGTTGCATATCCCGGAAATCCAGCATATCTCCGCTATAAGCGACGGCGTAGAATCTGAACTGGTTGTTATTGGGCGAGAAGCACACCAGAAAGTATGCCACGTTCGGAACACCTTTCGCGTCAGCAATTTCAATCAGCGTCCCTTGCCCAGCGTCCATCTGAGCTTGTTTCTTGCGATCCTCCTGCAGGTTCTCTTCGCCGAGGAGCTCCATATGCGCGACGACTTTGCCACTTGCGGTGCTCCATGCTTTCAGAACGTGGTCTATCCCGACCGTCCACACGTGCTTCCCATCTGGACTCATCGCCATGGCTGCAAGGGCACCGGGTACGAGGTCGAGTTCTCCATATCTCACGGTGCTCTTGGACCAGCTTGGCACGATTCCCTTCAATGTGCCGCTCCACCCCCCTTCACTAAAGTATGTTGGGCGCCATTGATTTCCAGCCTCGTGGGGCTGACGCTGTAGTCGCACAAAGCCTCCATCTTCCAAAGATACCAGCAACTCTAGGCTCGACACTGCGGTCAACCGGTATGCCTTGTGTCCAAGGGGAAAGTGTTTGATCACGGAGGTCGCATCGAAGTCCCGGGGTGCAGTTTCGCGGGCAAGCAAGTCGCGCCTCAGGGTTACGGTGTACAGCCCATCACATGTGACCAGGAAGATGACCAGTGCGTCCTTCTCTCCGCCGTCTGCCAAAGCGACACCATTGTGGATGATTCTCTTCGGCAGAGAGATGTGAAATGTGATCCAGCTATTGCTGTTGTGACGTCGCTTGTCTTCGACCAGATCCACGCATTGCAGCTCGAGTGTATGTCGCTCGTTCAAGACGCGCCAGAGGAAACTTCGCGGAGCTCTGTGTTTCGGTCGAAAAAAGACTGATCCCGCAGTCGCTAGGTGTGCACGCGCGTAAGACTCTTCGTCGAGACCGCTAATTTCACCAAAGGCGCGTTTGCGGCCGGCGCCAGTTTGCACGAGGCTCTTGCTGTCGCCGGTTCCGATGTTGAGGAGCGTTGTGCATGTTGGACGCGGTATCGACAGACGCGTCTCCTCGTACAGCATCGGCGTGGGAAGGACAGCAGCAGCCATTGCTGCAGAGACTGGCGGCCTCGATGTTGTGCGAGCACGAACCGGATCGGGCAGCGCGCAAAGGCGGATTTCGAGGATGGAAGCAGAGCTCAAGCTACAACCTAATGATGTGACGGGACGGGACTGTCGCAAGTCGGACACCGTCAAATTTTGATGCCGAAAGCCCTCAGTCGACGCGGGACTTTGAAAAGCACAGAGATCATGGAATTGTTTACATGCGACAGCAGGTATCATTCAACGATTTGTCACTAGCTATGTGCATCGCGGAAAGTACGAGTGTCATGAACGTTGCAGCTTGACCAAAAGCCTCGCATAGATTCACCGACTAATCCTTTTCAAGGTCCTTCGGCTGTGGGTCGTTTATGCCAGCCTCTGTGATAGCGAACATGCAATCACTTTCCGGAAGGCAGGGCGAATCGTAGATCTTGCATATTCGCGTCTCGCCGCGACCTTTCTTCAGCGATAGCCGAGTCGTCGATGCGTGTGCGATAATGTTACCCCCAATGGGCTTCTTCGGATCGGGATTGAACATTGCTGATGGGCCTCCGTCTACTTGAGCGACCACCTGGTTTGTAATGACGACTGCGATTCCAAACTCGTCCGCGAGCCGCTGCAGAATGCGCATGAACTTTGCAAGATGTGTCTGCCGATTCGACAACTCGCCACGACCCATGAAGTCGGTCCGATAGAGTGATGTAGCGCTATCGACGATAAGCAGTGAGAAGCGCGTCTCCGTCATCATCTGCGCGGCTTGGTTGAGGAGTTGTAGTTGATGGTCCGAGTTGTATGCGCGAGCGTATGCGACGTTGTCAAGCACCTCCTCGCCTGACAGTCCATAACGATCAGCCACCGACAGCAGACGGACCGGTCGGAATGTGCCCTCCGTGTCGATGTACAAGCACTTCCCCTCACCACCGCCCATGTCGAAAGGAAGTTGGCACGTCACTGCCAGCGTGTGACAGATTTGACTCTTTCCGGTCCTGAACTCGCCAAACAGCTCCGTGATGCTGCCAGTCTCGATGCCACCAGCCAGTAACGTGTCCAGTTGCTTCGAGCCAGTGGTGATGGAGATGAGTTCCGAGCGTCGTGCGTGCATTTCAGTCGCCGTCGTGAAGCCCATGGGCACGTGCTTGCTCGCCTCGGTGAGGATTTTGGTAGCTTTCTGTTCTGACACGCCTTTGATTGTTTCGAGCAGCTTTTTGGGGCTGCGGGCATGTCAGCGATGAGGAGAGCAGTCAGATCGTGAGGTCTCACGTGTATGCCACACTCTCGACCGTATTGTAGCCGGCCTCTACAAAAAGTGAGATGTCTCGTTTCGTCAGGCCATTGACGCCCTCGAGCTGGGTCAGCGGCGTTGGTGCACCAGGGCCACCGGCGAAGCCATCTTCGTAGCCGGATTGTGAGTGCTCGTCGTCCATGGTGAAATGCGTCGTTGCAGTGTGCTCAGCGTGATCTCGTGGTGTGCGAGACGTTGCAGAGCAGGCGGGCGTGAGTGGCGACACCAAGGGGACGCGTCTGCGGAAAGCGCGTCAGGCAGCATTCACGAAGTCACGTGTTGCGGGGGGGCCAGAGTGGTCGACCGTGAACCCTGGCGCTTCGCGGATACAGCAGCGCACATCATGCGAATGCAGGCACTCGGGTGGCCGGGCACCCGCCCACGACGCGGAGAACTTTCAGCTGCACTGGATGGTCGATGATGACAGGACCACGGGGAGCGGAACGAGACGATGCGCACAGAAGTGCTTGCCGTATGTTCCCAACGACGCCTCCATTACTACACGGTGTCATGCATCTATCTGCAGAGCGTTTACCGCCAAAGTCCCTCTCGACCAGCCGTCCATGGCTGATATATCCTGTCAATGGCCCTCACTCTGCGCCGACGGCGCCTTTCTTTTCCGACGCTGCCAATCGTCATCGTCCTCATCCGCCCTGTACACGGGCTGCGGCGGGAGAGCGATCAGACTCTGCTTGTTCACAGTATTTCTCCTACCTGCTGTGGAATTGCCCGCCTTCTTCGCCTCGACTACCTCCCACGCATACTCGAGTGCCATCTCCACCGACATTCTCGCTTTGAGCGCACACAGACTCGGCCAGACACATCGCTCGCCCCTCAGAATCCAGTAGTCCACTTCGTTCTTGGACGGGTTCTTGAGCAGCCTCCTCCAGTCTTGGATGGAGAGCTCGGGTACGAGGGTGAACTTGTCGCCTTGTATCATCTCATCGCTCAGAATGCGACTGACTCCCGACGGCAGGAGACTCAAGGTGTCCAGGAGCTGAAGGGTATGCTTCACGAGGCCGGGTAACAGATGCGGCATCCAACCTCGGTCGGCGCCGCGCACATATGGGAGGGATGGCTGTACGAACGGCGCCAAATATGGCCGTGCTTGGCTGATGATGAAGTGCTCCACATTGAACTGCTGTCGCAGCCGGCGGGTCGGGTGATCCGATGAATTCAGCTGTGAGGAAGGGACACTGTTCGGTGCAGGCGTGTTGATCAACCGTGCCTCGATCGCGCCCTTGGCATTTTTCGAGAGCAGGAACATTTGCGACTTTCTCCTCGGGTGCATCGTATTGGTGTTGTGCGAGATCATGGCCGCCGAACGGACCAGCACATTTGGCGCGGTAAGGTGGTTCATCAGACTTGGAATTTCATCCGTCGGCGGGGACACCACGATGTTGAGGATGCAGCCAGTCGATTGGTATGCTTCCTCAAAAGTAATGTCCCCGACATTCGCTCTGACACATTCGTTGAGCACATCGGGGTCAAGGAGGAAACCCTCTGTCACGAGGCGTTCAAGTCTCCGCCCAAGCACAGTGGTCCAGGTAGGGAGTTTGCTTGAGGAGGCGTCTCGCCCCACTAGGTTCAGCTCCTCTAGATTGCGCTTCTGGGCTTCCGAGGAAGAGACTGCAAAAGCACTGAGGTCGATCTTCTCCCCAGAGAGAAATTTCAGTAGTTCGGCTCGGGGGTGTATGCCGACAAGAGCAGCCATGAGTGCGCCAGTAGCGGTGCCAACGATGACTCTTGGTAGGCAATTCTCGAGCAGAAGCGCTTTCACTACACCCAGGTGACAGAGCCCAAAGATGGATCCTCCCTGCAGCATGAGTGCTGTCTGCCCGTAGGTTTGTTTGGCGTCGTGGATGTTGTCAATCCATTCTTGAGTGCTGAGCTTGCCTCCACGCCTAGTCTCGGCAGTTTCAGAATGTGCAATCGTGTGGATGCTGTCAACGG
Organism: Cercospora janseana; assembly: GCA_026725115.1. Taxonomy (NCBI): domain Eukaryota; kingdom Fungi; phylum Ascomycota; class Dothideomycetes; order Mycosphaerellales; family Mycosphaerellaceae; genus Cercospora; species Cercospora janseana. The sequence continues at coordinate 3,101,497 of CM049098.1, forward strand.
TCACATCGAGGCAAATGTGTATATTCTCCTTGGTGCATGAATAAGTCTTGTCGTATAGACCGACCTTGGTGGCGCCGTACATATTCCGGAACAGGCCATGCCGCAGGTAGGAGGTGAGCTCTGGTATGTTGTCATCTTTGCGAAGAAAGTAGAGCTTTCTTCTGCGCTCGTCAATCAATTGGTAGTCGTATCGGGAGTCGATAGGGTTCAATCGCCAGCTGCGCGCTGCAGGAAGAGAGTCGAGAGCTTTGGCTGCCGCGAGCCATTCTTCGTAGTCTGTAGCGGTCCCGAGCCTCTCCTGCAATATGTCTCTGGTGGGCTTGCGACGATACCAGGCTGCCAGATACTGTCATACATTCATCAGCGAGAAGTTACACATTCTCCGTCTTGCGAGAACATACGCAGGCCCAAGTGTAAAGTATGTCTGCCACGGTAAGTATGATTGCGAGGATGAGTTGACCCCATGTATTGACTTCACGTCGAGGTGTCATGCTGCTTGCTCATGAAATGGGTCAACGTCCATTTCACTTGACGGGTCTTCGAAGTTAATGGATTATGGGCAGTATAACCTTGAGCTGCAGAGGGTGAGTCTCGTGAACATTTGTCGCTGCTTGGCGGCCGACACCTGCTTGAAGTTCACATGCAGAAGTCTGGTTCGGCAGGAACCGAGGCTTCGAGTTTCACGTCATCAGTACCTCTCCCCTTGCACAATTGAAGATTGTGCATCTACATCGACGTACTCGATCCGCAGAAGTGTCCCGGTATGCTGACCCAATGCGCATTCCACATGAGTGGCTTGTTTGTCTAGCTCCGCAGCGATACCCGCACAGCCATAGCATGGCTCACTGCCGCAATTATTGCTACCCGCCGCTATGGGATGGACAGCTCTCTGTCCTGGACATTGCTAGAAGTACTCGTGGTCTCCCATATACCAAGGTCCTTCCCTTCCCGCCCCTTCCTATTGCTCCACTTTTTCCCTTCGGCCTTCAGTATCAGCATGCTGCGACTCGTGCACGCAAAGCTGTCCACTAGCTCACGCATGCGGCCGGCCGCGACGAAGGTCTCAGCAAGGTGATAGCGATCATCAGCAACGACAACGCTCAAGTCCATGCTTTTGATCAGATTCTCTCGTGAGATCATGTATCCAGCAGCATGATGGACGGCGTTGTACGCCAGAATCAACTCCGGGAAGTACCATTTCCGAATGAGCTCGAGATCTGCCGCCTCTTCCTCATCGACAGGATTGAGGAGCAGATTGCCCTGGAGAATTGGCATCATTGCATCGTCCACGGCGTCCTTGCTTGCCTTGAGAGTTGGACTGGCGCCTGAAAGCTTTGGCTTCTTCTGCGTATATGCCTCCTCCTCGGCTCTCCAGTTTGCAAGTGCTCGTACAGCATTCATGACGAGCTCTAATTCGTAGTACGTCCTGCTTTGACGGATGAGCAGCTCCCAAGTCGTTGCCTCGTCGGCTGGTGGAACGTTCTCGAGGTCCATCGGGTTGATTGATTTCCCGATAGTCTGATAAGATTTTCTTATGGCGAGGTTCTCATACGGGAACTCCGAGACGATAAGCAGTGCACATCCCAGACGGCCCGCGACTGCAAGCAACGTTAGTGGCAAGCTTGATATGTGTGACCACATGACATACCCAATGCTTTCCTCAGAGCCAGTGACAGATTGCCAAACGTCTTGTCCCATTGCCCTTCAATGATGTTGAACCACCTCAAGCTTGCAGCGATCGCTCGGTCATCTTCTCCGTGCTGCTCTGGCAGAAAGCCATCGGAAACCCGCTGACCGGGATGATGTGGCTCCTTGGACCGCTCCAGCATGTTCAACGGCTTTTCCTTCCTCCCAAGATCATTCGCCAGGTACTGATCGAGCATGTAGCCAAGCTGCTCATTTAGTATGAAGACAACATCCAGACCGTATTGGTCCAGGAGATTCATGGTCGCTCTCTGCTCCTTCTCCTCGGCGATATCTTGCAACACGCGACTCATGGTAGCAACATACGCGCCTTTCGAGAGACGCGAAGCATAGACTGGAATCAAGTCGCGCTTGCCAGCAGATCTCAATGTTTGTATGTAGGCGACGATGGTGTTTTCTTTGGCCGAGAGAGCTTGCCAGTCCAGCTGTTGTGGTGATAAAGTATCCAGTAGGATGCCCATGTGCGTAGCAATACGCAGAGTCTGTGGATCCAGAGCGACCTCCATCTCGGGCTGGTTGGAGCGTTTGTCATCCCAGAATGGTTCTAGGTGCACAATCATCTGCTCAGTCGAGTGTAGCTGCTTGTCGGCGAAGGCAATGGCGAATCCGAGAGTGTGGACAAGACTGCCAACATCGTTGGCGATGAGATAGCTCTCGAGGATCTTCATCGGGCGCACTGCTTCACCAGCCGTCGTGGGTTCCTTGCGCAAACGATGGAGCAGGCTGTAGATGATCTGATCTGGATCTTGCAATTCCTCTTCAAAGGCGCCGCGGCGAGCGAGAGGCGATCGCTCTGGAAAGTTCTCGGCCAGGTAGCGATCGAACCGCCGTACGAGGTAGACACTATAGTGGGCGTGAAGATGATCGTCCAGTGTGCGGCAGACTTTGAGCGTGGCGTGAACGCAGCCACCAAGCAGGCCGTATACAGCAGCCTCGAAATCGTTGCTGCAGGAGGACTGCGAAGCAATGTAGCACATCTTCCTCCATGCGGCGGCTGACCTGGTACCGCTGAGATCCGAGCACTTGCCGATTGCGATTGCTCGCCAGCCCTCGTTGTGTTGCTCACACCACTCGCTCACCTCCTCCCATGTTCGACCTCTGCGCAGCATTTCCCAGCATGTGATCCAGAACGCGCGCTCCGAGTATGCGTCCGGCGATTCGAGCGTCCGGTTTTGTCTCGTCACCGCATCGGGGTCAAGACTGGTCACGAGAGCCTCACTGTTATCGGTGCGCCGCAAGGTGGGGAGTGGAAAGACGTCCGGCTCGGGCCACACCCTCAGGCGTTTCTCGTGCTTGATCTTCTCCCGCGTATGCATCCATCCATGGTTCCATAGCCCTCTTCCGCGCCCAGCCTTTGCCTCGAGCTCCTCCACAATGTCATTCACCTTACTGGCTTGGTGATCCACAGTTGTTTCCAGCCATTTCCTCACCAACCACTGTTCCCGCGCAACATCGTCAGTCAGAATGAAGCGGTCCCAGAGCTCTGCCTCGGATGTGTATCGATGCACGTTGCCCATCTCTGCTAGCCTCTGTTTTCGCTCGCTGGCTTGCGCCCGTTTGTCTGGGTGATGATGTAGTTCCAGCATCAGCTTGAAGAGGTCCCAGATATCCGCCTCCTGCTGCCACTTCCGCTGTTGCTCTATCTTCGGCTTCTTGCTGTCGCTGACACTGTTGGCTAATTTGAGACTCGTGGAAGCTGCTAGACTGCTCGACGGAGTCGCAGTGGACGCTTGCGCGGCATGCGTCCATTCCTGGCGCAGAACCTGCGCTCGATCTCTGCGATGCTCGACTTCCAGTTGGAAAGCGGCATCTTTAGCAATGCTTTGGTATTCGTCAACGAGACCGACCACCGCCTCGTACGTGTCGCCTTTCGGCAAAGACTCTAGAAACTCGTCTAGCCGCTCTGCGAATGTCTCGACTTCTTTGCCGACACGCTCGGCCATCTCGCGCAGGCTGTTCGATACATCGCGTAATCCAAGATCCAGTGGAGATTCATCGCGCAGCACCAAGGCCGTTTCCGTAGCCCGGGAGTGACCGTTCATTGCGGCGGCTGCCATATACGCGTGGTTGTCTTTGTCCTCGTTGGGGCTTTCTTCGCGGGCGAGCAGTTCCCAGTGGTCGGATGCAGGTTTTCCGGCTCGAGTTGCGCGCGGTTTGCGAGCAGGGGCTTTTTTGATAGGCCCCGCTTGTGCGCGACTCCGAGTTGAGGGCGGCATCGTGACTGTCGTGAAGATCGTGGTGTCGTCGACGAGGAACGGTACGGCCTGTTCGAAAGCTACTGTCCAAACGCGGAAGATCGAGTCGCGCGTCAGGTCGCAGAGGCTTGGCATGGCGCAGGCTCCGCAAGGGCTTGCTAGCACCGATTTTACGAACACAAGATAACAATGAAATTGTAGGTGGCATCGCGTAAGGAATAATTGCGTACAATCGACAGCCCTTGTAAGTAGTACTATCACACTTGACTTCTCGTGAACCAGAGCATCTCGTCTTTCCTCCTCTTTCTCACTTAAACACCACCCACCATTGAAGAGCTGGGCAGTCTTCAACCCCTAAATATCATAAACAGCTCCACCTTCTCCACACGCAGTGCTCCCAATGCCAGATCGACGACGTTGGGGGCTCGTTATCTCTGCCGTCGTTCATCTCGCACTGCCCACCATTAGCCGTCCGTCCAATGCAGACAAATCACTGCGATCGGTTCTTACCCAACATTCGCCTTTTTCACAAGACGGGGCCCACCAGAAGGGCTCATTGCAAGGATCCTTCTTCCTGGTAGCACAACGCCTCGCAGCCTGGGTGTTGTACACCGCTACGTCGCAAGCGTGTCAGGTCTTGGTCACATCTTTACACCAGCACGACGACAACGCAAACGCACTGGTCAAACAGTGAGCAACAGAAAGACCACGCCAAGGAATGCGCGAGGCGAACCTACACCGGGAGAGTGGGAAGCACCACGGCGACGCTCTGCGCAAATGGAGCCATCTCAAGTGATGTTTGCAGGACTTGGCCTTCCTGCAGGACTTGATGAGACTCTGCTGTGTGAAAGTGGAGCTGAAGGTATGAGGACAGCGACGGAGCTGCAGCTGATCTTAATCTTGCTCTTCCCCCTCTGCCTACCTGCTCTTTGTTCTTGAATACCCGGATACATGCATGATAGACCTCGAGCGCTGAGTATCGTGGGACGAGATCCGAGGCATCTAAACATGGGGCATCGAGTGTTTGTTGGCATCAGACGACCAGGACAAAGCCCAGGCTTAACAGCCCATCACGTTGGTAATGAAGTGCTGGACAACGAGAATAATAAATACCATGAGATGTACTATCATCCGAGTGCTGCTTGGCGAGCATTGCAGTCGCTCACAGGTGCTTCCCGGCCGCAAGATCATCTTTGTCAGTATGGTGGCAAGATAGAAAGCTAGCAGTTGAGAAGCTTGAAGCCCTAGACTTGCCGCTGACCACAGGAGTTGTTAAACGCTGCCAGAGCGACTGGGTCGGTGCCAACGCTGTGATTAAATAAGGCATTTCAATCCGAGCCCACGTGCCCTAACTACTGCACGTACGAGGCCGGCGCAGGAGCTGTTAGAATGTGAAGGGAGCGTCTAGCTATCAGTCTCAAATATGTGGATGCTGTGCGTCCTACTTCATACGATCTTCTGCTATGCGTCGCGTTAGTCTGTCGTGCCCGCGAAAAGTCTGGATCTTGGCACCCCCGCTGCATTGTTTGATCGCTGATTACTCAACCAATTCAAGGTGGATTGACACGCTAATTGATGCGCGTAATTCCTGAGTTTGTCTGAGAATGTGGAAGCGCTCGACATCGATATGACTTGAACTGTATGCAACATTTTGTGACTCATCTACCGCTGCATTGCTTTCCTGAGCAACATTCATCGCCGACCGTATCCGGCCGACCCTTTCGCGGCTCATACCCTACCGTCAACCAATTCTTGTCCCCCAAATGATCGTTCACATCGACCGAGACACGGCGAGTGATAGCTTTCTCGGCACATTCTTCGTCCATCCTTCCTGCAGCAACGCGTCTAGTAGACCTTCTTCTTCTCATCAAAGCTCACTTGACCAGGTCCCATGTTAACCAGGAGCAGGAGACCACCCACGATCGAAAGGGTTTGGAAGAAGTCGTACTTGGCGAAGTCCTTGTGAGGATGGTGTGGGTGGAGCTAGAGCGATTGAGTGAGCATGAAGGTCTTGCAACAATGAGCTTGAGCCATCTTACCGTCCAGAAATTGTTGACCAAGATGTTGAACACGCTCAGCATCATGACGAGGACGATAGCGCTCCACTTCGCCTTGAAGCCGACCACAACCATAACGCATGCAACCAATCCAATGACAATCACTACTACACGCCCAATGCTCCACTCTCCTGCGAAGACGAACCCAATGAACAAGAAGATGAGCAACACGCGACCGGCCAGCTGGAAGTACATCTTGCGATCCTTCTCATCCAGCGTCGGCAAGCCTGCCGGCGCAAACTTCTTTCTGACCCAGCTGTCGGAGAGCACCATGATCAGACCGCCCATAACGGAGAGGTTGCGGAGGAAGAAGTTGAGGTCGAAAATCAGGCCGTATCCTAGGGCCTGTGTGATGACAACGCCAATCAAGCCGCCAACGGCGTATTCCGAGTATTTGCGAGCAATGATGAGGATGGAGGAGGACGTCATGGCCATCACGTTGAGCAACAGGAACAAGTGGTTGATACCCCGGGGCACTGCATCATGGTTAGCTTGATGTGAACACCAAAGAGACGCCCTGGGCAGGCCCCCGGCAGCTGCCTCTGAGCGCAGGCTCCGTCGCGCAGCAGATGCACTTACTGTGGCGGTACACATTGAGGTACTCCAACTGATCGTTCCATTGTGTTATGATTCTCAATGCATCTTCCAAAAAGGTGACCACTATGAGGGACCTCCCTATCGCGGGCAAGTATGGCCTGATGGGGTCGGAGTATGTGTCGAGTAGATCCTCAATCTTGCTCGTCTGCTCGCGAATCGCATCTAGCGGTGATGGGTCGTTCGTAGCAGATGAGGAGGAGGCACCACCGCCGAAGTTGTTGTTCATCATGCCGCTGTTATTGCCGAGATGATAGCCCGCAGTGCCGCGAATCTGTGCCATTGTAGACACGGCGAGGGAGGTATCCGTTCGCCGAAGCTGGGTCGATGGGTCGGCGAGTCTCCTTGCTTGCGTGTCGGTGCGGTGGACGGTGAGCCGGGTTTGGATGTGCGGAGGGAGCTGGGGGAATATCGAATAGGTGTCCTTGTTTCACCCCGCGGACACTCAAACTATCCCCGTCGTCGCTGCCACGTGACTGAGCTGGAATGTAGTTGGTCGCGGCGCCTCCGGTGAGCCTTCACGACTGGGAAGCGGAAGAGGCGGAGGGGGAGTGCAGTGCAGTGGAATGGGGTGGCTGCGGTGGTCGAGCACGTCCAAGTGCTTTTAAGCCCCACTTTCGAGAATTAATAGAACTAGATGCCACCTGTACTGAGGGTCATCGCAACGCTCTATCCATGCACGGAGCATGGCAGATCGCTCTGCACACTCCAGTACCGCCCGTGGCTGCGGGCATTGCTTTGTGTGGGCTTTGTCTCGGGCAAATTGCCGTCATGTCTCCTGCCCGTCCTCGTTGTGTGTGGGAGCGCTGTCCGCGCTTTGTGAGCTGGCTGCGGCGGCTCCGCAAAGAGCAGTCTCGTTAGTGCTGGGCGGTGGAGCAATCTCACACTTATTAATAGCCGGACTGGTCGGACGGTCTACACTAGTGCACGCGCAGGCGATGGATAGATACACGGTCATCAGGACTATCAATTGGAATACGACGCTGTCTGTGACCCCGGCGTCTCTGTAGATGCTGCCCGAGGCCCCCACGGTGCCGCTCATCTGGGCCTGGCCCGAATCGCTAAGTACATTCGAGGCTCCTGCCTCTCGCCATGTCTGCGCGCCAATGCGATATCGCTTGTTCTGCCCGAGGTGCTTGCGGATCCCCCCTTCAATCAGCACACCTACGGGCCTCAATTCATCTCCGAAAGTGTCAATTTTGGAAGGGCAACCAGCGATCCAGAGATCGGCCCACGCAAATTCCCAGAAAGCAAGAATGAAACAATGGGTGCTCGCTCGAGACGCGCTCAAAAGAAGGAATGGGGGCGACCAGAGCCCAAGGCGCTCTGAATCGAAGGCGCAACGTGATCATGATTGACGTCGGTGTCGACTAAGCTGTCCACTGGGAGTCGGCGTCTGCGCGCTCTTCCAGTTCGTCTTGTAGGGCACTGAACTTGCTCGATGGACCATTCGTCGCGACCTGCTTTTTGTTGCCACCGTTACCATTCGTTGCAGCCGCGGAAGTCGCGTCACTTGTGTTCGGCTGCTTTCTTGACTTTTTGGAGGCCCTGACATCGGTCCAGCCATCTTCAATGTTGCTTTCGTGAATGACCTTGTTCATGTCAGCATCCTCGACTGCATGGCTGGCTGGGCCCTGATCTGTAGTGGACGTTGCAGCTGTGCTGTTGATCTCGTTGGAGCTGCTGTTCGAATCGACGTCGAAGGTGTCGAGGAGTTGGTTCTGGTTGCTCGACGAGGCAACTTGTGCCTCAGCTTGTGCGTTCTGCTCACTCCACGGGTTGTTCAACGGTGCTGCGGGGATGGCAGTGCCATTCTTGGCCGGCTCGTTCCTCGCAATGCGCGCGGTGCGGCGCTGCTGTTCCTCGAGGGCTTTTTGCTGCTGACGTTCCTCAGCCATCGCGGCCTGCTTCTCTTCCCGCTTCTTGCGGTTCTGTCGTTGCTTCTTGGTCTCGACTGCCTCCTCCTTCTTGACCTTCTTCGTCTTCTCCTTGATCGGCTGAGCCGGAGCAGTGATGCGGAGAGAGTTCGGGCCCGGGGCTTCCTTCTCGAGCATGTCATCGACGCCCGACGCGTTTGCAGAGGACGCACCAGCGGGTGCCCAATTGTTCTCGTCGGCCTGGGACGAGCCTGAGGACAGGACGGGAGAGCTCATTTGGCCAGTCTTCGGCTTGACAGTCTTCACGCGGGTCTCGCCCCGATCGCTCTTCTTCACATCGACACCTTGTCTGGCCAGTCTCATTTGCTCGGCAAATTGCCGTGTGGACTGATCGATGGCCTCATCATCGTCCCTTGCGGCGGCCGGCGCAGCCTTGGGTTGGGCGGCGGGCTGCAGGTCGGTCTTTCGCTTCTTTGTGGTCGACTGCCCAGGCTTCCCCTGGATATCGGTGGACTCTGTGAGGCCGACGTTTGACGCAGCCTTCTCAGCATAGATCGGCACCTTGCGAGCGGCTTTCTTCGTCTCCCTCTTGACATCATGCACGGCGGGCGCTCTCTGGGGCTTCTTGTCGGTCGAGGTGTAGTAGTATACCAGCCCGGCCCCCGCCGCCAACACGACGACGTACTTGACCGCCGTATCCATCGTACAGTAAGAGCGAGGTGAGCTCAGATCGCGCGGTCGTTGGCCGTGCTCCGGGACCCTGATCACGACACGCTGCGTAGCTGCTGGAGCAGGGTAGAGCCGCCGATGGTAGCGTCGATCAAGAGTGCCGTGTATCGTCGATGGCAAGCAGCAGCGGAACGAAAGGAGTCACCGATGGAGCCTGCGATCCAGTGCCAATGCTCGGCGGAGGACGTGGTGGTGGTGGTGGCGGTGGTGGTGGGCTGCAAGCAAGGAGGTGCAGGCGATGATCAAAGCGGATGCCGCACGAAGCGCGCTGCCAAGACGCGAGAGCAGATGGGTGAGGAGTGCAGTGGGAGGGCAGAGGCAGTGTGAATGCCGATCGGTGCGAGAGTGACGCGTCTGCGGGAGTGGTGGAGGAGGGCGAGGAGGGCACGATAGGTATGGGGTAAGTGCACCGTGTCGAAAGGTGTACCATATGTATCTACGGGCGCCGCACAGGCTCAGCGCTAAGGTCACCTCGCCTGTGCCTGTGCCAGCTCCTCCTCAAAACCCGAGGAGCCGCACTTCTAGCTAGTGAGGAGACCGCGCTCGCAAATATCGTCAGCTGCGTAGTCTCACTGATGAATGTCGACGACTCCCATAGCGTCCTCGGCCCCCATCGGCCATTGCCTTTGCCCCTCTCTTCTCGCGCGTCGGCCTCGGACTATTATTGCGTGTTGGTTGACAAGGATCCCGAGCCAGATGCCAAGGGGCAAGCAGCGCACACCTCCCCCTAACCTTCCAATGCAACACGAGGGAACGCGAGCCGTGCTTCTTCATGTGGCGAGCATCGCTAGACCAGTGCGAGCATCACGCATAGTCTCCCCATCATGGAGAGCCACGATGCGCGCGTGTGCAGGAACTCGCTAAAGGTCGAATTCGTGCGACATCGGACTGTCGACTCTTGGGCATCGCGTGGGACATCTTTCCACCGGCTTGACTACTCTGCATACTATTGATTCTCACTCCGCCTCGGACCGTACAGACCAATCTCCTCAAAACCCTGCGGGCAATCACGTCTATCGTTGGTATGGCATCGGGAACCATTCCATCACAGCTCAATGACCGGGCGCAAAAGGGCTTTGTAAAGTCTGACTTGTACGATCAGCATCGTCCCGCGTACTCTGCGAGTGTCGTGCAATACCTGCTCGAGCAGTTGCGCGTTGCGGGCAAGAAGAATGCGACCGTCGTGGATCTGGCTGCCGGGACTGGCAAGTTCACCGAAGCATTGGCTGGTCGGGAGGAAGATTTTCGCATCATTGCAGTCGAGCCTCACGCGCAGATGCGCAAGGTGCTAGAGGCGAAAGGGCTCAGAGGTGTGACTGTGGTGGACGGGACGAGTGATTGTATGCCCAATTTGCAAGACGGCAGCGTGGACGCTGTGATCGTTGCCCAGGTAAAGTTTGCCCACTCATCGTGTACTCTTGCAGCATGGAGACTAAGCGCTTTCAGAGCTTTCACTGGTTCGCCAACATGGCTTCTCTCCGAGAGATCCATCGCGTGCTGCGGCAGCATGGTGCACTTGGATTGATTGTACGTCCGCACTCCCCGATAATGCATCTTTCCATGATCGACTCATCAGGTTGTAGTGGAACGTGGATAGCTTTAATTCCCCTCGCGACTACAAGGCACTCACGAGCTGGGAAGCAAAGGTCCACCAACTGAATTGGGATGTGGCTGAGGAGGTGCAAGATGTGGAACCTCGATTTCGCCACATGCGGTGGAAAGAAGTCTTTGACGAACAAGTGAAGAAGACGCCGCTTTCCCTGCTTATTGCAAGCGGTGATCAGATGTTCAGTTTGCCCATCGCTGAGCATATCGAGCACTACGAGGTGACGATGTCGTCCGAGGATGTGTTCAAACGATTTGCCACCTTGGGTCATATTGCGGCTCTTGATGAGGATCTAATCACCAAGACGAGAAAGACTTTGATGAGTGCCATCGATGCTGCTGAAGGAGAGAGAGACGGTAGTGGAAATGTGACACTCCACGGGCAGACGCATGCTTACTGGACGACGAAGATACCAGAGTCTGGCCGCGAGAGCTTGACTGGCGTGTCTAGGCCCGAGCAGGATCGCACTGACAATCCGGACGATGACAGTCTTTACAGGTAGAGGCGTATCGACTTCTGTGTGGCATTGGGCGTGCCCGCATTGCGAATTGACGTATCATAGTCATAGATTCGACACGCTTCTAGTTTCGCTGAATCTTGACTATGGGGCTGCGTCCGCAGAAATGTACATGACTGTTGGATGTGTCAGCAGGAGCACATTCGCTCACTGAATGTACAGGACTCGTCAAGCATTGCAGAAATCCGCTCATTCGTGGTGAAGCAAAGCATGATCGAAGCATAGGCATCTGCGAAAACAAGAGCCAGCGATGTAGGAGTCAGCTCACCATTGTTGCCTCGGACGAATGCGTCGCCGTAGTTCCGCCTCAGCTTCCCCTCCACATACTCCTTCGTGTCTTCAAGCGCGATGTTCATGTAGCCATCGACCGATTGAAGTTCGCCTGCAGTCCATGTCAGCGGTTGAAGTGCTGGAGCGGCCTCGAGCGCACGTGTTACCTTTGTAGACCACCCCCGAGTTCAGCTTCACTGTGACCGGCGCTCCGATGATCTCGCTCAAGAAGCCAGATGGATCGCGAGCATCAGCTTCGCCGTTCGGTGCATTCTCCGGTTCCGCCGACATGTCTTTCTGAGTCGAGCGCTTTTGTGATGTTGTTGCTCGTGGTGTTCGATGGCCAGCGTTGGTTCTGGAGAGAAGCAGCCTTGACGGCAAAAGTCGTGTCGGAGCCTCCAACTTGGAGAAAAATTGGCGGTCACATCGAGCAAAGACTCGGCACGATCGAAACTCCAATCACGCACTGAGCGTCCACCATGAAGCTGCTCACCCTCAACTTCCTTACTTGCGCTCGCAAGACGTGCAAGTCATCGCCCGCAGCATTCCCTCTGCATCCAAAGGAGGCCGAATTGGAGCAGATTGAGCTAGACATGAATCCCCTCTTTATCAAGAATATGCTTCCACGACTGGATTGGGAAGCCATGAAGACATTGACACAAGAGGTGTGTAAACATGAGCTGAGATTCCCTTCACGATCACTGACGTCGGTCTACTCAGCTTGGACTGCCCAATCTGCCTGCCCAGGTTCCTGAAGCCGAGACTCTGGTGGGCGAGAACGACGAGCCGACACAAGTCTTGAAGGACCTTCACCTCTTGCTCATGGAGACGAGCATCGCAAGTGGCAAGCTGTCGTGTGCCAACTGCGGCCACGAGTATGCTGTCAAGGAAGGAATCGCCAATTTCTTGCTGCCAAGCCATATGGTGTGAACTATGGTGAACACTGGATGGCCTGCAGCTGCTCCTGCCTTGTGATATCGTCGAACGCCTCGAGCTGGTCCCGAGTCATCACTACATTGACTGGCATCTCTCCCGATGAGTCTCTGAACGCCATTGCACTCTTCTCGTAGAACCACCTGTGACTGTGGCCAGAGCAGTGACAGAGGCGCACGCAAACAGTTCCACTGCAGAGAGTGACTTCCATCGCTGGCGGAGAAGTGCTGAGAGCCATGGACTCGAGACCACCAAGGAACAAGAAGCGAAGCCGGCAGCACCATCCATCCCTATCCACGATGGGCTGATCAATCTCCACATACGCCTTGCTGTGAGAGAGCAATGGTCAGGCGGCCGATACCACACCACACATGAACGCAGCGCACTGCGCCCTATAGCCTCTCCCATCGCACATATTCTTTCTGGCCTGTGCCTCGGCACCAAGTGCTGAGCACATTTGGAGAATGAAGTCTGAGCTCATCTCGGTGTCTCGACGGCTGCTTTGCATCTGCTGTCTGCGAGGGCGGAGACATTACCTCCGTCCTTGTCGGATAGGGCTCCGACTGCCCTGCCAGCGCCAAAAGGTGTGGCTGATTCTACACGCTCTGGTGCGGGAATCCCGAACTGATTGCAACAGCAACCGGATCAAATCAGTTTCACGTATCTACGTAGGGACGACGCATTTCGTTGTCTAGCATTGGCTACATCTCGACCTGCGCCCGAAACTCTGATCTCCTGAACGTGCCGTGATGCAAATAGATATGTCTGCATGTGAGGCTTCCGTCGCGCAGATGAAGCGCTTGCAGGTGGTGGAGCAGCAGATCTGCACGTGCAGGATTGCACGTGCAGGATTGCATGTGACGAGGCACACCAGTAACTGATGTAGCTCAGCACCCCAGATCTTACGGGAAATGAGGTCATCGCATATTTCCATCTCCCATCAAGCGTGGAAATGGCCTGGTCTTGCATCGTCTAGGCACAAACCCCCCCCGACGCGAGCACCCAGTGCACTGTCCTGCGTGAGTGAGCATTCTTTGCTGCTCTGTGCGCGTCTGAGCATTCACCTGCGAACTCCTGCGAACCCGGGGAACGGTCCAACGTCTCCCGTGGAGAGATGCCTCTGACGAAGCACAACCCTTCGCCGCAACCTTCAGGCCGAAGCTCAGGTTCCGGGTTTCACCCCTTTGGAGGGCGAGGTGAGCATAGAGGGAGCCGCGTTGTGAGCCAACTTCTTGACTGACCAGGAACGCCGCACGCGAAGTGAGCAGATATTTAGGCGACTCGGTAGGCATCTTTCTCCCTCCCTCACCCACCCCACTCGCAGAACTCGTGAACACCTGCAGCAATGGCCAGACGCAAGCCGACCCGAGCGCTCTCCTCACCCTACGAAACGCACCGCAGACGCAACGCCGTTTGTCGACGTCGGGCTAATGCACGCCGCGGTCAGCTATCTCCGGACAACTCTCATCAGAGCTATCTGAGCTACTACGACGTCAGGCTCACCGTCGAAGATGTCAACAGCATCAAGGATGACTGGCTTACCGACAATGCCATCTCCTTCTGGCAAGAATACCTCGAGCGCGAGAAGCTTGTGCACTACCCAAAAGCGAACATCGTCCTCCTCCGACCCACGATGAGCTTCATGCTCCAGAAGACGCAGGATCCGCTGACGCTGAAGAGTGCGCTGCCCGACTTTGAGAGAACCACACACGTCTTCCTCCCCATCAACGACTGCCGAGACGTCACAGTAGCGGAGGGAGGGTCGCACTGGTCCCTGCTCTTGGTGTCATGCATAGACGGGGTGGCATTCCACTACGATTCCCTCCACAACTCGAATTACCACGATGCTAGGCTCGTCGCGCACAAAATTTCGCAGTTGCTGGGCAAACCACTACGGTACATCAACCTACAAGACTCGCCGCAACAGGACAATAGCATGGACTGCGGAGTATACGTGTGCCTCCTTATGCAGCACCTGTTGATCTCGAAGTTACTCAAAGCTCACGCTCAGGACAAGATCAGTATGAGCATGCGAGGTAAGGAGGTCGACGCCGCAGGTGGGCGGAAAGAGATGTTGAGGGTAATCGAGGCACGACGGAAAGAAGGAGAGAGGCGACGATCGTAAGTATTCCGCATTCTGCCGGGCCATATATGCGTCCTGACCGGATATCAGGCGAAGTGGAAGTCCTGCAGGGAAGTCCAGCTCAAAGAGCAAATCGCCTCCACGAATCGGTGACGAGAACGAATGACGTGATGAGGCCAAATGTGCGTGTGCGACACTATCGACGACGTGCGAAGCTTGGGGTTCAAGCGACTTGTCAATTTCAGCGAGGTGTTCCGGTCTTAATGGGATGATTTTGCGGAAGCGCGAGTAGCACCTGTCTCGATGTGCCGTGTATATAGTCGGCGGCTCCAGAATTTTAGTCAGGAATCGAATAGCTGCGCCGAGCGCACTCCAGAGAGCCTATGCATGGCGTCCGCGGCCTCGATCTATGTATCCGAGCGCTGGCACTGACGTGTGACCCCGGGTGGTGATGTCTGGTCTTCGTAGAGACGTGAGCTCCCCCGTAGTCAATTTTCCCCACGATCAGCATCTTACTTGGTCGTTGCCCCAGGCCGAGATACCGATCAGGAAGAACTTCAACTCGTCTAACTAGGCAACGCTGGACGTGCGACATTGAAGCTGTGCTGTCAGCCTCGGGCGATCTGTCACCTCACATCAACCTTGCAACGTCTCGAGCACGAACCCTTCTCAGACACACCCTGGGGAAGGGCGTCTCCATCTCGCCGCCCGGATACAGTCCCCAACCTTCAATAGCAGACCCTGACCAGATCGGACATCCGAAGTCGCTCGTTGCTCGAACATCAAGACCATTGTTCACGAGGCGGAACAGTCGAGTCCAGTCCACAGAAGCACAATGGCCGAATCTGAAATCACCATCACAACCGCAGGCAAAGGTCAGTGGGATGAGCTCGTCGACAGTATTGCAATTTTGACGATCGTGCTGGACAGAGTACAAACCGAGAGCAGCCGACCTGCTGGCCGTCATCTTCCGGGATGACCCGGTCATCCGCTACATGCTCTGCTCCCTCGCCGAGGATCAACGCCAGGCCTACATGAACGAATACTTCAACACGCTTCTCAAAGCCGCCACGCTGAATGATGGCGTCTTCCAAGAAGCCGACAACTGGTCATCCATCGCCGTCTGGCTGAAGCCGGGGAAGAAAGTGGTCAATTATATGAATATTCTGCAGACGGGATTCATCCCGGTGTTGTTCAAGTTGGGATTTGGCGGGATTAAGAGGATGTTGATTGATTTTAGCAGTGTCTGCGATGCGATCAAGAAAAGGCAGCTGCAGGCGAGGGGGATCGAGAGATTTTACTATTTATTCTTCATAGGGACTGTGGAGGAGCAGCAGGGGAGAGGGCTGGCAAGGCTCATCGTGAAGAAGTTCCAGGAGAGGTGCATGCAGGAAGGAGGCGTGCCAATCTGGCTGGAAGCCACGACGCCTAAGAGTAGGGATGTGTATGCGAAATGTGGATTCGAGGTTGTCGACGATATAGTCATGGGTGCCGGAACGCATGATGCTAGAGGCGAGTTTGAAAAGGGAGGCGAGGGCGTGAAGATGTGGGCGATGTTGTGGGACCCGACTCGGGAGAAGAAGTGACTGTCTTGGACGCAGCCCGATTGTCCATATATTTGCCAGCTTTGGGGAATAAGCCGAGAAGAAGTTGAGATGGACGTCGGTCGTTGAAGCTCCAGTCGCTGTACCCCGGTCGGACCAGACGTCTTTCTATAGCGTGTCGCTGCGCGAGGCACCAACGCATGAAATGTAACATCAGGAACCTCGCGATCGCAGTCTGGAGCTGCTTTGGCAGTGGTGCCGTCCTGGACACGAAGCTGCTAGGGGAGCACATTCTGTTCAGCTACACATATCGCATCGCGCATACATGTTTGTGTGCGAGGCGTCCTCAGCGCATAGCCCCATTGCAGGGTTCCGGTGTCCTGTATCTCCGAGGAGGCAGCCGTGCTGGAGATGCAGACGCAGGCCGTGAGGAGTCGACTGTTGGGCATTGAAGTCGTGCAACCTGCGACGCGCCCTTGCCTGCCCATGTACACTCCTTCCAACGCCAATCGCGGCAGCATGATGGAGCTGGCGCCTGTGAGATACGCCGCTCACTGGCAAATACAGCTCAACCAGGCAGCTACAGCAACGCCGCCGCATCACGGCCAGCGTGTTTGCCTTATCAGAGGATGACGAGATCGCTGAGTCGACGTACCTGACTGTGGTTGGTGAGACGGCTCGCCAGATGCATATTCCGACGCACCCCATGTCGATCGATTGGAGGCAGCGCAGCTCTCCAGTACGACACCGACGCCCTGGATCGCTTCGCAGTGACCGTACGGGGCCGCTGACGAATGGAAGGGCGCGCGCTCGCACGCCTCCCATCTGGCGCGGCGCAGTGCTGGCGGCCTCTGGACGACTGCCAGAGGACGACGGCAGCACAGCTCCGCAGCGTCGCTTGCGTCGCGCAGGCATGCCGCATGGCCAGCCGCTTCAGCGATATGGACCAGACATCTCAGGGTCTCGGGGCCGCAGCGACGACGTGTGTCGCCCAGTGTCCATGGCAGGGAGTCGCGACGGCGTGTGTAATATTCGGCGGGATCGCGGGCGCGAGGTAGATCGTTCTGCCGCGGACCGCTCGACATGTCCTTGGGGAGGGATGAGCTGGCGGCGCGTGACAGCAGAGCGACCCTCAGCACGCGCGCTCATGCGACACGCTGGGCACGCAAGACTCGCGGTGAATGATGAGAGGGATGGCGTCGATATGCCCGCCCCCATCGGCGAGGACGACGCTCCTCCAAGGCAAGTCGGAGCATGGTTAGGTACCTTAGGTAGGTGGGCGCGCCGATACGCAGGCAGGCAGATAAGCTGTTATCGCCTGGGAGCTTCCCGAACGCTCGTGGCCCTGGCGACTGAACACACTCGAGCTCCCTTCGCCATCCACGCCATCACCACCACCACCACCCCTCTGCCTCGCCGCATCTCTGCCTGAGTCTCCCGCACCGCCGCCTGCTCTTCCGCGCCGCCCTCACTTACGCGCTGCCCCCGTAATCTGCCCCCCGTCCACTTTCCTTTGACCGCCGCTGGTCGACGGTCACGAGCCCTCGAGTCAACACATCATCCGCCGGTCGTCGCTCTGATCGCCCCTCCCATCCCAGCGCCGCCGCGGCCATCACGAGCGTCCCGTCACGACACTGGCGACGGGAGTCGCAGCCATCACTTGCCTGGCGCATCGATGATCGGACGAGTCGCCAAGCCATCCATCTTCGAGTGACTCGCCCCCAGCTACCGCCCGCCCAGACTCTTCCCCTTCGTCGTTCATGCATCTCACCGCCTTCCACCTATCCCGGAAGGAGCCATAGCAGAAGAGGAGGTCGCCCCCGGACTGCAGCACAACACACGGCCCTCCCGCCATCATGGCGGCGCCACGGGTACCTGGGACCTCATCGAGGCGCCCAGTGCCACCGCCCGAGCTGGAACCTGACGAGATCATAGGGGATTTCCGCAGAGGCAAGGAGATAGGCAAAGGCAGCTTCGCCACGGTCTACCTCGCTCAACACCGGGTGAGTGGCGCGCAGCGGGACATGGGTTCCCTTGGGGGACATGAGGTGTGCTGACGGCATCGAGCAGAAACGGAAATCGTATGCAGCGGTCAAGGCCGTCCAGATGGGAAAGCTGTCTAAGAAACTCAAGGAAAATCTGGCGACCGAGATCGAGATACTCAAGGGCCTGCAGCACCCACACATCGTCCAATTATTCGTCTGCACAGACACTCCCTCCTACATTTACCTCGTCATGGAATACTGTCAGCTGTCGGACCTGGCACAGTTCATGAAGAAGCGGCATCAGCTCCCAAGCCTGCCTGAGACGGCCGATATCTTTAGGAAGTACCCGAACCCTGAGCATGGCGGCCTGAACGAGGTCCTCGCCCGCCACTTCTTGAAGCAGATCACGAGCGCGCTCCAATACCTCCGCTCGCATAACCTGATCCATCGCGATATCAAGCCTCAGAACCTGCTGCTCAACCCCGCGCCTACGTACATGTCGAGGCTCAAGCCGGAGGACGTGCCGCTTGCTGCCAGCGAGAACTCCCTCATCCCAGCTGTCGGCGTCGCCTCTCTCCCCATGCTCAAAATTGCCGACTTCGGCTTTGCCCGACATTTACCTTCGACTTCCATGGCGGAAACGCTCTGCGGCTCCCCGCTCTACATGGCGCCCGAGATTTTGCGGTACGAAAAGTATGATGCACGTGCTGATCTCTGGTCTACTGGGACAGTGTTGCACGAAATGATTGTCGGCAAGCCTCCCTTCCGGGCACAAAACCATGTAGACCTGTTGCGCAAGATCGAGAAGGCCAACGACGTGATTGTCTTCGACAACAGGAACATGACCATCAGCCGAGGCATGAAGGACTTGATCCGCAAACTGTTGAAAAAGAGTCCCGTCGAGCGGATGACCTACGACAACCTCTTCAACGATCCCGTGGTCGTGGATGAGATCCCTGGACTCCACTCTGAAGACAAAGTGCAGGAGCGCGGTGACCCAGAGGCAGAGGCACAGGTCTCGGAACTCAGCAGGCGAATGGCTCGAGCCATGGAATCGGAAGCGTCCCCTTGTTCAGCACCTGCGCCGGAACTATTGCGGAAACGCTCCCAGGATGAACCACAGGCACGCGCTGTCTGCAAACCTTCTGAGGATTCGATTCCGCAGCGAAAGTCCATCGATGTCGAGCGTCGCAAGTCCTCAGCCGGAAGCGCGACCCAAGTGGAGGGTGCTGGGCTGAAGCGCCAGCCGAGTCAGCGGGAGCCGCGTCGTCCAAGCATTGTAGCGCACATCACAGCTCCTGGTCGGCAAGAGCTCCAGCAGCAGGCGCCTATGAATCCGGGTCCTCCCATGGCAAGGAGAGCGAGTCGCTCGTCGCCGCTCGCGGGGCCGCCACTGGTCAGGGAGCCCACCTTCGAGGCGCTGAGAGACGAAGGTGCCTCACGCGAGGCACGTGAGCGGACCGCGCATGATGTGGCCTTCGAGAAGGAGTATGTTGTCATTGAGAAGCGCGCCGTCGAAGTCAACGCGTTTGCAGACGAGCTCGATGCGATGCATGGCTCTCCCTCCGGCCAAGGTGCCATGGTCAGACGTGCCACGACCCAGGGGCAGCCATCCTCGATGCCAGGTGGGACGGCCTCCAGCTCCTCCAGAGCCGTCCAGGTGATACCGGGCCGGAATGCCCATCAACGAGGTGGCTCGTTTGACAGGCGCCATCCCTACTCGCCACAGTCTGCCACGAACATGCTCACCAAAGCATTGACCGCTGCAAACGCACGCATCTTTGGCGCGGGAAATTCTCCGCCATTCGCAGGACCATCGCCGCCGCGCGGATACAGCGCTTTCCCTGCGTATCCGACGCCGGCTGCGGCGCTCACGCTCGGTGATGGCACCGACACGAAGCCCATCGATGAAGAGACTCGACTTGTGCGCACCTTGGAGGAGGCGGCACACCGCAGCGAC
This sequence comes from Cercospora janseana, assembly GCA_026725115.1. Lineage (NCBI taxonomy): Eukaryota > Fungi > Ascomycota > Dothideomycetes > Mycosphaerellales > Mycosphaerellaceae > Cercospora > Cercospora janseana. The sequence goes on from CM049098.1 coordinate 3,121,551, forward strand.
GTCATCTATGGCTTCGCCGAGGTCAAATATCGACAGATCCAGCCTGCTCCACCCTCGACTCATGACGCGCTGGGAATTCAGCAGCTCGGAGCCATGGAGAAGGCCGGGGAGGGTGAATCGGAGGACAGAGACATGACGAACGTGGCGGTAGTCGGTGTGGCGGAGGAAGCCCTGGTCTTATATGTCAAGGCTTTGGCCATCCTCACAAAGACGATCGATCTGGCCGGGTGGTGGTGGAATAAGCAGAAGGAGCGGGGCGAGGACATTCCATCCGAGCCTTCGGCTCATGCACAGAGTAGTGTGGCTCGTCGCATCTTCGCCGTCGTCCGGTGGTCTCGCAGTCGCTTCAACGAATGCTTAGAGAAATCCGAGATCGCAGGACGGAGGTTGCAGCAAGCGCAACGTCAGTTGCCCGAAGACCACAGCGGCCATCCCAATAACCACGACGCTGCCACAGGGTCGGCGGTGGCCACGTCGGCGGACCACATTCGTATCACGAGCGGGGTCACAGCCGAGCGGCTCATGTTCGATCGGGCTGTGGAGATGAGTAGGGCTGCTGCAGTCAGCGAGTTGGTGGGAGAGGAACTCGTGGATTGTGAAATGGGCTACAAGACGGCCATCATGCTGCTCGAGGCTGTGTTGGAGACGGAGGATGAGCCCCTGATGCGCAAGCCAGGACACAGGAGGGAGAAGCCGGCCGACGAAGTCATCAATGGTATGGAGACGGAAGATCGGCAGACGGTGTTGAGGAGTAAGTGGATTTCGCCAACGGCTTTGCTGCCATGCTAATTCTGTGCAGTCACCGAAAACGCCAGGGGCCGTCTCTTGTCGGTCAGAAAAAAGATTCACGCCGCTCAACACCCTGCCAAGCGTGTACCGAGCGGCACGTCAACACCCAAGCCGACCAGCCATCCGTCGCCATCTCTGATCGCTCCCGGCGTCGCCAGCACGCCTCCGCGGTGAAGCTGCGCACGCCAGGAAGAGATGAGTTCGCAAGATCCTCAGTCGGCGCGAATCGATGCATATACGGGATGTCGGCATCCACAAATATTTTGCCCCTGGCGTCGGAACGGCAGAGGCATTCGAGCACGGCCAGAGGACCGCACCATACAATAGAGTGCGCTAGCATGGGACGACCATTGCCCATTCATCCTGGCACCGTGGCTCGGACAGCAGCAATGTTTACATGAGGTACAGGGGGGAAGAGCGGATTTGCTTGCAACGGCGTTTTCTTACAGGGGGCGGGGCATGTGGACCATGGGACAGGACAGGACTCATCAGATTGCACATGGAGTTACTGGGCGACATCTGGGGCAAGATTGTGACGATTCCGACATGCCATGTTCCGCCATGTGGGTGAAGAGGGCAGAATCTCGGAGCACGCGGGCAGGGCGCATTGCTGGTCATGTTTGGCCGTGTGTTTGGATGCAGGCGCGGGTGCATGTCCCCAGGAGCGCAGGGACGGGATGGTAGACCCACCGCATGGCGCGATTCTATGATACCACGAGGCACGAGCCCGATACAGCTGTTGATAGTTTTCCTATGTTTGACCGCGGTCTGGCGGGGCTCCACGCGCCGATGATGCAGCTACAGCTGCCAGCCAGAGCTTGCTGCGGTTGAGCGAGTGTTTTTCTTGCGGCCGCATGCGTGTCTGGCTGGCCTGCCTCAACCTTCTGTCTGCGCTGCATGTCTGGCCGCGCTCGCATTAATATCGTCGTCCCTCGGCGCCTCGTCCGCTCTCCAGCATCATCCTCCTCCTCCCTCGTGCCTGCTCCACCGCCGCGAGCGTGCCTGCCGGTGAGCACCTCCTGCTCTCCCACCGCTTGTGCTCGACCCGCACTGCAGCTGCTCTTCACTCGCCCGCGCATATATCGTCTCCCGCCCTCCCGACGCTGCTCGAACATTTCTCCAATCTCCCAATCCCGCTCTTCCCCCCGCAACACTATGGCGACACTCGGGGGCGCTGCGAAGAAGCACAAGGTGGCCATCATCGGCTCAGGCAATTGGGGCACCACGATCGCCAAGGTGGTGGCCGAGAACACCAAGGCGCACCCACAGCTGTTCGAGCCCGAGGTGCAGATGTGGGTGTTCGAGGAAGAGGTGACGGTGGACGGCCAGAAGCAGAAGCTCACGCAGGTCATCAACTCCCGGCACGAGAATGTCAAGTACCTGCCCAACATCCCCCTCCCCACCAACATTCTTGCCAATCCCGACCTCGTGGACGCGGCCAAAGAGGCCACGATTCTGGTCTTCAACTTGCCCCACCAATTCATTGCTCGCACGTGCGAGACGCTCAAGGGCCACGTCGTGCCCTTTGCTAGAGGTATCAGCTGCATTAAGGGCGTGGAGGTGACGGAGGACAAGTGCGATTTGTTCAGTGACAGCATTGGGCAGAAGCTGGGCATCTATTGTGGTGCGCTGAGTGGCGCCAACATTGCAACCGAAGTGGCCTTGGAGAAGTGGTCGGAGACGACAGTGGCCTACGACCCGCCCGCGATGGACAGCAGGCAGACCACGCCGGTGGGCTCACGGCGCGGCTCAGAGAGCGGCAAAGGGGAGCAGAAGGTGGGCCTGACCAGCGGGCACGTCACCCAGCCGGGCAGCCACAGTACGAAGTTGCAGGTATGATCCCACACGGGCGGCATTGACGTGACCGACACATCGCTCACCATTTCTACCAGGCACTGCCCGCCGACTACCCCGCCCTCAGCCATGCCAACATCAAGAAGCTGTTCCACCGCCCCTACTTCCACGTCCGCATGGTCCACGATGTCGCCGGCGTGTCTCTGGGCGGAGCGTTGAAGAACGTCGTCGCTCTGGCCGCAGGCTGGGTGGACGGCTTGGGCTGGGGCGACAATGCCAAAGCAGCCGTCATGCGTGTCGGCATCATGGAAGAGGTGAAGTTTGGCAAGACATTCTTCAGCAAGAGCGTCCGCACCGAGACCTTCACCGAGGAGTCGTGTGGAGTGGCCGACATGATCACCTCCTGCTCGGGGGGAAGAAACTTCCGGTGCGCAAAGATGGCGGTGAAGGAAGGCAAGCCCATTGGCGAGATTGAAGAGCGGGAGCTGAACGGGCAAAAGCTGCAAGGCACGAGCACGGCATATGAGGTCAACGCGTTCCTCAAGAAAGAGGGCAAGGAGCACGAATTCCCTCTCTTCACTGCCGTGTATAACATCTTGGAGGGCAACAAGAAGCCGCAGGACATTCCGGACCTCATCGAGGACAGGAGCAATGAGTAGGACAACTGCATGCCCTCGGCAGCCAACGCAGAAGCTGGTGCTGCCAGTCCGGATTGGGACACTGACGCCGAGGTAGGAGGGGAGGTCAGCGAGAACGAGATGTTCGCGCGAGCAGGCTTTGAGAATCATGACCACGGGCTGGGCCGGTCTCACCCGCAAAAGGATGTGAAAGCACAGCTTGTGCTGGGCGACACAACGTGGGAGGGCACGATTGTTGATGGCGTAATCACGTGGCGGGAAAGAGCCCCTCGCTGGGGCTGAGCGTAGTCCGACGCAGTGCAGTGCGCACCAGGAGCGTGATTGGCAGATGGGAGTACGGACTGTGGGACCTAGAAGTCGCGAGCGCAAGCAGGTGGGCATGGGTATCCTCAGATTGTATAGATCTATGAGACAGCACATGCCGAATGAAAATGACGATCACGAACGAGGCCAACACCAGAGATGTGGAGCGCTTATTTCAAGTGCAGCTTGCCCAAGAGGTCTTGCCTCGCGGCAAAACTTCTCCATCGTTTGCCAAAGATGTCTGGGGTTGGCGTGTCAGTACGAACATCTCCATGCCGAGGGTGGGAACGACACTTACACATTGGCACGGTCAACAGGCAGATGATCACCTCCACACTACTGATCCACACGAACACGGGTCTGATGCCAGATTCCACGAGCCAGTCGTACCCTGACCAGGTCAGACCAAACGAGAAGATGTTCTTGAAGATGAGCAAGCAGGTGAAGCCCTCGACGGCGAGGTCGCGATGCGCGTCGACAATGTACAGCGCACTCGCCACCGCGCCGAGCACCATGCCCGCGACTTCCATGCCGAAGAAGAAGTCGGGCCAGAACCAGCCGTACACGCGCGTGTTGTTGCTCGTGATGCCGAAGCCGTAGAGACCCGCGCCGCCGATGATGAGCATGGGCAAGACGAGGAGCATGCGGAACTCGGGCTCGTAGACGCCGTTGTTCTTCTTGGTCAGCCAGATCATGAACTGATCGCCCATGAGCCCGGCGACGCCGAAGCCGATCAGCGCTCCCACAAAGGCTCCCGTGTACATGTAGCCGGTCTGCACCTCGTTGAACCAGAGCGGGGCGCCGAGCATGATGGCCGCGAGGACGATGCCGATCAGGACCGTCCAGCCGATCATCATGCCTTGGATGAGACAAGCCCAGAGGAAGGAGGGGTGGAGGAAGAGGGGGATCGGGCGAACGAGGAGCTTGAAATAGTTTTCGTGCGACTTCCGCCCATTGAACATGGCGATGTTCTCGCGGGTGATGAACGAGAATGCGGCATATTGGTGGATGTTGCCTCCTGTCGTTGTGGCTTTTGCACCGCCCTTTTCGGCAGCGAGAGCCTCGCTGTGATGCCCTGAGTTGTTTCCATGGTGCGAGTTGCCGGGGGTGCTGTCGTTCCGGATCGTTGTGGCTTCCGCGTTGCCCTTCTCGGTCGCATAATTCTCACTGTAATGTCCTGGGTGGTCCCGCAGCTCGTAGCTAGAACTCGAGCTCTCGTCGGAAGGGCGCGCACGATCCGCTGCGAGGTGGGCGTTGAACCGCGGATCGCGAACATAAGAGGTCTCCGGGCAGAGGAGCACGACTGCTGGGAGCAGAGCCGCGGTAAAGATGGCGATGAAGTAGAATGTCCACTCCCATCCCAGCTTGTGGGTCATGATTCCGACCACGACGGGGGTGAAGAAGGCTCCTCCAAACAGACACAGGTTGCTCAACGCCATGCGGATCCCGACCTCGTGCACAAAGTACAGCTCGCCCACGCTCACGTTGACCAGAGCCTCGAATGGGGCCAGCCCGACGCCCTGGAAGAAGCGAGCTGCTGCCAGAGACTTGTAACTCTTGCCACTGCCTCCCCCCCATGCTGAGGAGATGATGATGATCACCGTTCCAATGATGTAGAGATGCCGACTCCCCCATACACGCGCGCTCGCCACAAACGCGAAGCCGGCGAGTCCCACGCCGAGCAGATGCCAACCCGTGAGAAGGGCAATCTTGGTGAAGCTCTCTTTAAAGTGGAGGGTGAGGGTGAGCGTGTTCGCGGCGAGGAGGGGCGAGAGCGTCGATGCGATGACGGAGAGAATGCAGAGCACGCCGCAGATGATGTCGCGTTTCCATAGTGGCCAGTTCTGTCATGTCCGTCAGTGGCATGTCCCACGGGTCCTCCACGCTGCTGCTCACCAGCGGATCTCTTGGGTCGTCGCTGGGCTGTGGCACCAGGATCACTCCGTTCTTGCTCTTCTTCAGCCGCGATGTGTCGTCGCCGCGCGCGAGCGATGCGATCGGGTCGAGGTCGGCGAGGGTCGCAGTGCCTGCGGCGCGTCAGTCAACGTGCTCCGGCCTCCACCTGCGCGCTCCCCACTCCGCCGTCCGGCCGGTCCAGTCCTCGCACACAGAGCACTCACCAGGCACATGCTTCAGCTTGTGGTCTTGCAATACACCGAGGCCCATCGTGGCTGCTGCTGATGGTGGTGGTGGTGGTGGTGGTGGCGGTTGCGAAGATAGCAACAGGCGGGGTGAAGAGGCGCACACCGGCGCATCAAAGACACCACCACGCCAGCGTCGCGGCCTTTGTGAACTCTCGTTTGGAGATCTTCCCACCTTGCCGTGCGTGTCTCGCGGCGATCTCCAGTAGCTGCGAGCCAGGGTCGAAAGCATATCGGGCTGGGCCAAGGGAGGGCAGGGCAGATCCGGCTAGGCCATCGCAGCCCCTGCAGGGCGCTGTGAGCTTGCCAGAGCCTTGCACTCTGCCTCTCCATTCCCCTGCGAGCTCTACATGGCATCGCGGTGATGCTGTGTCGCACTGACATTCGCGTTGCATCGTCAGTAGACCCAGCGTCGTCGCTATCGCTGGACAGCTCCGCTGCCTCCGGAACATTCCTCTCCCCCGAGATTGCCGTGGGAATGCTCGAGGTTGTGAAAGACCAGGCCAATCATGGGCGTCGTCCTGGACAGGCCTCACTGGACCAGGTCGCCAACATCGTGGCTCCCTTGTAGCAATGCCAACGCCGATGACGAATATCCATGAGCTCCCAAAAGGCAATGACGCGATCGCAGCAAGGCGACAACCGGGGCAATGGTGAGGCCGGCGATGGGGATGGCAGTGTAGCACATGGGAACATCACCGGGCAGCAGAGGGAAAGAGAAAGTGGCTGCCCCCTCGACATGCGGAGCGACAGCAGACATGATGATTTGGGCACGGGTGCTGAGGGGGCGCAGTCGGTCCACCGCTCAGATGCCATCTCAGCTGATTATTACGGTACATGCTGACAGAGGCCTGCTGAGGCTGGATCTGCGCCGGCTTCTCTCCTGTACGCACAGCAGAGTGTCCGGGATCGCAGCAGTGCGTCGTCGGGCGAGCAATCTCGAAATCACAGAAGAATTTTCGTCCAAGTCGCCAGGGATCTCACGTCTGTTGCTGCGGATCCGCGTGTTCTGATGTGGCTACCGAATGCTCGAATACTGCCGACGCAGCTCTCTTCGTGCCAACTCTCACTGATGAAAGCGGTCGAGAGGGACGCAAGGCACTGCCGTCGTGGAGGGAGAAGACGACCTCCTCCCGGATGGCCGGCCTCGATGCAGCTGACCCGCATCGATGTTGTCTGTACTCCCTTCTCGGACACGTCGACCCATCGCCAATTGAATGGCCCTTGAGAAGACGCTTCCTATATCCAGGAGGATTTGCTCTAAGGCACCACGCCTCCGTAGAGACTGGCAACATACACCTTGGAAGTGCTCGGCAACCACAAGGGCTGCCGTGTGAGCCCGGTGCATGTCGTGGCTGGCGCCCATGTTTTGATCGATTTTCGAAAGAGGAGCGCGAGGGAGAGAAGAGTTTTGTGTGCGTGCGCGGGAGCTCCGGCGGCCCGTCGCGCCGTGAGGCAGGTGCGCCGAGTCGTCCCGTCGTCAAGCGCCGTTGCGAGAGCGCCATCTGCTGGGAGCGAATCTTGCCCTCCAGCAGCCGCGACATGAAACCGAGTTGCGGAAGTGAGAGGCATCGGGCGCGGTTCGACAGAAAGGAAAATGTCGCTGAGCGCCACCTTCATTTGGCAGCTGAGAGGCCCACCTCGAGCACAGAAGCGCTCCCATCAGAGCCCCCCATCTCCCCATCTCCATCCACGTCACACGGCCTGCATGCACGCTGACTGAGGCCAGCAACGAAGTGAGGAGACACCTGACCGCTCGCGATGAACACTCCAAGCCGTTGCTGGATTGGGCGCTCGCACGATCCCGAGGGGCTTCCACAAATCGACGTTTGGCGGAGCAGGTTCTAATCCTTGCAGGCCATGCGACCACTACGAAATATGCAAGGGCCGACATCATTGCTCTGGGCTTCGGTTGTATCATCCTCAGCCCCGGGTGCTTTCGCTTCAGAGCCTATAATAAGCACCCTCTCTGCGACCACCACGACCACCATTGCAGCAACGAACTTTACGATCACCGTCCACACCGTCACTCTAGCAGATCCTGCTGCGACTCTGCAACACCAGGCGCTGGCCGAACTACGGGTTTGAAGCCAAGTCGGGGCTCCATCGCCACACAGACCATCACAGCGGCCAAACCACTCACCATGTCTTCCACTTCTCTGGAGTCTGTGGCTCTCAACAGCACCAATGTATGGAGATCGCATTATATGGCAGACGCGGTCACATGGAACGACAGCTTGGCAGACTATGCCGAGGACTGGGCGAAGGGGTGTATATGGAAGCATTCCAGTGGTCCCCATGGCGAGAATCTCGCAGCCGGCTTCGAGAACGCCACCCTCGCAATCGATGCCTGGGGCAAGGAGGAAAAGGATTACAGCTACTCCAAGGGAGCATTCGGGGAGAAGACGGGGCACTTCACGCAGCTGGTCTGGCGTAACACCACCTCCATCGGCTGCGCCGAGATCGATTGCCAGAACGACGCTAGCAACGGCGTCAAGGGCAAGTTCCTGGTGTGCGAGTATGGTCCGCCAGGGAACGTGCGGGACCAATTCAAATACAACGTCCTGAAGCCAGGCATGGACGGGAATGGCACTCCTGGATTCGGCAGTGCGGCGACCTCCGCCAAGTCCAACACACGACTGTCGGTGATGACACTGGGCGTGGCCTGGATTGTGTTGGCACTGGTGGGTGATGTGTGGTGAGGAGTGAGAACGAGTGCTGCTGCCGGCAGCCTACATACCAGCACAGCGAGAGATACCCATTTGCTTACGACTGCCGCCCGGTGCGGCCATGTACATAGCACGAGTGATGTGAGATGGCTTTGATGAGAACAAACGAACTGCGGAAACATCCCGCATCAGGTCCAGCTGCAGCCTGTCGCCCAATGAGTTGTGTCTGCTGGCACGAAACTGGGGACCATGCGGGCTTCATCTGCTGCTGTCCGGGCATGCTCACTGTGCGTACAGGGCACGTGTCTGTCCTGCCTCAGAGCACGCTCTCTGCTTTCCCGGACAGGTCCTGAGTCAATGCGCTTGATTGCGCAAAAAGGTGTGCAGTGTGAGGTCGCAGACGTGCGTGAATCGACCGAACGCGAAGCAGGAACGCGCTCCGCGTCTCCAGCGTCAAGTCGCGTGTTGGCTTTTCGACAGTCCAGCCTACCAACGTCATCCGAGCCCGCATTGGATCCGCGTCGCCACGACACCTCGTCGAGCAAGTGTGACTGCATCAATGGGTTCTGCACGCTCGCCCCCGACGCTGCCGCAGCGATCGTCACAGGTCAAGCAGCAGTCGATCTCAAGCTTCTTCACCCCGAAAGCAGCAACTCAGAAGCCGAAAGTAAAGGACATTCCTGCACAGCGGCCGGCCGCTACAGCTCCAGAAGCACTAGCAGATCAGCACAATGACCGGTCCGTGGGAGATGACGAGTCGGAAATATCTCGAGGCACATCGCGTGCCTCGAAACGCGTCGCGGTCGGCGGCAAGATTGGGGAGCCTGCCTCGAAGCGTCGAAGAACGAGCCCAGTTGAAGAGAAAGAGGGTTCAGTAGTCGATCACCTGGCAACTGCGTCGGAGCGGAGTCCATCGGAGAAGCGAGTGGAGACGACTGAGCGGACATCAAGATATGCGTTCTCGACCCCGACCGACGATGCTCGACCTCCACTCTCCGACGAGCTCGATGATGAGGAGACCCGTCGTCTGAAAGCACGCCTACACCAGAAATTCGTACAGAAGCTCGGCCGGCCTGACAGTCTTGTGAATCTTCGCCGACAAAGCGGAGTGATTGATGACGAAACGCAGGCGGCGGACCATGAGGCTGAAGATGAGGAAGACGAAGAGGAGGCACCGGCGCCCAAGAGGGGTGCGAAGAAGACTCCTGCGTCGAGAAAAGGAAAGCTCACACCCCTGGATCAAAAGATTGTGGATCTGAAGCGCAAGCATCCTGACGTCCTTCTGGTCGTCGAGGTCGGATACAAGTACAGACTCTACGGCGAGGATGCTCGCATCGCAGCCAAGATTCTGTCCGTGGTCTGCATTCCTGGAAAGATGCGCTTCGATGAGCATCCCTCCGAGGCACATCTGAACAGGTTCGCCGGGGCCAGCTTTCCCACTCATAGACTGCACGTACACGTGAAGCGATTGATCAACGCCGGTTATAAGGTGGGCATAGTACGGCAATTAGAGACAGCCGCCCTCAAGGCCGCAGGCGCCAACAAGAGCAAGCTGTTTGAACGGGATTTGACCAATTTGTACACCAAGGCAACATACATCGACGACGAAGAAGGGTTGGGAACAACGCTGACTGGTGCTGAAGGAGGTGCTCCTGCTTCGGGCCATTTGCTGTGCCTCACCGAGAGCTACCCCAAGGGTGTCGGCTCAGACGAAAAGGTTCAGATGGGCTTGATTGCCGTGCAACCCGCCACTGGCGAAGTTGTGTACGATGAGTTCGAAGACGGCTGGATGCGTAGTGAGCTCGAGACTCGACTGTTGCACATCTCACCGGCCGAATTTGTTATCGTCGGCGAGCTTTCCAAAGCGACTAAGAAGCTCGTGCAGCACATCTCTGGCGATGACGCACGATTCGAGTGGAAGGATAAACCGAAGACAATGGCTGCGCAGGCTTACAGTCATATTACCAAGTTCTATGCTGACAAGCTGAAAGGCGATGATCCCGGCGCGTTGCATGTCGAATCTTCGCAAGACACTGGCACGTTGTTGGACAAAGTCCACAGACTGTCGGAAAATGCCACGATCTGTCTGTCAGCGATGATTACCCACCTCACGGACTACGGCCTTCAGCACGTATTTGACCTGACGAAAAGCTTTCAGTCATTCAGCGCAAGATCGCACATGCTGCTCAATGGCAACACGCTGAGCAGCCTAGAAATCTATCGCAATCAGACCGATGCCACGGAAAAAGGCTCCTTGTTCTGGACGCTGAATCACACGCAAACCCGTTTCGGGCAGCGACTGCTGCGCAAATGGGTCGGCAGACCTCTGCTAGATCGCGCCAGACTCGATCAACGGGTCGCCGCCGTACAGGAGCTGAAAAACGACGCCGGCCAGAGAAACGTCGAAGCATTGAAGCAACTACTCAACAGAACTAGAGCGGACCTTGAGCGGACTTTGATTCGCATATACTACCAAAAGTGTACACGGTCAGAGCTATTGCAGTTCTTACAGACCCTGCAAGCAGTAGCGCAGGAGTTCCACCACGTCAAGTCACCAGCCGATGCTGGTTTCAGATCAGGGATGATCAACGAAGCCATGACTTCTCTCCCTATGATTGCTGACGATGTTCTCGGCTATCTTGGTCGCATGAATTTGCAGGCAGCCAAGGACAATGACAAGTACAACTTCTTCCGTGACGAGCACGAGACCGAGGCCATCGCAGACCACAAATGCGGCATTGTGGCGGTAGAGCATGACCTCAACGAGTTCAAAGCCGTGGCAAGCGATTTGCTGAAACGTAGAGTGCCAGTCACCTACGTGACGGTCGCCGAGATTGACTACCTTATCGAATTGGACAACACGCAGCTCAAAAATGTGCCTGCGACGTGGACCAAAATTTCGAGCACGAAGAAGGTTAGTCGCTTCCACCCACCAGAGGTGGTAAAGCTACTTCGAGAGCGCGATCAGCACAAGGAAAGTCTGTCGAACGCCTGCGATGCGGCCTTTCGAGCGCTCCTGACAGAGATTGGAGGCAAGTATCAAGCCTTCCGAGACTGCATCCAATCCCTGGCTCTGCTTGACTGCCTGCTCTCCCTAGCTTCTGTAGCACAGCAACCCGGCTACTGCAAGCCCGAATTTACAGACAAGCCTGGAATATCCATCACAGCTGGGCGGCACCCCATGGTGGAGCAGCTTCTCCTTGATAGCTTCGTGCCTAATTCTGTCGATCTTTCGGGTGAGGCGACACGAGCACTACTCATCACTGGACCGAATATGGGCGGTAAGTCGTCTTACGTGCGATCAGTGGCCCTGATTGCTATTATGGCGCAGATTGGCTCATACGTGCCCGCAAACTCATGCGAATTGGGTCTCCTAGATGCCGTCTTCACTCGGATGGGTGCTGGCGATAATATGCTCAAGGGCGAATCAACTTTCATGGTTGAGGTCGGGGAAACGAGTGACGTCCTGAAGCAGGCTACTCCAAGAAGTTTGGTGATCCTCGATGAGCTCGGACGGGGCACCAGCACTCACGATGGCGTGGCGATCGCGCAGAGCGTGCTTCATCACATGGTCACAGTGCAGAAGAGCTTGACACTCTTCATCACGCACTATCAATCTCTCGCACGTGTTGCAGACATGATCGAGGCTGAGGGCGATGTTAAACCACTCAGAAATGTTCACATGAAGTTCACAGAGAACGACAGCGAGACTGTGGTCGGCGAGAAGAATGTCACATTCTTGTACGAAGTCGGAGAAGGTGTCGCTCATCGTAGCTATGGTCTGAACGTCGCTCGACTCGCTGGACTGCCCAAGAGCCTATTGGAGGAAGCTGCCAGGCGCAGTCGAGCGATGGAAGAGGAGGAGGGCCGTCGACGCATGGCATATCTCGCCAATGCTTTGACGAAGCTTGTAGAGGATGGTCGAGAGGGTGAGCTAGATAGATTGCTGGCCGGTGTTGAGCAATTATAACAGTGCTCGCGCGAGGGCTCGGGCAAGGAAGGCCACGGTGCGCGGCGGTTCTGTAAAGATAGGCAGAGCATCCGGGGCAGTAATTATTACCCGATTCAGCGTAGCAGCGATATCGGCTCACCTCTCAGCAGCACGTCAGTTCTGTCTGCAGCTCGATGTCTCCTAACTCATTTCATGTTTGTACTTCGTGGCACTCGGCCATACATCCAAAGAGCATACAGCCGGTGCTCGTATAGAGTGCACAAGTCCAACATGGGTTCCATTGCCGCAGAGCGCCACTTCAAGGCTGACAGTGTCTGCGTCATAGGTGCCGGCCCCAGTGGACTCGCCGCAGCGAAGTAGGCCACACGCACCGTGCTGAAAGCACGACCTTGTAGTAGCATGGTTGACGTCGAGGTAGGTACTTGGTGGCTGAGGAGACATTCTCGCGCATCGTCGTCTACGAGCAGCGGAGTCAGACTGGGGGACTGTGGAATTACATTCCTTGTGACAGCGCGTCTGCTAAGGTGCCCGTCCCGCAGACGAGCCCGCACGCGGGCCATGATGAGCCGATATGGGGACGAGAAGGGACCCATAGTACACTGGGGGAAGAGAGGGGACAAGAGCCGGAGTTTATGACGCCTTTGTACGAGCGACTGGAGACCAACATTCCGCGAGGACTCATGGGCTTCTCGGACCTCGATTGGGGACACGATCGACAGCTCTTCCCCAAGCACGACGATGTCCTGGAGTATATCCGACGGTATGCAGAGGATGTGCTCCACCTCGTACGGTTCAAGACACAGGTCCTCGATGTGAGGCTACGCCCCGATGAGAAGTGGACAGTCAAGACGCGGCCCGTGCAACGGGGCGAAGCTGAGCACTGCGCTGAGGAGACCTTCGATGCTGTGATTTGTGCGAATGGCCATTACGATGTTCCTTACATCCCGGACGTGCCAGGAATCATGGAATGGAATGGAGCATACCCAGGCATGATCTCGCACTCCAAGTTCTACCGCAAGCCGGAGCAGTATGCCGGCAAGAAGGTTATTGTGGTGGGGAACTCTGCGTCTGGGATCGACATTGGCGCACAAATTGAGACGACGTGCCAGTTGCCTCTGATCATGTCGCAAAAGTCCGAATCATACCTCAACGTGGAAGGATCGAAGCCTAGCAAGCTTGAGAGGCCCGAGATTGCTGAGTACATCGTGCAAGATCGAAGTGTCAGGTTCGCGGATGGCACGGTTGAGTCGAATGTCGATGCGATCTTGTACTGCACTGGCTACTTCTATGCTTACCCTTTTCTGGACTCGCTGAATCCGCCAGTCATCACAACTGGAGAGCGCGTGGAGAGGACGTACCAGCACATTTTCTATCAGCCGCGACCGACACTATCCTTTCTGGTCCTCAACCAAAAAGTTATACCATTTCCGATGGCAGAGGTCCAGTCTGCGGTGGTGGCTCGTGTACTGTCTGGTCGACTGTCTTTGCCACCGGAAGACGAAATGCGCGCGTGGGAGGATGCCGTAGTGAAGGAGATGGGAAGTGGTAGGAACTTCCACGTGCTCAAATTTCCTAGGGACGCAGATCACATTAATTATCTGTGCGATTGGGCGAGGAGTGTTGACCACGAGACGTCCGACACGGGCAAGACACCTCCGCGATGGTCGGAGAAGGAGTATTGGACGAGAGAACGATTTCCGAGTATCAAGAGTGCATTCAATGGGCTGGGAGATCGGCGACACGACGTGCGGAGTCTGGAGGAAGTCGGCTATGATTTTGAGAAGTGGCGGAGCGAGCAGAATCCGTGAAGGCATGTACTACGAAGAGGGTCGAAATTCGATTATTTACGGCTGCACGCGAGACTTCTTCACAATATATCCAATGTATTCCCCTTCTTCTGCTCCCTCTCTCGATCGCCATCGAAGGCTCGCGACAGATTTCCCGCTCGAGTCACGACTCGCTGTGGGACGACATGCAGCGGGATGGATATTACATATCAGCAGACACTGGAGGACGTAGAGCCAAGCGAGGCCATGGCACATCATACGTACAGCTCACGGCCAGTATCTACTTGCCCTCTGCTGACCCGCCGTCTAGGAAGTCGACCGAGAAGAACTCCGCATCCTCCAAGATCCCACCTTCAATCAATTCTCCCCAGGCTGGCGCCCCTATCCCCCCCTCACGACAGCAACCCCCTCTGCCGCCTCGGGCACCTCCCCCGCCCTCCTCCAGCAAGCCTACCGCCGCCTCGTACATCCCCCTCCACTCACACCCAGCTACACCGCCGCCGCGCGACGCGTGCGCGACGCGACGGGCAGCAGCACCAACACCACCCCGCCCCTCAAATGGGACCTGCTGATCAAAATCTTCAACGACTACAGCACCCTGTACTTCCACGGCATGCTCCGCCGCCGCATCCACCTCTCCTGGGCCCCCTACCGCCACCTCCCCGCGAGCATCATGCCCGATGCGGAAGCGCGCATGTGTGCGTTGGGCGTGACGTGCCCGGTGCCCGTCAACGGGCACCGCGTGTCCATCATCCTGCGGAGCGATTTCCGCTGGGACGCGATCGCGAGGGAGAAGGTGTTGGGGTGCCTGATGCATGAGATGTCGCATGCGTGGTTCTTCCTGTTTGTGCCCGAGGGGCATGTCGAGTGGGGCGCGCGGAACCCGACCCATGGGCCGGTATGGCAGGCGGCGGCGAGGTTTCTGGAGCAGAAGAGCGGGCTGATGTTGGGGTCACAGGATGGGCGGATGCAGCTGCCGTGATCGATTGCAAGGGGCAAGTATGTGTATCCAGCGTGAAGTTGATCATGTGAGAGGAAAACGAGCTTTGCATACGTATGTACAGTTTGCAATGCTACGTACAACTCATGCTAAGATATCGCTGGCCTGAACAAACGCGCGCCAAGTCACGGCGGAGCAATGTTTACCTCACCACACTGTTCTTCCTCGACGCCGTGGGAGTGCCTCGCGGCGTTCCTCTCGGGGTAACGCGACTTTCACCGAAAAATCTGGGCAGAAGCATTAGCACGTCTGGGGAAATTGTCGTGGTCTGATGAAGCTTACCGCTGCGACTGCGAATATGTGCGCCGACCGACGCCAGGTCGGCCTGCTGATGCGGTACTCGCTCGACGGTCGGAGAAATAGCTCAATCGCCGTCCTGCCGGCGCCCCATTCTCGTCTCTCTCGGATCTCGCACCCGCCAGTTGTTGCGCAAACGGCGACCTCTTGCGCAGAACTGGACCCTTCCAATAGATGACATAGACAGCGATGACCAGCACGAATGAGATGCAGAACAAGATGGTGCTCGCGTACTCCAAGTTGTTCGGAGGACTGATGTTGGTGAAGAATGGAGTGGCCGGGACCGTCAAGACACCAGCCAGGAAGTCGCGCGACCACCCGTTTCCTCCCGTGGCAGACGCAGAATAGGGGCCGTAGGCACAGATCATGTAGTCGATCGTGGCCATGTAGATGGCATAGTTGGCGATGCCGACGATAGCAGCAAAGACCATGGAGCCGATCCAGTGGATGGGCGGGCCTTGAATCGTCCACGCGAACCCGATCAGCCCAATTGGTAAGCACGGCGCCAGGTACAGCAAGAGCTTCAACCTCGATTCGTATTGTGCTCTCTCGTCGTCAGGCTTCGCCTGGCGTTCCTTGATGTTCCGCTTGATAGCCGGGATGAAGAGCATCCATGCGATCACGTACCCCACTCCGATGGGGATGAAGGATAAGCCGACCTGCACGGTGCTGAAATGCCATTGATCGTAGACCAGGGCGAAGGACTGGATGAACATGAAGATGAGCGCATCGGAGAAGCCCGAGAGGAGCGACAGGACGAGCACGATGGGTTCCGTCAAGAACATCTTGAATGGACGGATCCAGGTGATGAGGACCTCCTTTGCCGAGAATCGGTCCTTGAAAGGGACGAGCTCATCTGGTCCCCAGACGTTCGCCTCTGGATTCTCCCTTCTGCGCTTCTTCGCGATGCGGTTCAGCAAGATGGTCGTGCGTGTCTCCGGGACCGTCGCGGCATGGAGCAGCTGGACCGCACCTGCCTCGAGTCAGCCATCTGAGCCACGCCAGTGCGCGCTCAGGCGCGGACCTACCTCCGAAGATGAGCTGAATCCAAATCGACCATCTATGCCCGTCAGCATTGCATGGGCAAACCGGATCTGAGAACGGGACCTACCTCCAGCTCAGGTACTGCTCGCTGAATCCCCCTGGGATCCCGTCAGCATGGTCGATCTGTCTGTGCCCGAGTGTCTCTTACCAACGATGGGACCCAGGATGGAGCCTCCGACGGAGGAGAAGACCACGTACGCCACGGCGTATTGCTGGTTATCGGCTTCCCACATGTCCGCGATCATGCCCAACGTGACGGAGCCGCCTGCCGAGGAGAGACCTCCGAGCGCGCGGCCGACCATGATGGTGGCGAAGTTGGGGGCCAGCGCGACGGGCAGTTGCCAGATGTTGACCAAGAACAGCGACAGCTGGAGGATGGGCCATCTTCCAAACTCTTCCGACCAGGGCGCCCACAGCTCGCAGCCAAAGGCGTAGGTGACGAGGAAGATCATGGCGCCGCACCGCGCTGCCTGGGCGCTGACGCCAAATTCCTCGCTGATGCCCGGAATGGCGTTGGAATAGAGGGAGGTGTTGAAGTTCATGGAGACCTGCACGATGAAGATGACGGTGAGGATGTACCACTTCTTGGCCGTGGGCCAGCTGAAGCCGAGCTCATCGTAGCAATCGTCCTCGGTGAGTTCGTATTTGTCGTGTGTGCCCAGCGGTTCGAGTTTCTCGCCATCGCCGTGCTTCCTGTGGCCCACCGCCTCCATCAGCCATGCGTCCCGTGTGGAGGACGGATCCTTGCGATCGCCGCTGCTGCCTCTTCGCGCGACGACCCCCGTCTCTGACTCACCTCTCGACGTTGTCGGGGTTCGAGGTCTGGTCGGAGTGCTTGTCGTCGTCGCCCTCGTGATGCAGTTTCTCATTGCCGCGGTCCCGGTCGGCCTGGTTCATGACGGCGGGCGCCTCGTCGGTGAAGTGCGTCGTCTTGGCCATGGTGGCAGCTGGTTGGCATGTGCGATGCTCGATGGTCAGCCTCCTGCGAGGGATCATGGGCGGACCCGCGGTATATGAGGGCGCGGGCACGATTGATTGAGCCGCGGTGACGCTGAGGTGCGTGCGGGAAGGAATGGTGGTCCACCCCACCATGGGGGAATGACGACGGCGGCAGGTCATCCGTTCACTCATTCTCCCTTCCTTCCTTCCTTCCCTCCCCCCTCCCTCCCTCGCCCGCCCAGGCCGGTGCTTCGCCAGGCTTGGGCCTCTTGCGCGCCCGCCTTGGGCTCTTGGGCTGCTTGGGCCGATGCGTCCGTCGAGTCTCCATCCCTCGTCGTGTCTGCGCTGCGGGCCCCGCCGAGGCCGAGAGCGTGGCGAGCAAGCGAGCCACAGCGCAGACAGCTCCGGCGAGCCGTCGTCAGTGGCGGCCTGCCGTCGGTGAGACCTGCGCGGGTGGGGCAGTGGTTGGAGCAGCAGAAAAGTCACCAGCCCGCCGATCTCCACTCGCATCGCATCATCATCGATGCCGCGCACCGTGGCCGACGGGCGCGTCGCACGACGTCGGCCTCCCACCCCGCGCCCTCCCTCTCCTCCTCATCATCATCATGGGCAGAGGATGCGAAGGAAGGCCGACCGCTGCATCGCAGAGCCGCTGGTCCCCCTCGCTGTTGTTCCCGTGCATCTGCGCCGCGGCCGGCACACGATGCCAAGCTCCACGGCCGGGCGCGTGGCGTCTGGAGCCGCGCCGAGAGCGAGAGCGAGAGCTTATCGAGTCGCCCCTCCACCTGCCACACGCGACCCTGACAGCGCTCCTTGCAGCGCGGTGTTGTCGTCGTGGAATGCGGGCGCCCGAAGCCCATACCTTATCATGCCTGACCGCCGTGCTCCGCTCCGTGCGTGCTGGCCGCCGAGTGATGCGAGATGCGTCGCTCGTTCCGATCCTCCGCCGTCGCCGCCGCGGCGATCCTGGCGAGTCTCCTGCTGACCTCGTCCCTCTGGAGCGCCATCCGCCGTCACCTCGAGCGCCAACAGCGGGACGCGATCCTTCGCGGAAGCCTCGAGCGACAGAATCAAGATCTGGCTGCTGCCCTGCAGCATGCGCTCGATGAGGCCGCCTCCACGCTCCAGGAGGCTGCCAGGAGGGCACAGCAGGAGCAGAGCGACTTCGCCTATGCCTTCTACGCCACCAACGACGAGTACGCGTGTGGTGCTCTGGTCAACATACAGCGGCTGCATCACCTCGGGGCCCGCTACCCCATCCATGTGCTCGTGTCGCCCGATGTCTCTCACGCATATCGCGGGGCCTTCGGTGCCGCCGGGGCTCGCATACACGTCGAAACACCGCCCGCACTCCCGGACGGCACGGCGGGCTACTATGCCGATTGCCTGCTCAAGTTGCTCGTCTTCAAGCTGCATCGCATCAGCGCCGGCGTGAGACGCGTGCTGGCCTTCGACTCGGATCAGCTCATCCTGCAGAATCTGGACCCCCTCTTCACCGGGCTTCCGCGCGAGAGCATCAGCGCCCCTCGGGCGTATTGGATCGCGAAAGACTTTCTCGCGAGCACCTTCATGATGATTGATCTGTCCGATCGACTGTGGGACGAAGTCCACGCGGCCGTGACGGATGCGGGCGTGAATGAATTCGACATGGACATCATCAATCGACTGCTAGGTAATGTGATCGCTTCCGAGCAGACGTCGCCCCTGACCTTCTCTAGGCGGTGAAGTGACGATGCTGAGTGAGTGCCGGCGCGGCAAGTCGTGATGAGACCAGAGCTAATGTCATCGAGGCGGATCGTACATCACTCTCAACAGTCATTGGCAAGTGGTCCGGCCCGGGATCGGGGAGCGGGAGACTAATTGACGGGGAGTCACAGGGAAGATTGGAATCTGCCGTCCTGGTATCATTCAGAATCCGCACAGCAACTGAATTGGACCACGATTGCCAGGGTCAATGCACTCGCAAAGTGGAATGTGCAAGCGACGCAGGAGCTCGCGCCAGACTCCTCGTTCAGGCCGCCTGCGAGCGAAGACCACGTCCGGACGGCTCGCAGAGTGAGAGCCCCTTCGACTGCTGGCATGCCAACCAGAGCTGGGATCGACGACCGATCTGGCGTGCAACAAGTCGTTGCAAAACCGCGCTTCCCGGAACACCACCCGCTGTGGCACGAGCTCTATGCTCTCCAATCTGCAGCAGCCCTCATCCATTTTACCGCCATTGGGAAGCCATGGACGGTCACGCCGGAGATACTGCGCACGCGGAGGCCTGACGCCCATCCGCTTCTCGGCGAACAGTTCTCCACATGGAGGACTGCTGCCGAGGAGGTGTGCCCAGGCTTCGGGAGCCGCTCCGAGTCTGCGCGAGCTGCGAGCTTGTGATGCAGCACCACAGATACGGGAGCCCGCCGTTTCAGGAGTTCACAAACCCCACTCCCTGCGACATGGAATCACCAGTGTTGCATCGATTGTTGAATGGGAGCGGTATCGCACGCGGGCCAGCCAGTACTGCCTTGTCACTATCGCAAGGATAATCGCGGCGGGGCAATGAGTAGTCTGAGACGTATAGACAGAGTTCTGTACCAATCATCCTTTGCAGCCCTGAAGTATTCCAATCACGAGACGTGGAGCTACAGCACCAAGTACTTCGCGAACACGATCCGTTACCATCCCCGATTGATGGAAGCACTCGTGATGATCAGCTTGCATCTAGCACTTTCAACGGCTGTGGTCTGGCCACAGCGGACCGGACCATACTTCACATGCGCTACGGTAAGCGATCTGGCGTGGCTCACTCACACCAAATACAGGGCCAAGAGGATCTCAACATCGACGAGTCAACCTCGGACAAGTTGCAGAATCAGAAACAGCAATTCCAAACTCACTACATGTGTAGGCTAGGTCTTGACATGGTCGTGTGCAGGCACATCCCCAAGGATCGAGACCCAAAGCTGATGTGCTCCATTTATGCCTCGCTCGCAGTACTAGCAGTGGCATCACCAGTGGTCAGACCGGGCGTCGAAGCAGCCTGCTCCGCCTGTCCACTCAGACGCGATGCACTCTCCGCCTCCGCTTGCAGCTGCGCCTGGAGCTCAATATACTCCTTCGCACGCTGCTTCCGCTCATCCTCCGCACGCTGTCGGTCAGCTTCCGCCGCATCAATCTTCGCCTTGCGCTGCGCTCGGGCCTCCGTCAGTGAATTCGTGGCTGCCAAGATATCGTGCCGGTTCCATTGATCCTGCGGCACCATCACGAGGTCTTTGAGCACCTTCACATTCGTGGAGATTGCTTGTAAGGTGTAGTCCGATGCACCCTCGCCGAAGCCGCCCTCGAACAAGTCCTTCTCGCCGGCGAAGATGGCCTCGTGCGCCGAGTTCAGCATGACCTTTTGCGCGTCTGCCACGGCGGTGATGAGCGGCTGTGAGGCGTCCTCGAGCATGCGGGCTTGCTGCTCCATCAGCTCGATATCGGTAGAACGCGCTTCATCTTCGACCAGATTCTTGAGCTCTTCTCGTTGCTTCTCGATCGCTTCGCGGTGGTCGGGACCGAGACGCTCGCCGTAGTCCGCCAGCCTCTGCTCCACTTTGGTGAGTAACTCGTGGATCTTGAGCCGTTTCGTCGCGGCCGCTTCCTTCTTCGTCCGCCGCAGATCGCTCTGCTCCGCCCAAAAGTCTCGCGCCTCCTGCGGGTACGAAGTGGATTTGAGCGGGACTTCCCAGTCATCCAGATGCTGTTCCGCACGATTCAGCCAGTGAATCATCCGCTCTTCGCGGTTGGGCACGCCCGCGAAATGGACCAGGAAGTCGCCTCGCCGGAGCTGAAAGGGGGCGAGGGTCTCGTTGTGCTCGCCTTGATATGCATTGAACCAGCGCTGAGGCGCTTGCACGACATGTGGCGCAAATGCTGGGTCGTGAAGCAAGCTGTCCATGGCAGACTGGTCACGGAACACAAGAGGGTCGGTCGGGCGGTAGTGCCGGAAGGAGACGATCGCGGAGAAGAGCTGGACCGCCCATTGATTGACTCGCACGGGGAACACGCCGTTGTTGAGGCCATTCCAATCGTTGGAGTAGACCAGATGGATGTCGTCGAACTCTGAGCCAGGAGGCGGCAAGAACACATCGACCGGGATATGGGGATTGAGCAGCACCGTGTCCGCATCCACCCACAGCAGCCACTCCAGTCGTTCACTCTCCGGCTTGGCGAGCTCCCTCAGGAGGAGACTCAGTATGTACGCCGGCTTGGACCAGACGTCATCCAACAGTTGCTGCCGCAGCACGTGCAACCGATAGCCGTGCTCCCGATCGTGTCGTTCGTGGGTGCGAATCGCACGTTCCCATGCACTGTTGCCGTAGAAGAGAATCGTGCACTTGCCGATGCGAGTCCGGGCGCCCAGTCGTTCTTCCTCCGTCAATCCATCCAGAACATGCTCTCCTGGTAGGATGGACACGGCGTCGCTCGATCGATGGCCGGGCTCCATTGTCGCTGTCGCATTCGATGCTTTGTGCGAAGGATGGTCTGGATAGCGGTACGGCCTCCAAGAGTGCAACCTGTCCTTTACTGCGTGATGCAACTCTGCCAGTGCTCCGCTGATCGAAGGCACATCGTCATCAACATCCGGCGTGTCTTCGGGAAGTGCGTCTCCGATCACACCTGCTGGCAACTGGGACAGATCCGATTGGGATCCAAAGCCTGACGGATCATGAAGCACTTTGTCCGAGGGAGCGAGAAGGCTCTCGTCCATCTGTATGAGCTCATCGTAGTTGTCGGGGCTCATGCTTGAGGTGAGCAGCCACCCCATCACCACGCAGCCAGCTCCTACCAGCAGGAGCTTGAGTCTCCCGCTCGGAAGCATGATACCGCGTGTTCGACTGGGCCGAAGCCATTGTGGGAAGTTGCTCGGGGACAGAGGTGTGAGAGGAGAAGTTGGCGTCGAATCGTGGTAAGATCGTTCGGTAGATGGGCTTCGCGACGCCATGATGTCTATTTGGGGTTCGGTTTCACCGGAACGAGGATCACGAAGTTGAGGTGTTGCTCGATGAATGGCAAGGTGGCGGTTGCGAGACACGAGACATGTCCCTCATTCCAAGCGATTGTGGGATTGAGCAAGGGATGTCAGATCTGGCACGAACGCTCCTCATCCCTCCCGACCTCGCCATTTGCGCTGTATAGTCATATTTGGGCATGACGGCCACGAATGGTATTTCTGGAAAAGTACAACATGTGCGTGAGACCTCAATCGATTCGTCGATCCATACACGCTCTTTACTTGTGGTTTTCTGCTCTATCCTGTCGCGTAACACTGCAGCAGGTCTCGGTGCGTGCTACCAGCGTCGTGTCCCTTGCTTCGCGGACCTTGTGAATGGCACCCCAACACACGCTGCAACGTATGTTGATGCTCTCCTAGATTGAGGCATTCGACGCTCTTCTCGTCCTGTCTCTTGATTGGGTCGCAAGCATTGGCATATACAATGTCAAGAAGCGCCGCTGACCACAGTGGGCTTGCACGTCAAGTAGTACGGCGGCACGAATCGAGCGTGGGAAGTACAACTGAAGCCACCACCCCGACAGGTCGCGACTCAGTCTTGTTCACAATCGTTCTGAGTGTGAATCCGAATCAGCTGCTGTGGTGGAAGACACGAGGTTGGTCAGGCAAGTGACAAGACTTACTTCGGTACGATATGTCTTTGCCAGAGCTGCGACCGCGATAGAAAGAAGGGCAAGCCACTCCACAATGTCAGTCCTTGCGGATGCAGGTGAGCGGTTGTGCAGGAGCACACGAGAGATGGGATCACTTGGATCGACCGGCATCAGAGCGCCCAGACATCAACTCAATGCCTACAATCCATCTAAGCAAGACGACGGCCGATTACTCTTAGCAGCCACCGTGCAAACCCAGTAAGCACCTACGGACTACGCTAGAGGGCAACCGACTAGCTGTAAGCAGTAGCTGAGAGACACACCGGAGATCTTCTCCTTCCGCTTGGTTCGTCGTCTCGCTGTCCCGGACTGTAGATGGACTGGCATGCAATGCCTGCCCTGGAAGTATCTAGCAGCCTGAATGCAGTGTCAGCAAGCCCTACACTGGGTATCTTCACCAACAGAACATCAGATATATCGCCGGCCACTGCCTGCGATCTTTGCTACCAGCCGCATTGCCAACAGCCTGTCTCGACATCCCACGGACGAATCCCTGTATGGGCGTCCCGTATACCGTGTGTCATGTGCTTACGGGGCATGGACGGACGAACAAGCCATTCGAGTAATTGTCCTTTAGCGCCGAATACTTCTGGAGGTTCCATAATCGACCCAATTATAAGGATGAGTAGATGCGGCCAACAGAGAGAGCTCAAGGCAGAGTACGATCAAAGCGGAGCTGGCCTCGTTAAGCACTGCTCATGCTAACCTACCCTCGTGTGCGTTTCCCTCTGGTGCGAATGGATTGCCGGAGGGTCTTTCGGACTCCGATCAGCAGTGGCACGTCCACCGTCCCGAACACGCAGGAATGCGCTATTCGCCGGAAATGTCCGGATGCTGGCGCTTGTTGGGGCGGACATCTATCTCATCAGGCGACGCGTGCTTGCAGACCTGCAGCTGGTGTACTATATTCTGGCATGCCACTTGCAGACGCGGGCACCGCTGCGTCTCCCAGCCTTTGGTAGTGTGTCAGCTGTCGCGCTCAGGATGCGCCATTTGATGCCCCCGGAGACGCGGCGACGTGTGTGTTGTTGCCGTCCGCGTGCCAGCTTCGGATTGATTCTGACCAGGAGCGTGCGTGATTGTCGGAACTCGAGCCCCCTATTGGTCTTCTTCCTATCCACATTCATGTTGCGAATGACTCCGTCCAACCTTCAAAGTGGTTGACCATGACCACGATCGTGCTTGCTCATGCTGCTTGGGCTGCTCGGGTGATCGCATACGCCACAATCGTGGACGTGTCTCACTAGTGTACATTCAGAAGTCGTCGCACCACGCCACACTAGCGCACTGGCGATTTGAGGTGACTGTTGGAAATTCAGGTTCGAATCAAAATATGCCACTGGCAGTATGTTCCTTGAAATTGCATTTTGAGATCACATGCGACGTATATTATGGCGTTGGCCGTATTGAAATCAACCTGTCGGTGGAATTGCGTCAATCCTCTCCGACTGATGCGGCTCGAACATTGACGACAGCCACATATTCCGGTTTCACTTGCTGCGTGACAGCGAGCAGCCCCATGTTGCCGCCGACCACGACTCCGGGTATGACGGAGCGCACAGCCACACTCTGTCGGAGTTGGCTACAATCGTCTGGTGCTTCCAGACAAGCCCGGTATTCAATCTCGTCTGAACCCGCTCGGCAACACAGGTCTCAGCGGGAGATGGACGAGGTTCGAGGACATACTATCTTCCATTCACGTTCCCACTCTTGGCGCGCTTGACAATGTCGCTGGACAAGTTGGCCACGGTTCGGCCGTTGATTGTGCTATACAACCCGATCAAGACCGAAGTGGAGATGGTCATGAGCAGGGCAGAGGCAGCAAAGAGTCTGCGGCAAAGTCAGCGCACCGCCATGCTCTCTGATCAAGTACACCCTACCCGATGCGCTGCGGCGTGCTCAGCAGATCAAAGATGGGATACGGATAGAAGTTGTTGAATTGATAGCACCTCTCGATCCAGAACCAGTATCCAAAGGCAATCGCGCCACTGAGGCCCAGAGCCGGTAGGAATGCGATCGTCCACGGCGGCGAGAAGAACAGCAGGTCGACGGCAAGCGCGATGGCGGGCACAGCGTGGAAGGATAGATCTGCACGGAAGGCCAACGGAGGGGCCCAGTCTGGCAGGACGAGCTTGGGATCGATCTGCCGGAATGGTCAGCCATGCGCGGTATACCACGTCGACCTTTCAGAGTCTCACCGCTCGCAGGCCCCAGTACAACAGGCTGATCAAGCACTCCATGGGAGCACTGGCCACACTGAGTGTGTTCTTGACCTGAAAGAGGAGCGGGGACAAGGTCAGATCGGCGAGCAGGCCACACGCAAAGGTGGCCGTGGCGAGGGACAGGCCGATGATGGTGAGGAATTGCATATGCCAGCCATAGGACTCATTGCTGGTGCCATGTCAGCACGCGCTGGTGGCCGCGATTCCCCACGGCGCAACGTACACGGGATTGGGATTCTGGACCAGGTAAATGAACGAGTAGGCGAACGAGCTCAGGCCCAGCACGTGGAGGAGTGCAGATGCTCCTCGGCTGGGGGACTGCATGCGCTGCAGCGGGTGCTGGCGGAGGAGGCCGTCGGCGAGCGGTCGCTGTGGTGCCATATTCGTGACGAACAGGACGCGTACGTCCCCGCCGAGTGCGCCGTGCAGATGCGTGGACGCTGCGAAGTAAAGCGTAGGACGTTGAGCGCCAAGCATCCCGCGACACGTGCTGCCTGACCGCGTGCCTGATGAGTGAGGCACTCCCGGAGGTCTGCACGTGACTGCAGCCTAAGGCAACTAGATGACACGATACACATACTAGATCGGCCGACGGGGAGGCAGGCCGGGTGTCGTGGGTCTCGATGCGAGACGTCCCAATGCACCGCCTCCGTCTGCAGCGCCAGCCACAAAACGTCGCGGCGCTATCGAAGCAGCCTGCCCGCGCGTAATGCTGCTGGCCGACCGAAGGGGGGAATCCCGAGAGCGGGGCTCGCGACTCCAACCTCACGCGTGCCGCACCGGCTTATCGCCGCCATCCTCCACTGCTGCCCGCTCAGGATAAGACAGATGCACGGCACTCGGCTCGGACGACGACCTCGACCAAGCGACCCGGCAGTCGTCACGCACGCCCGAGGCCCCTCATGCGCGCGCCGGTCCTCACGCCGCACCACCACGATTCCGTCGCGAGCGGGCAGGCGTCGCGAAGAGCCGGATGAGAAGCAGCCATGCCACGGCCGAAAAAGTCTGCCACCGACACGGAGCCGAAGAAGCGCTCCCGGACAGGTTGCTGGCCGTGCAAAGCGCGAAAAGTGAGTATGCGCCGCAAGGGGGCCGAGCTCGAGCGCGGAGCGTGACGCCGCCGCCGCGAGTTAGGAGGCACGAGCTCATTCGGTGCGGGAACTTAGGTCAAGTGCGATGAGACGCGCCCACGCTGTGCGAATTGCGACAAACATGGTTCGTGCCAGCCTGCGCTCCGCCCTGTCTGGTGGCTGACCACGCCGTGCAGGCGAGACGTGCGATTATAGCATCCGCCTGAACTGGGGAGGGAGGTCGAAGGGCAGCAAGGACGGCGGGCAATTGGAGGGCGGCAACTTCGCTTTTGTGGCGAATCCGGCGGTCGGGACCAAGCGACACGACGTGAAAAGAACGACGGGCCAGGAACACATCTTCTCCGCACAACACATTGCTACGGCGCCGGATCCGGGAAGCAGTGCTCACCGGGGCACTTCTGGAGCAAAGCCCGCGGCAAAGCCTCCCAGCTCGTCTACGTTCATCGATCCACGGCTGCAACACAGCCGCGGGCAGTCATTGGATTGTAGCGCCCCAGTAGGGTCGCACGCACCGATGGCATCGAGGGGGAGTCCACCGCAGTACGTTGAGCAGCTGCAGGATCGCCCATCTCCGGCATCTATGCCCGTGCACATGGATGAATTCCATTGGTCTCCCCAACATGGCACCAAACGACTGAAGCTGAACGGTCCTGCATCGTCACCGCCGACTTCCGCCTATGCTGCCAGGCATGCCGCGCCGGGGCAAGCCGAGCCATCGCCGCCGTCATACTTCACCTCGCACACCTCGCACAGCATCAACAGTATCGTCAATGCCCCCGCAACGCCGACGTCGAGTCACGATTCGGCCTCCTCGTACCCGCTTCCATCAGCAGGCCTTCAAACCCAAGATGCGGCGGACCTTCGCCGCTTCTCCGTCAAGTCTCTGCTATCCGATCCCTCGGACGACGGCGACAGGTTCGCGCACTTCCATCACGAAAGCCACGGGTATCTTGTCTATGGGTACGATCATGGTTTGCCTGATCAGGACGTGCCGCGTCAGGATGACCACCACGTCTTGCTCCCCCGGTCTCCCGACCTGCGACGGACGAGTCGAGCGGGGTCAGAGGCCAGCAGCTCAGGCCGCGACTTCGAGGCCAATCGAATCGCTTTTGAGCCTGGCGGATACTATCAACATCCAGTCCCGATCAAGATCTCGCACCGTCTCGAGCCCCTCCCCGATGAGCTCAGGAATAATCAGATGAATCTGCTATACTTCCATCATTTCATCAACCATACGGGCCGGGTCATGGTCCCTCACGACTGCCCCGAAAATCCGTTCCGCACGGTGCTCCCCCAGATGGCCCTACTCAACGCGCAGTTGCTGCATCTTCTCCTCGCCTTCTCGGCATCCCATCGAGCCAGACTGCTTGGCCACGATGAACCCGCCAATCGCATCGCGGGGTGGATGTCAGACGTGCTGCCGGCGCTGCGGCAAGCGCTCGACGAACCGTCGTCTCCTGGCATCAGCGATCCCACTGATCCGTCGTCGCTGGCACCCCTTGCCGCTGCCATCATGCTGGCGAGCCTCGAGATTGTGACGCCGCACACTGCTTCGATCCGCATCCCGTGGCAACAACATCTGCAGATGGCCCGGCGTCTCATCATTGCCAAGGGTGGATTGCATCATCTTGCCCAGAAGGCCGACGGCGCCCGAGACAAGCCGATTTTCTTCCTGTCCCGCTGGTTTGCGTACCTTGACGTATTCGGCAGCTTCTCCAATCGACATCAGCAGCCGCTCTTTTGGGCATACCTCGAAGACGGCGGGGGCTTGTGGTTGGTCAACCGCGATGGCGAAGAAATCTATCAGATTGACTGTTTCTTCGGCTTTTCAGGTCGATGCATCGCGCTGCTCGCACAAGTTGCGGAGCTTTCGGCACAATGTGACAATCAGAGGATTGACCCTGTGACGAACCAAGTCAAGTCTGGATGGATTCCCTCGGCTGAGTTGACGCAAGCTGCTGAAGAGCTCAAGCAGAGGCTCGATGCTAGCGCTGGCATGGTCTTTCGAGGCTGCATGCATGCACAGCCCGGCAGTCCGGAATCTTTGGAAGCTTACGATGACCAAGACGCGGATGAGATCTACGCGACGAACGAAGCGTATCACTGGGCCGGGCGAATTCATCTTGCGCGGCGTGTACTCGCTCTGCCCTCGTCGAGTCCTGAAGTCCAAGAGTGTGTGGAGAGAGTCTGGGACCTGTTGCAGAAGATTCGCAGAGGCAGCTCCGCGGAGTCCTGTCTGCTCTTTCCCATGTTCAGTGCAGGATGTGAAGCTCAACGTGAAGATCAGCGGCAAGCTTTCATGGCTCGACTGGAAGCTGTGGAAGGCTGGGGCATGTCGCACGTGGGCAACGCCCGACGTCTGATGCAGATGGTGTGGGACGAGAATAAGCCTTGGGAGACGCTCGTCAATGGTGAATTCCTTGCGTGAGAGAGGTCACGGGTGAAGCACGAATCTCCATATGCAGTATTAAGTAGGTATATAGTGCCGATGCACGCCGTCACTTCTTCACTGCGAACAACGACGAATGGGGTTCGATTCCGGTGCGACTCTACTCGCCCACGCATTCTCATGCATGCAAGCTGCGGGCGCGGGTTCTCTTCGAAGCAGTCGCAACAACGACGCTGAGTACGATCATAGTCGATCCTGTTTCAGCGCATATCGCTGGACATATTGCTGTGCCGAGCATGTCCCCATGCGCATCGTGTTGGTAGATGAAGAAGACGAGCTCGAACTCACGCGGTATATGAAACGGCGCACCCACGCGTCTGATACGCTCGTGCGTCCGCGAACCTTTCCGGACCCCGCCTCTATAAAGGTGCTCAATGTCGTTGTGCAGCTACTGTTGTCGAAGGCTTTCCAACTCCTCCATCCTCTCGCGCTCACCCCGTGCGTGCCGTCCATCCGCCACTAACCCTGAGCTCTTGTGACTTGACGCATCTGAACAAACCACTCTTGTGGTATCCTGTGGGAGACGCTCATGGCGTGATATCTCGCGAGGGCCAGGACTACTGTGGGCAGAACCTCATCTTTCGCGGCGAGAGTCCAGGCTTGCTGTCGGTGGGTCGGCGGGTGAGCTTGCACGCTTACCAGCAGCCGCGTTCGAGATCATGCTCATCGCGCTATGCTTGCGAATTCCTCTGGCACTCAGGCCATGGTGTCATTCAAATGCCAGACGCCTTTGCTCGTTTCAGATGTGACTTGGTCAGCCAAATTCTGAGTTGCTCCCCTTCGTACTTGATAGCATCAGACCCTGCCGAGTCCGAACCTTGTGTGATGACGTGTGGCACTGCGCTTGCGCCGGAGACATCGGAGCTGCGGGTTATTGATTGTCGCGTGTCCCAGGACGCGTCGAACGGTGTCAGCACAATCTTCCTGTCCTCGTCCTGCACGATAGCATTCCAGCGACGGCGATCAAATGGCTCTGCCGTCGTCGCCTCCTTTGCTGGAGCAATCGAGCGGTGGAGCATTGCCCTCGTCGCCCCTTCTGCTGCCAACGACTTCCGCATCCAGCCTGCCCGTTCTCGGCAAACGCCAACTCTCCGAATATGATAGCAACGTCTCCAGCGACCCGCTCTTCTCGGACGATACGTCGGGCAACGAAGATGCAACGATCTATCAGCGACCGAAGCGGAAACGCATGATCAGAGGGAAGTGGTGGGAGCTGGCAGAGCGTCGCCGAGAGCGTAATGATGCGACGCCGAAGCAGAAGCAGTACACGAGGAATTTCGACAGCGGAGTGTGGATGGGCAGTGATGGGAGTGAGGAGAGTGTGGGCGATGGCGTGCACACTGCATGGGGTGCGATGAACGTGCAAGAGCGTCCGCAGGCAACGCAGACGACGCGACCGGTCGTGCAGAGGTACGATTTGCGGAATGCCGTGGTGCACAAGTCACTGATCACCGCGCAGCAGACCGACTCCCCGATCGCTGGCGGAAGACATCATCACAAGGAGCGTGGAGGACGGCAGAGCCCGCGTGGATCTCTCGCAACTTGGCCTCGGCGAGCTGCACTCTTCCACCCTCCGACCTCTACATGAGCTCATCCGTCAGCCGGTCTTCGACACAGCGATGCCGCCCTCTGACGACGAGCTCGGGCCGTTGACACCGGATCTGCAGCTCTATCTTGCCTCCAACGAGCTGACCTCTCTCCCGGACGAGCTGTTCCGACTGAAAAACATGACCGTGCTCAGCCTCCGCAACAACTCGCTGGCTGAGTTGCCCGGGGCTCTTTGTCGTCTTCGCAGACTGAAAGAGCTGAATCTGGCAAACAACAACTTGTCCCATCTTCCCTGGGACCTTCTCGACGTGCTCCGGTCACGGCAGACCCGCGTGATCCTGCATCCGAATCCGTATTTGGAGCCTCGCGAGACCGATGGATCCACGCACGAGGACGTCATCGACCCGAGCAGATTCGACGAGCCAAAGACGATATGGGCCGAGCTCTCGCACCGCTTGTTCCTCGGGCGTGAGTTGCGGAAGCGATGCGCCGGCTTTGCAGAGACGGCCCAGGAAGACAGCAGTGCGCACGAGGAGTTGACGTTCCTCGCGTCTTCAGACGTGCGATACTATGACATCGACGGCTATCTGGTGCAGAACATGACCGCCGCTCCGCATGAATTCGTGGTGTCCCTCGCTCCAGCCAGCCGCCCGGCGCAGCTGGGAATGGTCCAGCGAGCTCCATCTCTGGTCGAGCTCTCGCTGCGAAGTGCTCACAAGCACTTTGATCTGTCCCAGGTGCCCGCCGACATACCTGCGCGGATACAATCACTCCTGCAGGCAGCGAATGGGACCGCGTTCGAGCAGAGGTGCTCGAGCTGTGGACACGGCTACATCATCGCACGGGCTGAGTGGGTGGAATACTGGCATCGAGGCTCTCACGCGAAGGCGGAGGTCACTCCGGAATCCGTCTTGCCGTTCATGCGCCGGGCCTGCAGCTGGGCGTGTGCCACCCCGACAGAGATGCTGTCGTCCCATCCCGCCTCGTCCGAGAACGTCACCGCGCCTGAGCCGTTGTCGTGCTGACGGGTGAGGCATCGATATGCTGCACGCGTGTAGACGCGGTCGGCATCAATGCCGTGCAGGGGTCGGGCACTTTGAGTTGGCGCTCAATTTAGCGCGCACGTCGCGCGGGCGGACGCGCTGTACGGAGGTCTGATGAAGCTGGGTGCTCGCCACTACGAGTTCCTTTCGCAACGCACGAGTTTGAAGCCTTCATCAACGTAGGTATTGTAGTACTACGTATTATACTTTATAACACCGAGGATATATGCTCTGTATATTTATCTATTTCCCGTTCTACGCTCCTTCTATTAATAAAATTCTCTTCGAATCTCGGGACTTTTTTTAGTCCGACGACTTTATCTAGTAGTCCGTGCACTCATCTCTACCTAATATTTACTTAATCTTTAAGTAAATATTAGGTATATCCTTCTCTTCTTTAGTAAGGTCGTCGTTGCGGTAAGGTCGTCGTTGCGGTAAGGTCGTCGTCGCGGTAAGGTTGTCGTCGCAGCGGCAAGGTTGTCGTCGCGGCTGTAAGGTCGTCGTTGCGGTCGTAGTAGTCGCAGACTAACTTTCAGCAGCGTAGAACTGCAGAATACGTAGTGGCGAGCACCCGGCTTTGGAGCTCCGTCGCGCTGCAGCGCGCCTTCTGCTCTCATCGCCCACCTGCATGCGCCGATCGCTCGACTGCACAGCACCACATCGCGTTCGCTAGGCACGCCTCCCTCCCCGACTCATTCATTCATAGTGCCGCCGGTGGATGTCGCGCCCGCGCGAACGGATCGGCCACGCCCACCATGAAGATCACCGTCCACGTGGTGTCCCCGAGGCCGCGCCCGCCAGATGCACAAGCGAAGACAAGTCCCGTGGCAGTGGCCTGGACACCGCCACCAACGCCTCCCATTGATCACTATCAGAAAGTGAAGACCCTAGCGGTGCCAGTCGATCCCCAGGCGACGTTCGCGGAGCTGTGGAAAGAGACGGAGCAGCGCTTCCGCAAGGATTTCGACACTGACCAAATGGCGACCATGCATTTCAGTCACTTGCAGGATCTGCAAGGCGGCGAAATCACCGTCACTGACACCATTCGGAGTTTGTATAGAGAAGACGATCCGGCGTCTGAGCGGCAGCTCTACATGTACCTCGAGCCGCTCGGGAGCCACAGCACGAGCCGCGGTGAACCCACTGCTCAGCAGCACGGCCAAGCAAAGAGGCCCAGAGGAGATGCAGACGGCACCGAGCAAGCCTCCTCCAAACGTCTTCGCCAGGAGCGCTCCCACGACCGCACAACAGCTGCCCTCCAAGAGCCAGGCACTCCTATCTCATCACGTGAGGCAGGGGACGAGGGTAGAGATGAAGCGGGGACGAACCGTCGAATCCATGCCTTCCAGCGCCCGAGACGCGACGTCTTGCAGACAGCGCCAACGCCGAGGGTTCTCGCAGACGAAGTGCAAGTCCCCTCATCGCAACTGAGTACTGTCGATCCAATCGAGTGTTCTCCGCTATCTTCGCAGGAATTATCACCGAGACGTCGTAACGGCCACGCCGCGAAGAAGCCACATCGACCGAGAAATGCCCTTCAACTGCTCAGCAACAATGGCCGCGCCTCGCGGACTGGTCTTAAGAAGGTCGACTGGTCGGCCGCCGAAGATGAAATACTGCTGAACGGCATTCGAAACAATTGGGATTCCAAGCGCATCGCCACGGAACTTGCTCGGTTCGGACGCACTGCTGGCGCGGTACGGGCGCGGAAAAAGTTGTTGGCGAGCAGAGAGCCCTCACAGACACATGCGACCAGCCTTCCCGCTCTATTCTCATCACAGTCCAGTGCTACCCCGGTGGAGACAACAGACGTCCCACAGGC
The DNA here is from genome assembly GCA_026725115.1 of Cercospora janseana. Lineage (NCBI taxonomy): Eukaryota > Fungi > Ascomycota > Dothideomycetes > Mycosphaerellales > Mycosphaerellaceae > Cercospora > Cercospora janseana. Next base: position 3,154,773 of record CM049098.1, read on the forward strand.
TACCTCCAGCATACCTCCCTCTTCGCGTCTCCAGCTCCCCTCATCTCCTGCGATAGTCCGGAGAAATTCGACTCCGTCTGTCGTGGCATACGTGCAGCTTTCTCCTCCGCCTCAGGCCCCCAGCGAGAGCTCTGCCGATCCTGCTGGAATTGCGCCTCAGTCTTCCAGCGAGGTCTCGGCGGCAAGTGCTGATTCTGCAGGGTCTGGCGTTCACCCCATCCCAGCATCGAATCCAGCTCCCTCGGGTTTGGGCAGCGGAAAGCTGCGAGTACCCGTCTCCCACCCGACTAATGCCTCTCGTCTTCGTCAAGGCCCCACTCGCGCAGAGCACACACTCAAGGTATCAGCGCAGACCGAGTTTGCCCGTCTTTCTTCCCCTTCTGCTTTACAGACTGGTGCCCATGGCTCCGACAACCAAGACCAGTGTTTGCGAAGTTCAAAGCCAAATGGTCTCGAGTCAGTTGCAGCCTCGCAGACCCTGGACAAAGAAGTGCACCTTGACCCTGAGACGATAAAGAGTGCGCAAGTTGAGCATGAAGTAGCACAGATTGAGCCGGAGGTGACGTTCCCACGTCGCGAGGAGGATGGCTTCATTTTACGTCTCCTGAAGAGGCAGCGGTGGCGGGATGCTCTCAAGCTCGCCAGAGGGGATGAAGCCGAGGCCCATCAAATCTTCATGCTGGATCTCAATAGAGAAAACATGCTTGAAGCTGTGGTCACTGGAGACGAGGAAGAGATTGATCGCCTCAAAGCACAACGTCGCCGGAGGGAACGAGAGCTTGCCGATCTGCAAGGTCTAGTCCCCCCAATCAGACGTGTGCCGAAACTCTTCTCAGCTCCACCCCGCGAACAGCCCGAGCATGCAGACGCAGATGAAGAGGTTATCAGAGAGGATGACTGGAGCACGGACGATGATCATTCGAGAACGAATGTGCCCAACGAGTTCGATGACGATAATGACGAGGGCCAGCACGACTACATGAGTGCATTAGAGGAGGCTGAAGGGGATGAGCGTCAAGCGGAAGTGATAGTGGAACTGGATGGGCCCCGTGTAGTCGAGCTTCAGGACATACCAGCGCCGGCAGCCAATCCCCTAGCCACCAGCGTACGACCTCCTGGATCGAAGCGGAACAGGAGAGGCAGAAGAAGGATGTCAAAAAACACAAGTTCAGAGTGGAGTCATACGCGCGCTGCCTCCTCACCTATGGAATCCAGGGTTGTCCCGGGGATCACGCATGCAACAGTTAGGTCTGACTCTGTTCGCGATGCAGCAAAGATGGATCCCCAATTGTCGGTTCACTCCCAGGCCAGTAAGCTACGCAAGAAGAAGCTGACGATCACTCCTAAGAAGATGATTTCCAGAGAGGAAGCGCTGGCTGCACACTTGGCTGAATGCAAGCGTCAGGAGGCACACTTCTTGGCTGACGAGAGCGACGACGACTGCAGTGCGAGCAATGCATCGTGAAAATCACCCTGTACAGAAGGCGTTCCGCGCTACGACGACTGTAATTTTATGTATAGCTAGCCCTGGCATTGCTGAGATGTGTTGTGTTGCTGTGAAGGGAGTCCTGGTTGCTGCACCACCCCGTTAGGTATCTTCCTTCCAATCAATGTCTACGTCTTCTACAAGTGACACTTCGAGAGCTGTCCTTTCCTGCGCTTTGTTGTCTGTGGATGTGGATTGCCCGGCCCGATCCCGGACTTTCTCCGGCAGCTCACTTTTTGTTGCCCACAGCAACGCACCACGCTGCATGTGTTCTTCTGGCAGCCATGAGCGCATCGAATACGCACGAAGATCCTCCCAACCTCGCAGTCACCGCCACCACATCGGCCGGGTACGCCGCCCTCGCTATCCGGCCACGAGCCTCCCCACCAGCTGCTGACGATCCCAGACTCAACATGGACGACACCAAGCACGAGACAGAGACTTTGGAAGGTGCATCGAACGTACAAATCCCTACCACGGATCAGATCCAAAAGATGAAAAAGAAGAATCGCAGGAAGCCGCGCAGTGAACACCCCCGCGTCTTTCTCGCACGAATGCAGGCGCAGCGGAGCGAGGTGGCCGCGGTAGAAGAACTTGAAGCCAGAGCTGGATCTCCAGATGCGTCTACGCCGCAGCGAAGGTCTGCCCGGTTGCAGCGGGGAAAGACGCAGCAGGAGCGGGACGAGGAGTTGATCTCGTCGCAATTGCAGACTTGAGGGGTGATTGGCATGGACCTGGCAGGATGTGCCTGGCACGCACACGGCTGGATGCCGGGAATCTGGAGTCGTTGTACTGCCATGGCAACTTGCCGAAATCGTACACGTATCCTGTCGGAGTGTGGTCTTGACCTTGCCCGAATAGTCGAAGCGAGTGGGTCCTGAGTGCGACAACCTTACATCTGAAGAGATTAAGTGAGGGACCTCTCAAGCAAGTCATGCGAAGTGATCTGCGCGACGGCCTGCAAGCCATACGGCAACATCAGAAGGACTGGCAATACCTCATGGTCAGCAGGTGACGCTCTTGGAAATTCGTGGCGCTAGATCAACTTCCAACGTCGCCGAGACTTGTTCGCCTCGAATGAATGCTGCAATCCGATCAGCGGCTGATGTGTACACATTCTCCCTCACAGCGAGCAAAGACGGAGCTCGAAGTCTCTGTAAGCGAGGAGGATGCTGTCAACACATAGCGTGAAGACGGACCGGTCAGTATCGAAATCTCGAGGCATTGGTGCGGCCATGATGCATGTGAACATGCAACTATCTGGTGGTCGACGGATGATGTATCATCACTTTGGTCCGCACCGCATTGCACGTGTGAAAATCCGAGAAGGATGGAGTGAGAGCCAACTGGTGCCTCAATACAATTCTGAGTCATGATCTAGATCAACGGATAGCAATTCCGAGCAAGATCCGTCCACCCCATACGTGTTCTCTCCCATCGCCGTTGTCCCTGTCGACACCGTATTTAAGTTCAAAGTCCCACGTCAGTGTGAACACAAGCGCCCATTTTCCGATCGAATCCCCAATCAGCTTCGAGCCTGCTACTTGCTATTGCTGCTTGGTGGGTTGTAAGTCGAGCTGCCCTGGCCATTGTTGTAGTACGTGGAGCCATTCGCATCTGTGTAATCGGGTCAGCGGAAAGCCATGCGAGTGGAGATATCGTGGACGCACTCGAGTAGTAGTAGCTTCCGTTGCTGTTGGAGTAGTGGTACGAGTTGGTATTTGGGGCAGAGGAGCCGTAGTCGCGGCTGCAATAGTGATTGCCCTGGTCACGTCAGTTAGTACGTGCAATGCGGTCAGCGCGATCAAGGGAGGTGGTCCCACTTGAGAGTTGGTGCCGCTTGAGGACACGGTGTAGCCGTTGCCAACTCCGCCGGTGGAGCAGGAGCCCGACTGCGACCCGGAGCTGGAGTTCTTGGAGGACATGCTGGAAGGCTTTGCTTGTACTTGTGACGGCGTGTCAGGCTTTTGTGATGCAAGGAGGAAGGACGTCAGACCAGAAGCCTGCGCCTTTTATCCTCAACATGAAAGCGGGGGCCTCTTTCATCTCAGCAGCAAACAGGGAAGCAACAAATGTGTAAAGTGGCTGATACGTGGCCCTTCTAGCGGGTTACCCTGCTGATCACACCGCTGGATTCGGGAGGTGCGACGTCAGCTGTCGCAGCGTATCTAGAGTCCTCGGGCCTGTTCGGTTCACTGGATAATGGATTATTGATTAATTGTGGACTGTCCGCAAGAATCCAACGACAAATCAGAGTCTTCGCTGTCATCATGCGCGCCACGATTCCACCCTCCTTGAGGCCCACAAGCATTCCTAGCGTGTGCTGGAAATTTTTTTTGGTGGAAATCCTGCAGTATAAGGAGCAGCCCTACAGTATCCATGTCGACATTGCTGTTCTCGAAGGACAAGACAAGGTCGCAACAGGTATTCGTGACCACGACGAAAGAGTCGACGATCCGGATGACAATTTCACGGACGAAGACTTTCAGGCGGTCGTGCTCGGTAGGTACGATGTGCAAGATTCAGCATGTGGTCATGGAAAGACAGAGCGTGAGGGAGGTACCTGCCTCGCACTCGCAACCGTAGCCAGGTGAACACACGGGCGCTGCCACGCGCACAAAAGCGTCGTCGAATTCAAAATCCTGGTCTGGGCCGTTGGGGGGAGGAACACCGCAAATCTTGCCACCACCCGTAGCACATTTCTCGGTGGGGGTTACAGTTCTAGGTCAACTCGCGGTGCTCAGGACAAACGAATAGCAAAGACAATCATAGCGGCAGGATCATTCGACCGTGCCTGTGCCTTTACAAGCACTCCGGCATAGACCAAAGCTGCGGACAAGATTTTGGCCATTGCGAGCGCCTGAAATCGACGCCAATGAAGTCCCAGGATGTCTGGCGAGCAGGAACGTGCAAACAAGTCACGGTAGCACTAATAATAAAAGAGGATGTTTTCGTGTTGCTGGTCGTCTGCAGGACAACAATCCTCGAACAAATCATGAGCCCGATGGCTGGACCGTCCCTGCGATTTAAGCGTCAATCGAATGCAATCTCTCACCCTTTTCAGGGCATCTGTACCGCTTCCGGCGTGATACTTTGCAGGCAACCCCTGTCGACCGCATGCTACCTCTCCAATCAGGCACGGTCTGGACGCAGCGACACCGCAGCAGATTGAAGTCAAAGGCATATTATATAGCGTTGCACGTCACGGTCTCGGTCTCGCTGACGGAGCCGATTGATAGCCTGGCCATGGTATGCACGGAGTGATGCGCAGAGTGCATCCGACAAACCCTGATTTGCGATCCCAGAGCATGATTTCGCTCATCTAAAATTGACTCTGTTGGTCTTTAGACTTTCGCGCCCAGATTGCTCACGTTGACCGTACCTGACGAACCGGGCGAGGGCAGATGCGCAGATTGCGCTCGAAGAACAAGGCGATTGCAGTACATTCGCCAACGAGCCAAGACCGACGTGGGCGATGCTTGCGCTCCTGGATTGAGCGTGGTGCAAACTGGCTCGCTGAAGTGTTCAAAGACCTGGAGCATGGACATGTGTATGAGATCAATTCGGTCGTGTTGATGATCTCTGCAGGAGCACCTAGCTGTCTACAAATCTGTTTGACACATTGGTGCTCCTAGTCAAGACCATGATATTCCCCGTTCCTGTCGAACAGGAGCGGATGGCTTCTCTTCAAATGCAAACGGCGCGCGCGGATTGCAGACTCTGACCGATGGCGTAAGTCGCATTGCTGTCGGATTTGTGACGAGCTGAGCTTCTTACCCATTCCCCCAAGCAGATTGTAGTCCTCGGTCGCCGTCCAGTAGTTCAACTTCGACCCGGTCTTGCGACGGTCCCCAGTGTCTATGTTGCTAGGGGACCTTCCGTACTTGGAGCCATCCATTCGTTTGGATGCTGGTGATCGGTTCTCTGTAGTTGTCTCCGGACGGGAAGACGCGGTTTCCGCCCTTGGGTCGCGCATTCTCTGTTCGTATGAAGGCGGAGACGGTGCGGACTGTCGCCTTTGCCAAACGCAATCTGTCTCGCCTTGTGGCCGGCTTGCCTCCAGTTTGATTTGCGCTGCGGCAGCGTCGTCATATTGCTTTTGGTGAGAGTACAGCTCGACTTTCACCTTGCGATCCTTCACTGCCCCTATCTCTCGTGCCGGAGAGCTTGCGAGAGGGTCAACTCGCATATCTGCAAGTGCTCTCACGGCGTCCATGTCTATCAAGTTTGGCAGGATGTGACCATGATGCAGGAGGGCGTCGTACATTTCCTCGACCTTGCGGGCAAAGTGGACGATCTGTGGTGAACTGTTTGCGTCCCGGATGAGGCCTTTCGCGTTTGAGACATATTTGCCCAGCCGCGAACTGCTTCTCTGGTGGAAAGGTGGATTCGCATTTGGGCTGAAGCACCCTTTGACACCAGGTTCGTGTGTTTTAAGCTCGACGAAATTCTCGACATCGCCGTGGTCAAGGACCGAGCCATCTGGATTGCCGGAGCCCTTCGGACGCGCACATCCACAGCCTTTGGCATCTTGAGTACTCTGTACTACTCCAGAGGCCTCGGAACTCTCGATACTGCTCGGCGAGGAATCTGGCATCGAGCTTGGTGGAGTGTGCACGCCCCATCTCTCATTGTGCTGCCTCTCTCTACGGGGAATGTCAGGCAAATTTCGTGTTGACGTCCAAGCGGTATTCACCTTTCCCGTGCCTGCCGTCTTCTTCTTCGCGCATCTCTCCTGTTCTCACGACACTGATGTAGCCTGCATTTTCTGTGTCTGCCCGGATCGTGGTTACATTCGCTCAACTCGGCGATGTATGACTTGCGGTCTACGAGAGGCATCAAGATTCGAGTGCCACCCATCCTGCTCCCCTCACGACATCGAGTTGAAGTCGAGGAGGAAGAGCGTGAGATTCGAGACATGCAGCGCCCAGGCGTGGGAGATTGCGCAGACGCGCTCCCTGGCTGCACGCAGCGCGCAGCCTGGCGAAGTATAAAATCTACCGTTCATCGCGACTGGTTTCGCAGTTAATTCTCGACATTTGTCGCATTCTAGGTGCTGTCTACATGTGCTGTATACCGAGTCGCTGTCGAGTGCACACAGCCCAGTTCCTGTTTGAAATGTGTTTGGGAGAGGCTTAAAACATAATGCGCCCCACGGAAGAATATCATCTTGATCATTGTGCCCTACTGATCCTCGCTGTCAAGGAGGGAGTCTCCTCTCAGTCCATCTTCCTACGAAACCCCGCCAAATTGAAAAATGCTTTCAGCATCATCCAGAAAGCCTGTGACTTCAATGACAACATTGAAGATGGTGCTCGCTGTCCATAGTGCGATTAATGACCATCCAATCTTTCTGCTCAAGACCCACTTGTTGAGCGGCACCGCAATCAACAGGCCCACAAGCGTGACCAAGAGAGTGATGCCGCTCACGATGAGTGTTTTGCTGACACTCATGTGATATGAATGAAAGTGGATGCCTTTGCCTGGATGCTTGCCGTGCCGCTTCTCCGCGCCCTTGATCAGAATGTACGAGCCGCTGAGTCCGATGCCGAGCAATATATTCAACATCGGACCCCCGAAGCAGGCGGACAATGCCATGACGGGATATCCAAGCTTGGCAACAGTAACGTCAGCAACCAGGTCTCCGAGTGAATTGCCCACCGCAAATATGGTGAGACCCATGATGGAGTGAGACATGTTGAGGATGACCGCGAGAGCCTTGAGTGCACCCACGACCTGAGCTGCAATCGCCGAAATCCAAGCGATCGCAACAACGAAGCCTGCCAGCGACAAGATCATGCGGTATGCCTCCGGTCGATGGTATGGTGTCGTAGTGAGGAGCACTGCGGCGAGCAGTGCTGCTGAGATGGGCATGCATATCAGAACCGCCTTCACGAGCCAAGTCATTGGCAAGCCATCAGGAGCCTGGAGAAAGATCGATAGTGCGATCATGATGGGAGCGGTGAACAATTGTATCAGCGTCAACCAGCGGTTCCACGGCTCCAATTGGTCCAGCATGTCGTCTGGATGTGCGTGCTCTATGGCTGTTGGCTCAGCAGATACGGCGGCACCGCGAGGAACTGGCGCGCTCCTGTCTCCGCGGTAAGACTGCTCGGCATTGACAGCAGCACTTGCAGATGTGCCCATCCCGATGACGCCTTGCACCTCCACGCACTGTGGGTTGGGCGCGTCAGGATCTCTCGTCCATTCTGGGCTCACCCCGGAGATCCCGCCTGCCATGGGACTCAGTATCGCTGCCGTGCTTTTGGATCGCGTGGAATCCCAGCTCATATCTTTACGCGGGCGATCCAGTATCGACGCGCTTTGATCGGGCTCCTTTTCGTTCTCCACTACCGGCAGTGTGATAGTCAGTAAAAACACACTGGGCGCAGCGACAGCGCCGAGGCACTTCTCCCACCACGTCTTCTCTTCCCAGTGATACATGGTGGGGAACAGGGTCGAGATCAAGACCCCAGGGGGAGGGAGAAACCTGTATGGCCAGATCCGAGCCAGCCTGCCGGGACGCCTCGGTCGTTCCTGCTCGGCGCAGTCATCCGCAGCAATGGATTCCGGCGACGCCACGCTTGAGAGCTGGGGGCCCGGGGAATAGATGCTCGGAGGACGTGTGCTCCAAGGCGATCTGTCGCTTCCCGTGACGGAAGGTGATGGGAAGTCGCGGTACGCTGGGAACGGCGATGTGCTTCGTGATGAGCCTGGTGACCGATCGTTTCCGGGGATGATGATCTTGGGCAGCGATCGAGCGCTGGGGACACGAGCTGGCCGCGCGGGGTCTTCGAGCGACGCATTGCTTTCCGATCGCGACGGAGCGCGAGGTACGAAATGGTCGCCATACGTACTTGGTCGGCCTCTCGTGTCGCCAGGCATGAGCAGCGTGGAGGATGGTCGCGCTTCCGTCTTTGACCTTCGCCGCTGAATGGGCGCTTCTGTGCGTGGCGAAGCAGGCTCGACCATGAGCTGGGGACTTGCTGGAACGTGTAGACTGTCTGCAGAAGGCACTGCCAAGCTGTTGGACTTCTTGTGGGTAGACCTGTTGAGCGCCGCCATGTTGTCCCCGGAGACGATCGGGCTCAGACGTTGCAAGTTGGTATCCACTCGCAGCGATGCCGCATCATTTGCGGATACCGCTCTCGTTCGGCCAGGAGGCGCCACGTTGGGGGCGCTCGAATCGTAATGCTCGATGTGTGTCTGGACAGCTGGAGAGGCATCGTCCTCCGCCGTCACCAATATCTCGTAGGGAGGTCGAGTCGCCGGGTCCGAGACAGAAGAGAGTTGTTCCTGCTGCTGCGCCGTGGTATAGGTCGGATCGTCCGAGTACCTGCGCGAGTCTAGTGGGATGGTTTGAATGTTGCGGGACTTCTGCAGCGACTTGAGCACTGCTTGGAACTCGAGCGCCCCTACCAGGGACGGCCGCACAGGAGTCACTGTATTCCTCCGGGTGCGACTTGGGCGTGTCAGGCGCATATTACTGGCCAACTCGCTCATCCACCGGTCTCTGGCTTCTTCCTCCTCGTCCTCATCGGCCTCGTCGGAAGGACGCGGGGAGCCCGCTTCCAACGCGGCCCAGTCCTCTCGTGATGCTCCTCTCGTGATGCTGGGTCTTCTCGACTCGCCCGCCTCGTCGGGATCATCGCGATATGGTTCATACTCTGCGATCAGCTCCTCTTCGACCGGAACGAAATGCCCCCTCGCTGCCGCTTCCTTCTCCCTCCCGCGTTTCTTGCGCCCCAACCACCAATGCCAGCCGACGACAAACACGACGTAGAAGACGTAGTACACCACCATGGTCGCGCACTCCCAGAAGTGCAGTCTCCCGTCCCAGAGAAACACCATGCTGAAGGCGGCCGCCACGATGAAAAAGCCCACATCCCGCACGAAGCTCTTTCGCGCGACATGGAATGGTCGGATCAGGGCCATGGACCCCGCCACCACTGCCGTGATGAATCCCGCCGCGCCGAACAGCTCGCCCACTGCCAGGCTGCCACTATCCGTGCTCATCGCCGCAAAGGTTGAGAAGACGTCGGGACTCCCATTGCCGAAGGCGAGAAAGGTGACCCCTGCGACGCTCTCGCTCATCCCCAGGATCCCTGCGATGGTGCTCAGGTCGATGCAGAAGAAGTCGCTGGCGGCGATGCCGATCGTGGAGAAGAGAAGGCCCAGCCATGAGATGAGGATGAGGAAGGCCACCGGTTTTGCATGCTGGAGACTGCAAAAGTACAGCTCCAGGTAGGCCGTGAAGCCGCCCTCGTCCGCTGGGCAGTGGGTCCGAATGTGGGCGCACTGATCCGCAGCCTTGTGCACCCGCCTGCAGTCTTCATCGCCGCCGAGCGTCCTGAAGGGCACGTCCGCACCGCGGGCGTACAGCTCTCGCGGTCGCCATGAGCTCGCGGTGCCGCTGGAGTAGGTCAGGATTGAGTAGGCGGCGAAGCAGGTCCCGATGCAGAGGAAGATGTAGAAGGCGCGGGCGGCGCGATATCGTGGTCTCCGGACTACGTGTGGGCGCGATGCAGTTGCAGGCGTGCGGTGGTGGGGGGAAGCCTTCGCCATGAAATGCACATCTTCCTCGCGGCGGGCGATGGATGGGGCGAGCGGTAAGAATCCAGGGCGGTGGCGGAGGGAGGATGCTGCCTGCGCATCACTGCGGTCTGGTTGCGGTCGCTGCGTCTCGTTCTCTGGCCGCAGCAGAAGTTGGCGGTTCCGTCGGCACGTGGCAGTGTCGTCAGCTGCCGCGCTAGGGATGCCTGGGGTCTAGCGTCCATCGGAAGGTCCCAAACCTACAGTATCACATATGCCGCGTCCCGATGAGCTTCGAGCGACTGGCGAGGCGCGGATGATGGACTACAGGATGTACAGTAGAGGTACCGCAGTCCCGAAGCTGCTCAGCCCTGTCTCCTCCCATGGCCCCGCGGGCCTTCACGTCGGCAGAGATACATCCAGTGCAGAGGTCGGTGGGGGATGACCCAAGCGCGAGACGGGGAGACGCGGTTGCGGCGTTCGGCCAATGTCACGTGATGTTTTGTGCGCGTAAACAATGCGGCTCCCAGATTTCACCACCGACGCCGTGCTGCATGAGTTGGCGATCTTGGGCCCGGCAGACGAATCGCATTCTCCTCGCGACGGCAACACCACCTTGTCTCCTCCATCATGCCTCGCGTGCGCGCCCACGGGGGCGCGTCGGCCAGCCACGCCTCTTCGCATGCCACCCAGATCCCGCTCAACGACGACGTCGAAGAGAAGGCCCAGCGCTTGCAGAACCGCAAGGCCCTCCACTCCCGCCAGATGTCGTCGCTCAAGGCCGCCGCGACGACGCCGCAACGCAAACGCCGGTCGATGGGGAGGGCCGACGGCGATCCGACGACGCCGGCCGTGGACGACGATGACCCGTACGCGGCGCGAGGAGGCCATGTCACGCCCATGCAACGCATCCCCCTCCTGGCCAACTATGAGACGTGGATGAAGATGGCGACCGACAACAAGATCAACGCGACCAACTCGTGGGACTTTGCCCTGATCGACTACTTCCACGACATGAGCCTACTGAAGGAGGGCAACGGCGTCAATTTTCAGAAGGCGAGTTGCACGCTGGACGGATGTGTCAAGATCTACACCAGCCGGGTGGATAGTGTGGCGACAGAGACGGGGAAGTTGCTGAGTGGCCTGGCAGACAGCGGGAACAAGAAGCGAAAAGGTGGGGAGGTGGAGGCGGGCGCGGAGGGGGATGACGAGGAGGAGGACGAAGAGAATGAAGACGGCACCAGAAAGAAGGGCAAGAGGAAGGCGCAGCGATCTGCGGAAGCGACGCTGGCCACCTCATTCGACACGCTGAAGCTCAAGAAGATGGAGCTGGAGTTCTCGGTGGATCCGCTCTTCAAGAAGGCCGCGGCCGATTTCGACGAGGGCGGCGCGAAAGGGCTGCTCATGAACCATCTCTCGATCGACAGCACGGGCCGGATCGTGTTTGACAGCAGCGACGATGCCCAGGATGCCGAGGTGGAGGAATCCCGAAGGGACAGCATGGAACCCGAAGGAGAGGGCGGGGACAAGACCACGGGGAACGTGCGGGAGGCAGCACACGAAGACGGCGTGGTGGATGTCTCCGCCCTCGGAGCTCAATTCTTCCCCGATCTGGGGGCTCTGGATGCACAAGACATTTGCCCGTCCCTCAAGACGTTTGAGCTCGGAGCTGGCGGGGATGGCTCCCTGGACCTGCCCTTCCTCAAAGCCCCGGAGAACTGGCGAGACGAGCATCCGGAGACGGAACACCACGAGCACCAGGGCGAGGGCACGGGGATCGATCTGAACGGCCAGGCCGCAGCTTTCGGCGACGACGATGAGGAGGGCCCGCTCGACTTCGACATGACCGCAGACGTGGGCTTCGGCGAGGGCGGTGAGGCCTGGGCTCGCGACGCCGCCCTCCAACCTCAAATGCGCGTCTACGATGCCTCGTCGGGTCCCGATGCGGGGGACGATGCGGCTGCCGAAGTGGGTGTGTTCGACACGAGCGGCAATGCGTACGGCGTGACCCTGCAGCATCGCCCGCACGAGCAAGAGAACATCCTGAACTATTTCGACAATGCCCTTCAGAAGAACTGGGCCGGCCCCGAGCACTGGAAGATTGCGCGGATCAAGGAAGCCAACACCGTCAAGCCCGCGCGGACGCGTAAGGAGAAGGAGCCATTCGAGATTGACTTTGCCGCACCCATGTCCCAAGAACTGGCGAACCTGCTCTACACCAGCGCAGCGAGCAACAGCAGCATCTCCTTGCCGAAGAAGGAGTGGAAGAGCAAAGACCGGAATCTCCTGCCCGATGACAAGCACTTCAACTCCAAGGACCTGCTGCAGCTGTTCCTGAAGCCCAAGGCCAAAGTGGGGGCTCGCAGATCGGGCCATGCAGCGCGTGCCGTGGCGCCGCACGCCGACGTGGATGAGGCGTACTGGGCGACGCATGGAGCTGACATCGCGGAACGTGCTGCTCATCCGCTCGGCGCCGATGACCGGGCGCAGGGGGACTACGACGCGAATTTCTTCCAAGATGATGGTCTGCCCATGGCAGGCGGCATGGAGGAGTACGACGAGGACTTCGCCGACGCTCGAGAACACTTCTCTCCCGGTGCAGGCGATGCGGCGGGCCCCGTGGGCGCTGGGATCGACAGTGTCGCGGGCCCGAACGACGCCGGCGCGGGAGCAGGTGCCTTTGGAGCCCACCTCGTCGCGCAATCACGACGATCACGGCCGGAATACGTGCAGTATGCTCGCGTGGCGAAGAAGGTGGATGTGCGGCGGCTGAAGGAGGAGATGTGGCGTGGAATCGGGTTTGAGCACAGGTCCGCATCCCCCCTCGACTGTCTCGTGCATGCCTCCGAACTGACACCATGCCGCAGGCCCTCGCCCCCGGACCCCGCGAATCGGCGGCCCATCCCGGCGCTGTCCCTGGACGACAAGTCGACGTTGAGGTTCACGGACATCATGAACAACCTGCAGCACGTCTACCCGGAGCAACAGATGAGCGACATCAGCACTTCGTTTGGCTTCATCTGTCTCCTCCACCTGGCCAACGAGAAGGGGCTGGTGATCGAGAACGTGGACGACTGGACGGATCTGACCGTGCGGAAGGACTTTGGGGCTATTGTGGCAGAAGGGGACATTTGATCGCCGGGAGCGCATGGAAGTGCTCCACGGAGGAGGTGTTTGATGATGGCATGAGGGACGCCGGCGTTTCTGGGCGGTGCCCGACCCGGCTCGCCATGCTCTCGTAGGTCTGGCATTGGAGCGGGTCTGGAGGCTTTCTATATCACGTGTATCGCACCCGACGGGCGTGCAGTGGGTGCATCTCCGCGATTGTTCCCCGTCCTCCATCTGCTCCCTGCACATTCCCCTTTCCGCGAGTCACGTGGAGTGGCTCCGAGAGCACCACGGCAGCAGTCCACCTGCGCGCCTTCCCGTCAGCGGGACAGGGCCACGAGGGGAGTATCTCGCGGTGCCAGCCCGACCTCGACTCCCCCTCCCCCTCCCCCTTCCCCTCCACCGACTTCCCCTTCCCCTCTGCCCTCCCTGGAGCCCGCATGGCGACCGCAATGCTCCTCAGCCCCACGCTGCACGTGGAAATCGAGCTCGTGAGAAACGTCGCCGCCCCCTCCTGCGACATCCATGCAGCGGTCGAGCGGTTTCTGCAGGAGAACTACGCGGCTGTCAAGGTGGGCGACAAGATCGCCGGCTACCAGCGACAGGCGTGGGGCGGGTGCATTGAGCGGGTCGATGTCGCTGGATACACGGGCCCGCCGACGGAGGGCGGCTACTGCAAGATCGACCATGTCACGCTGGACGTCGTGAGCTACACGCTGAAGAGCGACGAGGACGGCCGGCCGCGCCGCAACATCGCCCAGGCGGGAGATCAGGGGGGCCTCCCGCAGGCGCGGGTCTTGTCTCTGCCGCACGTGGCACTCCAGGACGACTGGGATGCTCTGGTCTACGACGCCGCCCTCGCCTCCCACCTGCTCCGCTCCCTCAGCCGCATGCTGGGCCTCCTGAGACGGCCGGGAGTCCACCTCGGTGCCTTCAACTGGAATCGGCTCTGCCTGCTGCACGGCCCGCCGGGGAGTGGCAAGAGCACGTTGTGTCGCGCCCTGGCGCAGAAGCTCAGCATCCGCCTGTCCCGCGCCTTTCCCCACGCCGTGCTGGTGGAGATCAACACCACCGCCATGCTCTCCAAGTACTTTGGCGAGAGCGGGAAGCTGATTGCCGCGCTGTTCGACAAGATCCACCGCATGGCACAGCCGGCGACCACGCTCGTGTGTGTCGTGATCGATGAGGTCGAGACGATTGCCTGTTCCCGCGAGAAAGCGCACGCGGGGGGCGAGTGCAGCGACGGCGTCAGAGCCACCAATCAGTTGCTCACTGCCCTCGATCGATTGCGGACCCTGCCCAACATCATCGTGCTGTGCACGAGCAATCTGCTGGCTGCCATCGTGAGTCGGGGGGCAGACCATCGCCCCGAGAACCAGCTGACGGACCGGAACAGGATCCAGCATTCCTCGACCGCGTCGACATCAAGCAGCTCATACCGAGCCCCTCACCATCCGCCATCTACAACATCTTTCGCTCCTGCCTCAACGAACTGGTGCGCACTGGTCTGGTGGACACGGCTGCCACGTCTGCCATCTGTGCCTCGTCCCCCCAGACCGACGGCTCTCCCTCACGAGCGTCGGAGCAGAGTCTGGCGTCGCCGTCCGAGTCGGCCGTGTGGACACAGCTCGACTCACCCGCGATCCCGACGCTCGCGGAAATGCACATTGCATATTACAACCAGCCCCAAGCCGCGTGTCGCCGCCTATGGGCGCTGGCGCAGAAGTGCCAGGGCTTCAGCGGCAGGACGCTGCGTCGACTCCCCATGCTGGGCCTCGCGATGCATACGTGGGGAGGGAATTGCTCTCTGGATGACGCGGTCGCTGCCCTCGAGGCCGCGGTCGATCAAGAGCTGCTGGCCAAGTAGGCGAGGGATACGGGCAGGAAGTGCAGCCTCTGGCACAGATTGTGACCTGGATTGTGACCTGGAGTGTACTCGACAGCTGGGATGAGGCAGCTTAGACGAACGGAACACGGTACTCTGTCAAGCATTGACGTGCAGTCTCACATGCAAATCCCTGCGTCATTGCTGCCCCGCAATCGGCGGCCATTGTGATCTGCAAGTTCTCCCGCGAGCTGCTCACGGTGCATCTGCACCACGTCCATTTCACGCTGATCAATATTCACACAACTCTGGCCACTTCAAACACACAATGACGACGCTCAAAGGTCCCGGCGAGGCGAAGACCTACGATGGTACCGAGTCTCCCGTCGGGCGCATCCACCAACGTGTGATCATTGAGCTGACCACCCACAACCCCCACCAGGCACAAACCTGCGCGTCGGCATCGTGCACGCCCGCTGGAACACCAAGATCATCGACGCTCTGCTCCAGGGCACCCTCAAATCCCTCAAGGCCGCCGGCGTGAAGCAGGAGAACATCGTCATCCAGAGCGTGCCCGGCTCGTACGAACTGCCGTATGCCGTGCAGAAGATGTTCCAGGCGTCGCAGTCACAGCCCACGGGGCTCCTGGCCTCCGCGACCGATCTCCTCGCCGGCAGCACGACCGATCTGACGCAGACGGCGAAGGAGGGCAAGAAGGAGGGCGGGAGCAAAGAACCCTTCGACGCCATCATCGCGATTGGCGCGTTGATCAAGGGCAGCACGATGCATTTCGAGTACATCTCGGATGCGGTGTCGCATGGGCTCATGAAGGTGCAGCTGGATCTGGGGGTGCCGGTCATCTTTGGGCTGCTCACGCTGTTGACGGAAGAGCAAGGGTTGGAGAGAGCGGGGATTGATGCTGCGGGCAAGGGACACAATCATGGCGAGGACTGGGGTGCAGCGGCGGTGGAGCTGGGCGCAAAGAGGCGTGGGTGGAATGAGGGCAACTTTGTGGAATAGAAGAGATGTACAAGAGCCCGTATGCCACGTCGAAGACCACTGCGGGCAAGACGAAATCCCAAGTGTGAGGCCCTCCTTCACGTTCGATCTCTGCCCTGTAAAAACATGCTGCCGAGTGCGGTGCCATATATCACGAGCACACATGCATGGGTCCCGCAGGTTTGCAGAAACAATTCAATTCAGACGAGCTCACTGCAAAGCCGCCGAAGGTTTCTGCACAAGTCGCAGCCAGGTATACTGCTCTGAAAACTCAGCTGACCAATGCAGGCAGTCTGTGCGCAAACCATGGGTCTTCTTGACGATACCAGGATGACGGTCCCATAGTCGCAGCACACAGATGCAGGAGATGCTCAAGTCGAACGCCGAGCCGAGCTCGTCGTGGAAGGACACACTACGGTCCAGAAGCAACGCAACTCGCCCTCAAATCCTGCGGCTGTGAGAAGCGATCAAGCAAGCTGCGGAGCCTGGCCCTCTCGTCCTCGCCGCCGAAAATACTGTCAATCGCTCGTCGGCTCAGATCGGCAAGATGCCCTCGGCTCAAGTTGAAGTGCTGCGCAGCAAGGTAATACTCATTCGAAAGAGTGCTCCCAAAGACTCCGATATCATCCGTCTGGATCTTCTCAGCATGGAAACCAGTAAGGACACGTGCGAACTCACCGATAACGCAATGGCATTGTCCCGATTCTTCCATCTCCCAAAATGATGCTCTGCAAAGCCTTTGCCCTCCGGCAACATCTTCGCCAGCACATTACAGCTGAGGCACAACTCCAACCCGACTCCGTGTCTCTGAATCTGTGCTTCGACCGCGGGACTGGTGTGGATGACATGTCCGATGCGATCCGGCCGCCATGCAAGGAGCATCTCCAACTCCCCGTCCGTGCTCGAAGCGGGCACTTCGGCGAAATGCAACGTGATCTTGAAGCCCTCGTCTCTGGCGCGCGCAAAGGCGGGAGCGAGATGTGCGATGGACAACACAGCGACGGGATTCCCGCAGAGGTCGATGCCTACCACCCCGCGCGAGCGATATCGCAGTGCCAGGTCGACGACGCGCAGAGCTTGTCCTAATGTGTTTCGTCTGTCGATGCTGAGGATGAGGCGCGTCGGCATCTCGTCTCTGCCTTGGAAGGTCTCGACAGCGGCGAGGATGACTTCGAGATACCCTTCCTGCGTCATGCCCGTCGCTGCGTGCCCGCGGGGTGTCGTCCGCAGCTCCAGGTACTTGACTCCGTCGTCGCGGAAGGCTCGCAAGACATCTCTCGTGGCGAGCTCCACCACCTCTGGCGTGCTGACGAGGTCGTAAATGTAGGTGTCGAAGATGTCGAAGAATGTCGACATGTCGTGGTGTGCGCCGGCAGGTTTGAGTGCCACGATGGGATCTTCCAGCTTGCTCTCCGCTCCCTGCCAGATTTCTCGTAGACTTGCGGGACTGATGCTTCCGGTAAGATGAGGATGGAGCTCGATTTTGGGCAAAGCGATCACGAAAGCTCTATCCACGGCCATGAGGTCTGCACCGCCCCCGATGCCTGAACGGCGAGTTTTGAATGAAGTGCTCTGGGCTATGCTTGTGCGTTGCGGCGCGGCTCGACGATACGCAGTCATATCAGTCTGCAAGCGCAAGATGATCCAATGTCGATGGTCAGAATCAAGAGCATTGGCGGTCTTTGCGCTTCGCGGCTATATTCCATGATGCCAAGCCCGAGACCTGCAAAAACTCCTTAGCATGGAGGTTGGGATCTGTGTACAAGAACTCGGACGATACATTGTCGCGTCTACTTCGTCATATCTATTTACGTGAGATGGTGTATTTTCATGCCTGCTCATAGTGCATGTCGCTGTACGCTTCAGACCACAGAAGCCACAAATTGTCGTTCGTGTCGTGGACGGATGCTCGCAATGAAATTACGGTCACAAGGGAGAGATGGCCCGCATGCCATCGCGCGTGCTTCGGATGGAAATTGAAGTCGCATCGCCACCGTCGATGCCGTCAGGATTCCACTCCTAGTCAAAATCCATGGGTTTGTCCTCGAGCTGCACGCCTTTGGTCTCGGGTGACGGAATTGCTTCGTCCTCTGCGCCATTCTCCGTCTTGTTGGCCAAGGATGATCGGCGCAGACCGCCTGTACCGCGTCGGCCAGCGGCATCGCGGGTGCGAGAAGGGCTTTCAACATCAGCATTGCCCGCAACGGGAGATTGATCTCCGGAGCCCCCGACTCTGTACTTGGACGCCGGAGTCTTCATGCTGAGGTTACTGGCGACAGAGTCACGGGTCGTGCCCGAACTTGCCCCGGCTGGATTGCTCTCGTTGCTCCCCGAATAGAAGTGATTCGGACTACCAAATTCGCTTGGGGACGTGATCGAGGCCGACACGTGAACCGAGCTGCGTTGAGTCGCGTCGGTGCCACTGCGCTCCCGATGGGCATGATCCTCGGTAGGGAGAGGTTGGTGGAAGCCATTGAGCTTCTCAGTGACGTCTTGCGTGCGACCAGACGCAGGGCTGCCCGGGACAATCAGGCTGTCCCGCTGACCTGATGTGGTCGACATGCTGGAGCGATCAGCAGTGGGTGACATGACGCGGGCGTTCTGTGCCGCGGTGGTGCTGACAGGAAACCTCGTTTCCGGTCCTCGACTGCGGTCTCTGCGGTGACCCCCTGGTGGCAGTGGCACTCTGGTATCTGGCGCTGGACTCGTGGCTCGGCTCTTGATCCCGCCAGCTTGCGTGTGCGGAACGGCGTGACCGTGTTGAGCTGCGTGCGTATGCTGTGCGGCGGCGATTGCTCGCTGCCGTTCCTCCATTGCCTCTTTGCGACGTGACTCGTCCGTGCTCACCGCTCGCGTCGTTCTCGTGCCCGAGGCTGTGTGCGTCAGGGCCGACTGCCGTTTCAGCTCGCCGAAGATGGCGTCCTTGTGGGCAAGCAGATCCCGGATGAGCCGGACATTGTACCTCTCGTTCATGCTGAGCCCAGTCTCTTGCTTGGGCCGCATGATACATGGAGCAAGGACCGCTGCCAATTTCGCGACATACTCGTCGTCGGCGCTCGTCAACTCGATGAGCCTGGTGAAGTGGGTGATGATGGCGTCCAAGGTCGCAATGTTCGCCAGTCGCAGTTGTCCCAGCGTGGACTGAATGACTTGGATCCGAGCGGCCTCTGAGGTGGACTGTGCTGTCGATGCATATATCGTCTTGATGATCTCGTAGACATGAGCGCTCACCAGACTGTCTGGCAATTCCAGGAGGTACAGCTTCAAGACCGCAGCCACAATGGGCACTTCGTACTTCTCCAGCGTGGCTTGGGACAGCGGCCCACCGGTATTGATCTGGTTCCGCAGGTGGTGGGTCGCAGCGAGAGGAACATCCACCAGCCAGATGCTCCGGCGCGCCTCATCCCCTTCCAGATCCGGGTAGTGCGAGTCC
The DNA here is from genome assembly GCA_026725115.1 of Cercospora janseana. Lineage (NCBI taxonomy): Eukaryota > Fungi > Ascomycota > Dothideomycetes > Mycosphaerellales > Mycosphaerellaceae > Cercospora > Cercospora janseana. The sequence goes on from CM049098.1 coordinate 3,174,156, forward strand.
AGGAAGGTCAGTGTCGATGTGACCAGGAGCGGGACCCGTTTCCTATCGGCCCGCGCCCGGGCCTCAATGTCGACGCCGAAAGTCTGCTCCTCGACCTTGTTGTAGTAGTTCTCGTAGATGGTGACCTTGGGCACGAAATTGCCCGTCCTGTAGTTTTCGAGCAGGTACCGGAGGTCGGCCAGCGGCTGGACGGTCTCCTGGAACAGCATCATGTTGTCCACGCTCGACTGCAGCGCGGGGATGACGTTGCTGATCGCCCCGCTAAAGTCGAGAATGACACTCTTGATCGCCTTCAGACGGTCGAGTTCACAGCGCTCCATGAACTTCATGTGATCCACCATGGCTTCCTCCAAGCTGCAGCGCAGGCCGTCGAGCTTCTTGACCGCCGCCTTGTAGCGCTCGTCTGCATCTCGCGCCTCCCTCCGTAACCGTTCCGCAGGAGTCTCATTGGGATGCGCGTTGTTCAATGGATTCCAGCCCCCGAGGTACTCGCTGACTTTGTCGCCGATGACGGGTGTCCCTGGCGCAGAATCGGACGACGTGGACATCATGGTCGACGAGCGATGGAGTGGGCTCCTCTTCTCCGGCATGCCCGTCAGCTGGAAGACCTTTGTCTTCCACTGGTACTTCATCTTGCTGCTGTTCGCGAAGCTGTTCCCCACATTCCCGACTAGCCGCAGGAAGCCCAGGTCGCAGAGGTCTTGGCCGATGCGCTCCGCATACGCGACGTTGTTTGCGCCCAAATGTTTCTGGACGTACTCTGTGACTTCCGCCCCGGAGCTCGTGTTGTGGTAGGTGCCCAGGATTGGCACTTTGGTCTCGCCCAGCGGAATGTTCTCCAACACGTGCGTCAGGATCTTCTTCACCTGCTCGGGCTCATAGGTGACGTCTCCAATGTCGATGGGTTCGGGGTCCAGATCCTCCTCGGCGATCTTGATGCTGGGCACGCTCGTGATGCTCGCGGCCTGGGGCGAGTTCGTGGCGACGGCCGACTGCGGGTCCTGGAAGGCCAGCTTCTCCTCTTCATCCAGGTCCTCGACCCTGCGGCATTTGTTGTAATACTGGCTGCGATACTGCCGCACCGTCTCCGCCTGCCGGTCATGGGCCTTGATGCGTCCCTGCAGGTCGTCCAAGCTGTTCTGCACGCGCGCCGCGTGCTGATCACACCACCTGCTAAAGGGGTTGACGACCAACTCGCGGATATTGGAGGCGATCTTCCTGTGACTCCGCGCCTCCTCGCCCATCTCGGTGCGCACGCCCTCATACGCCTAGCACGTGTCAGTCTCCGCCTGCAGTGCGCCTTGCCGCCGCCCTGCCCACGCACCTTTTTCACACTCGCGCCATCGTCCCTCTGAAAGCCGCCCTCGATGCGGTCCGTGGCCGCCTCGACGTCGGCCAGCTTCTGGCCAAACACTTCCTCGGCCTCGGCGCGCAGACGCGCCACCATAAGGAGCTGCTCATTCTCTTGGATGCCCTGCTGGAGCTTGGCGAACAGGACGCCCAGACCTACGGCACATTAGCAATCGGGGCCCGTCATCGCGAATATGCTCCACCGTCCCACCTCCCGCGTAGTCGGCGGACCAGAAGGATGCCGCAAAGGATGTCATGGCGGATCTCTCGTGCCTGGGCGGGCCTCGGGATCGCAGCGCGCCGGGGCAGTGGTGAGGTGGAGGAGGTCAGCGTTGGACCAGCAGGAGGGAGCGCACCGCCTCTCTCGCATGGCCTGCCGCGCGGTGAGTGTGGAGCGCACGTGGGGACTTTCCCGCGACCCGGGAGCGGCGATGGCGGCGGTGTGCGAGTCGCCTGGCGGGGAGGCAGGCGTCGTGGCGGCGGCGGCGGTGGTGGTGGTGATGATGGTGAGGGAAGACGTTTGTCTCGCGTCTCTCGTCCTCGTGCTTGCCCAGCAGCGTCTGCAGGGACGTCGACACTCGCCAGTTGACTAGCGCCTCCGCTGGCACCGCACCGTCCGTCAGTCACCCTCGCTGCCACGCGTATCGTGCCCCGCGACCTCCTCGTCGCCAGCGCTCATCATCACACGCTTCTCCTCCGCCCGCCTCCGACCGTTGCCAACTCTGTCGGCGGTGCGGGCGACATCCACCGCGCGCACGTGCTGCCGCGTCAGGTTCGCGACGCATCGGCTTCGCCACAGCTGTCCGCCACGACCCACCCTCGTCCGGTCGAGCACAGCATGGCGCCCGCGAGATCGAGACACACGGCTGCTGCTGCACGCCTCCGCAAGGCCTCCGAGACGGACTCCGAGATGGAGCCGTCGCAATCGCAGTCGCAACTCATCGACACGGCCAAAGTGACGGCGGCGATCAAGAAGTCCAGGGATCAGGTAGGAGCCGCGCCCACGCCTGCATCCATCCCCCTTCCCACCTCCTCTGCTCGCATCGTGTCGAGGATGAGCGGGACGGGCTGCTCACGCTGCGCAGGCCACGGCATACAGAAGCGAGCGAGAGCGGGCGATTGAGCATGTCCGCATGCAGCGCATCCACGCGGCACAGAGCGCGATGCGTGAGGCGCAGAGGGAGCGTGACGAGACGGTGTACGTGGGAGCAGTCCCTCACGATGGCGAGGCACACTCTGATTGGAGAATAGTCGTGCGAGGCAACGTCCCCAGGTCGCGCGTCTGCAGGACCTCTTGCGCCGGAGGAAGCACCTCGCCGAGCTCATGCATCACAATGACCAGACGCTCCACCAAGCATGGACGGCGACCTTGCAGCAGATCACACAGGCAGTGCAGGATTGTGAGGAGGACTGCGAAGACGGCAGCGATACATCGGACGATTGACGTCTCCCCTCGCAAGGCACGAAGCGACGAGCCCGCATTCCAAATCTCAGGCGATGGCCGCCCCCGCCGGTGCGACCTTCGGTACCACTGCTGGCCTGACGACCTGACCGCCGCAGGGACGCCAGGGACCACAGTTCCCGCGTACGAGAGCTGGGTAGTTGGAGGCACCGGACGTATGGCGCGTGATAGGGTCTCCGCCAGTGGGGCGTCCGACGCACAATGGCACGGCTGACGGAAATAGGGGAGGGAAGGCACAGGAGTGCAGTATTTCCGTCATCATGCCCTGTTCCACCTTTCATGACCGCCATCATCATCCACGCTACGAACGGTATCTTACCTAATGGACGCGGGTGCAGCACGTGATGTAGAGCCCAGCGAATTGTCAGTAATCTAGGCCTCGTGCGAGGTGATCCAATCGGCGCTGGCGCCCCCTTCCTCGACCCTGTGACTATTCCCAGCTCACGGGCTAAACTAGTTGAAGAGAAAGCCAAAGTAGGTTTCCCCCGACGCCACAATGTCTTGGTGCCGTCGAGGCAAGCTCTTGCCCCGTCTCGCTTGTGGTTAGCGCAGGACCAACATTTTCCAATGCGCGTCCAAGAATCTCTCGACGTCGCCCGACGCATTACTGCTCCTGGAAAGAGGGCGCCGATGCCACAATCAATGCGCAATAGACTCTGCGCCTCGCCACTCCGATCGGGCTGTGGCGGGCACGTGCGCCGCTGTAGCCGCAGGCTGCCTACCATGTAGGGCCGAGGGGGAGGAGGGCTGCGCCATGTGAACGAGGGCAGGCTCGCCGAGTCTGCATTGCGGCAATTATGATTACACTACAGCCAGCGCAGTGGTCAGCGAAAAGGGTACTAGTCATACATGGTTGAATGAGACTGAACATCTTCATGCTGCCGTGTCCTCTCGTGTTGTTACCCCTGTTGCTCACGCTATGCAATGCGATGCAACCCAACCACCATGGCCCACAGCGCTGTGTGCTTTGTAATCACGTCCTCTTCCAGAGAGCGGGCATCGTCGGTGGAGTTCAGAGGGGGACATCTCACCGCGGGTATGGCAGACCTCCTGGCGGCGGCATCGTGGTAGGCTGGGCTGGCTGTTGCGGGTGGTGGAACATTTGTACCAGGCGTTTCCCGACACTGGGTTCCAACTCCGTCCCGTCTCTTGCGATCTTCACTTCTCTGTTCGCATTCCATGGATTGCGCAAGCCTCGCGTGCGATAGAAAGGCAACTTGCTGGTCGACAGCCACTCAATCTTGAACTGCTTGCCCCAATTGTCTGAGGCACCGACCTCTGGTGATGTCGCATCGTTCTCGCCGTCACCGCGATCAGCTTCCCAGAAGATGGTCCCCCGTGCAGAATCATCGATGATGCGGCCCTTCGGTGCGGTGGCAGTCGCTGGTGTTGGTATGGACTGCGGCGAGCCGTCAGAGTCCGCGCTCGGAGCGGGCTCTTCGTTCGCGGGGGAGGGTGCGAGATTGACGGGTTCCCCTGAGATGGCGGAAGCCATGCGTGCGTAGCCGAAATATTCGCCCGACTTGTTCGCAGAGAAGATCAGGTAGACATTCTCCGCCTGGTCATAGGCGCGATTCAAGGTCTTCTCGTTGTGTGCCTGCGTGGCCCACACTCCGTTCCTGACGCTTGCCTCCAGGTCTTGCGGGGTCAAGCTCTTCACGATGTAGTACTTTTCGGCCACTTTCTCACCACTCGGGCGAGCGTGTTGCTCCGGATCTGCCGCGGCCGACCCAGGAGGGTCTTGTGGTGATTGACTAAGCGGGGTCGTGGGCCTGCCGCCGTCTGGTCCACAGGCCGTGCCGTTCGTGTCGCCCGACGTAGGCACGAGCTGAGCCGACTGCGAGCGATCATCCGAGGGGGTCGTGACTGTCGTGGCGGTCCCTCGCCGGAGTCGACACACGAGCCGCACGCCGTGGAAGCGAGAGTCGTGGAAGCGATTCATCGCCGCAGCACACGCCGCTTCCGACCGGTAGTTGACGAAGGCGCAGTTGCTCTTGGCGATGAGGAACACACTCTCGATCTCATTCGTCGCATCCCGGGAGAAATGATCTTTGAGATCGATGACGGCCGCCGCGGGAGGGAGATTGCCCACCCACAGCGCATGACCGGATTGCTTTGGTTTGCGTGGGGGGCCTCGAGGGTAGTTGGGCACTGGCGCTGTGTCCACCAGGCGTGGTTGCAATTGCGCTACGTGTATGTCAGCATCGACCTCTCAGGGCGGGACGTCGGATGGATGTACGCATATCGCCCGCCATCGCTCCCATGACATAGCTCGAGTGGTGCGCAAATCGCGGGTCGACTGGGGAGAAGTGCGAGGAGCTCATGCCATAACCATAAGGATCGATCGGAGGGTACGCCACCTGCCCCGGCACGGCCATCTGTTGTGGGCGATGCATCGATCCCGCGCTGCCATACTGCGCGCCCAGGTACTGTTGGTGCTGCAACCTCGCCAGGTATGCGGGATCAAAGGTGCTCCCCTGTTGTTGGGCGAACATGTTTTGGTGCAGGGGAAAGTGGTGCTGCGCGGCCAGGTGCTGCGGTCCGTCCTGGCTGCTTCTATATGCACGCATGTCCATGCCGGGCTGGACGGTTTGGGGTAACGCGGTTGCCAACGCTCCCATTTCGAACGGTTGCTGTCCATATGACGACGCCGCGGCGCCGGTCGCAGGATTGTGGTCCTGGCTGAGGTACGCCAGTTGCGATTGGAAGGGTGCACTAAGACTTGGTGTCAATCAGGACGTTGTCCCTCCCGCACCCCGATTTCTGAAGACTGACCTGCCCTGCGGATGCATGGAGGAGAACATCGATCGGTCGTGTTGGTCGCCCCAAGCGTCGTCCTCCCGCGGTGTGTGATTCCCCCGAACGTCTCCCATCGTGTCGCTGGGAGCTGGAGCTGCAAGAAGCACGACTGCCCACGGCGGCGGAGGATGGGCCCGGACATTTAGCAGCCCCCGTCCTCGACGAGCCCGTGGGGGGGTGACGGGCCAATGACGAGTCGGGGAACGAGGTCCTGAGAGGGAGCAGAGGCTTCGTCGAGGCACGCCTGGTCCTTCCTGCTCGCCTATAGTCTAGAACCTTCACGCTAGTGTCCGAGTGCTCGGTCGTCCGCCTCCCGGCCTCCGCCACGATGACAGCAGAATGGCGCCCGATGTGCGCCATCGGGCGCTGCAAGGCGCTTCTGCAGGCGCTGCTGCACAGGCAGCACAGCACGGCGGACGCCTGGCACCGCTGCTCGCCCGCGAGAAGTTGGAACGCCCGCCCGCCAGCCTGGCGCAGGGGCAAACCTTAGCAGCCTGCGACGTGCCGTGAAGAACAGGTCCCGGAACGTGGCAGCAGGATGCCGGAGGCCAGTCCTCTCGCGCAGCCAGGACCGCCCTCCCGCCCTCTCCCTCTCCCCGTGCGCATCTCGTGAGGCCGCTGGCGGCGGGCGCCTTTGTCCCGCGGCCGCATGTGTCGCACGGGGGTGTCGCCCTCGGTGCAGTCGCCAGCTCGGCGCTACTGGAGTCGGCAGCGCTCACCACGGCGGCATCCCAGGTCGGGCGGCGCCCAGAGGCGAGGGCGCGCACGGCAGGGCAGGGCAGTGTGGCCGCGGTGCGCTCGGCGCTCCCGCCCTCGCCGGCGTGCAGGCGTCAAATCGATGACGACGGAGCTGGGCCGTCGTGCGTAGCGTCGAGCGAGGATGTGTGGCGGCGCAGGCGGAGCGCTGCCCGATGGGTGACGATCCTGCTGCGCCTGCACCCCTCCATCGCAGCACGCAGACCCGCTCGGGATCCGCGATGGGCCTCGTCGTGATGATGAGGAGCGCGCGCAACGTGGACCGCGCAGACGCACGCCTGCGCTCCCATATGCCCGGCATGCTGGCGGGGCGGTGGAGCGCCTCGACGGCAGTTGACCCGGTGCGCAGTGGTGTGGTGGGTGGTACAAAGGTGCTCCCTCGCCCGCCGTCGAAGCTTGCCGTGGTTGGTGCTTGCCTGCGCCTTGGCGCTCGCACTCGATGTCCCACCATCACACAATGTGGCTCGACGCGGGACGAAAGCACGCGTGGGCGCAGAGGCCGGGGGCCCAGGCCGACGTGTGGCCGCTCCATCCGAACCGCCTGCTGTGCGTGCTCTGCGCGCGATGGACGAAGAGAGCGGCGGGATGTACTGGCCTCCCGCGTACAGCGGCGGATCATCACCTGGGACAGTGCCAGATGTTCGCCGCGAGGTCACGTGGGGACGCGATATCCACTCCCCCGCGAGTGAGAATGAGTATGTACATACATGTACTTTGCACACGCTGCGCAGGGTGCGCGAATTGCCCCGGCGTGGCAACGTCCGACAAAAGACAAGGCATAGAGGCGTGTTTACTGTGTGCGTGCCCGGCCCAGACTCGCCATCTGCACGCAGCTGTTCCGGATTCGTGCGAAACGTGCGTCCTCGCCCCGCGAGACCCCGTCATGGAGGGACCGCAGTCGGCCTTCGCATGCTGGTCGGCATTCCGCTACGGCTCGGTGGTCTTGCACTTGGGATGGCTCGCATCACAGGGCATGGCACCGCACACGCTCCCCTTGCTGTCCTGGTACCATTTGTCCTCATCGCCCCGGACGCTGGAGCACGCGGCATCTCCGTCCACGACCTGTGGGGGGACATCAGTCACGGTCGGGATGTGCGGAGCGGTGCACGCTACCTTGCAAGTACAGCTCTTCGAAGTGGCGGCGTAGACCGCCTACAGTCCGGGAGTCCCTGCTTGGCCTGGGGACTGCAGAGTCCGGATTGTTCGCAGCGTGCTTGGTCGCTGCACGATCCAGCGTTGCCACCGGCCTTCGACTTCGAGAAACATCAGCTGCAGACCTCTCGTCCCCATCGAGCTTCCCACCTTTCGTCGCAACCGGGATCAACTCCCCATTGGCTGGTACATCGAGTGGAGCTCGAGGGCTTCGGACATGAAGCCATCCATGGTCGTGCCGGTGACGCTCGCCAGAGCTGTGCATGTGAAGAATCGAACCCTCATGGTGATGGAAGGAAAGCAACGAGGACACGAACGGCAGGGCGGGAGGGATAGATGGAGCGTCTCATGAACAATCGACGACACTGGGGCGGCGCCACTCCCCTCTTGGAGCGTGCGTGATCTCACCCTGCGCGAGTCCAATCTCAAATGGCTGACGACCGACTTCACCCAACAGGGGGCTCCGCCGCGTGTCCATGTTGGTGGGCGAGGTGTACAGTGTCGCATGCATCCGGGGAGCGGGTTGCAGGGGCTGGTTCTAGATATCACTGTCAGTCTGCCGTGCCCGCTTCCACCTCTCTCTTGTTCGCGTCTGCTTCTTCCCTTGGATCGGGTCCCAGAAATGTGGACTCGCCAGGAGTCGCAGGAAGAATCCCAGATGGGCTGAATGCGCTTCCGCTGATCGTATGCGTACGACGCATTGCAGCGCCGGTAGAGACAATGTCGGGAGAGGGGACCTGAGAATGAATGTCCTGGTTCCCGACATGGCGACCTGTATTGGACCAGGTCGGGCCTGGAGAACACGAGCCGATTCGCTGCTCTCACGTGACTGATGCTCCATCGGCAGGGGCAGGATACGCACATTCGGGCCTCTGAAAATGCGATTGTCAATGACGGAAGGTATGTTCTGAACACAGAGGCCGCTCCGTCAGCACGGCCCGGGACGCCGGCAGCCTGGCCGTGCATCGCAGGCACGCAGATCCTATGGGCGTAGCGTGTGTGGACTAGACTACATTCGCTCGCGAGCCTTCGCATGCATTCTCACTATCGCGCTTGGCGTGTTCTGCGGGGGCAGACCATCGACGGGCAGTACGTATGACGGAGCGTCGTGGCAGCACGACCACCTTTCTGCCGTTCGTCTGGTGTTGTCGTGCTCCAGGGGACGTTGCATCGATGATACAGGAGCCCCCGATCACCTCTGACGCAGCAGGGGACAGAACCCGGGTGATGCGAATGCGCATCGTCGCGCGCGATCGTGCAATCGTCGAGTGGAATGACGGCTATTCTACATGTGAGGAGAGGGATTGCGCGCGTCGTCAGACATACCACCTTTCTCCATTGATTGAAACACTTTACAGAGTCCTGATCACGGCCGGAGAGCTTCTCTGTTCGCTCCGAACGCCACGTAGTATACACAAACTCCTTTGCCCGATGCCGCCTGCTTTTCGTCCCGCCATCTCGTCGTGCCCGCCTCCTCCCCGCGCGCCATGCGAAAGCCTGGATCTTACAGCATGTTCTTGTTCTTCTTCAGGTTGAAGGCCTTCTGATCCTTCAACCACCTTCGGTAGGCGTGGACGCTCCCGATCTTCTCTCCGTAGTAGTCGGGGATGGGGTTCTGCGGACTGCTCGCGGATGCGTCTGCCCGGAACCGTTTGACGCGAGCATAGAAGCTCTTCTCTTTCTGCTCGCCACTGTCAGTCCCACGTCTCCTCTCCTCCACCCCGCTCATCACGCACCTCTGCAATGCCCGTCTTCCAGCCGCGCCTGCTCGCCCACATTCCAAAGCCCAGGTTGCCCAGCGTGGGCCCCATCAACCACCCGCCCGCCGCGATGGCAAACGTGCTGATGCCCAGCACAATGATGGGGTCGAGCCCGGAGATCTGTGCGCCCCAGGTGTCGAAGTCCTGCTCGGCCAGCATGGGGGCCACCATGCCCACCGTGGCCGCGGCGCTGACCACGCTGCAGCCCAGGTTGATCCACCTCCGCTTCCGCCGAAGATCGAAGAACCGGTTCCATGTGAGGATGTGATCGGGCACCTGCTGCTGCTGTGATGTGCTGGTGCTCGCATGGCGCACGAGGCGCAGACATTGGGATGTGCGAGACGGGGGAAAGATGGCTCGTCGGGTCACTCCATGCTGTCTTGTTGGCGGCACTGCGGTGGTGGTGAAGGCGACGGAGCGCAGGATGAACGCTGAAGCTGACGGCGTCGCCCGTGTGCGCAGACACGAGACTCGAGGTGCCAACAGCGAAGCCATCGTGGTCGGGTGACAATGGATGGGGGAGCAGAGCGTGAGTGCGCATGCAGAGAGCGGAGTGGTGGACGACGTGATGGCCAAGCTTTCCAGAAACAAGCGCCTCGCTCTCCTCACGCCATCCGCCATCCGCCATCCGCCATCGCACCTCCTCCTCCCCACCGCATCCCCGCCGCCTCCCGCAGGGCTGTTGGCGCGAGCATGTCGAGAGCTCGCATCGGCGTGTTGTATGACTAACGAGAGGCATGTCCCTATCCTGCAGATCAGACGTGCGGGGCCAACTGAGGAGACCAGCCGAACGCGTGGTCGCGGTGAGCCCTGCTGAGCCCTGCTGTGTCCCTCCTCACTTGAAGATGCGCAGTCACATCGTAAGTCTGCGTCCGTGGGCATGCTCTCCCTGCCCGCACGACCATCGACGTCGAAGATCAAGCTCTGCGACTGCCTCGCGCCGCCATGACCTTCAAGCGCCGCCATCTCGAGGGCGACTTCACCGAAGCACACTACGACTGCATGCTGCCAGACCAGGATCCTCCCCCATCCTCGCGACCGCTCGCTCGGCACATCAAGTGGATTGCGCCCTCACAGCATCCGACACCACCCGTCTGCGCACAAGTGTTCGCCATCGCCGAATTGGCGGAGCAAATCTTCCTCCATCTGCCGCCCGAAACGCTACTCTGCAGGGCCCAGCGTGTCTGCGCACAATGGCATCGCTGCATCCGCGAGAGTGAGCCGATCCAGCAGTACCTCTTCTTCAAACCCATAGGCGCAGCGCGGGAAGTCCCCCAGCCTCGAGACCGGCAGCCCCGGGCCCCGGGCGAGCTCGACAGCGAGCGCCACGGGTGCGATCGTGAGGCGACCGACAAATGGTCGATGGGCGGCTCGATCCTCGAGAACCCGTGGCTGTACCTCTTCTCCAGCAATCTCGTGACCGCATCGCGGCTGCACTGCCGTCCAGAAGCATCATGGAGGGGCATGCTGGTACGGCAGCCTCCAGGGAGAGATGCCAATGGCGCAGGCGGGTCGCTTGGCGATCTGACGGTCGCTGCGAAGCCGTCCTTCCCTCAGTGGCATAGGTGGGAAGCAGCGCTGGGGTGGGAGGCGTTCGCACGAGCGAAGAAGGTACAGCGGACGGAGGAGCTCTTCGTGGAAATGCTGTTGTAGTGCTGCAGTCGGGGAGTGGAGCATAAGTGGTGAGACGGTGGCGGAGGCGCAAGTGCCCAGGACTGGATCATTTCTGACCGAACCGCGGTTGGTGTCGTTGCTATCTACATCCATCTTGACAGCTCCAGGCAATGGAGCTCTTCACTCCGCTACTCACCGTCAAAGATGCATACCTGACGTTCCGTCGACAATCGAGCCTGAGCGCAGGCATCGAACATCGGGCCAGTTCTTTCCCATGAGCAGCCCTCCATCCATTTCCCTCGCCCGGCCGACCCCTGATTCTCCCCCTTGCCCTCGTGGCTCCTCGTACTGTTCCCTGCCTGCTTTGCGTCTGCACGCGCAGCCGGTGCCGCCACCGCCCCCGCGCCGCGACCTCAGCATCAATAGTCCACCTACCGCAGCCTCCTAAATCTTCTCGTCGAGGATCTGCCTCAGCAGTCTCTCGGTGGCTGGAAAGATCGCAGATTTGGGCAGATGCGCTGCGGGAGCTCCGCCGAGAGCCGTCACATTCTCGGCGATCTCTCCATGGCGCCCGGGGTGTTGTGTCTGTAAGGTGTATTAGCGGGGGATGACCGCTCAGCGACATGGATGGATTGCTGCGCTCGGAGCGACGGGGACGGGCGATAATGCCGGAGCGGGCGTGGAAGCGATCGCTGGCAGCAGATCCACTTCTGAAGAGGCAGTCACGACCTGCACCACAAAACTGCCCTCCCCCTTCCACCGCTCCCTCTGATAGACAACTCGCACCAGCCCACAAGCCCCTTCCCAGACTCAGCGCTTTTCCAGGACGCCACAACTTGTACCACAGCGGCCTGCCCGCCGACAACACTGAGGAGATGGCTGCAGTACGTTGTCCTGCGCCAAGTGTAGCGCCCATTCGCTGACGGGTGCTGAGCAGATGACGTCCACCGCCGTGGACAGAGTCTTCGGCGCAGCGGAGCTCCTGGAGATGATCTTGCTCGAGCTGCCGATGCAGACACTGCTTGTCCCCGCGCAGCGTGTATGCATCGCGTGGAACCGTGCCATCGCCGCCTCCAAGAAGCTTCAGCAAGCCCTCTTCTTCGAGCCCATCATCGATGGCGTGCTGGAGCTTTTCTACCCTGAGGGCTATGATGATTCTCCCCCAGACCCCCTGCCATACGTCTTCGGACACCCTCTTCTGGATCCTGGTTCAATCCCCGAGCATTATTTCAAATTCGGCCACCCACCAGATCAATGTCGGGATGTTTTCCGCTTTCGCTATCCAGAGTTGTGTTGTCCCGACGTCACCTATCGGTCAGAGTCGTCTTGGAGAAGGCAGCTCGCAACTCAGCCACCCGTTAACATGCTGATGATTCGGGGGCACGATTCGAATTGGTATCAAGAGACAGAGGTCTCTAACGAGGCAGGGGTCACTCTGGGGCATGTTGCCGCGCAAGAAGGAACGCTCGAGCTATATTCCGTCGATGGAGATGACGGGTGGAGAAGCATCGAGTGGAAGGCACAGCCGACGTACTATCTGATCGCTGCCGCCAAGACTGCATCGTACGACTGGCCATGGCGGATCAAAGGACATACCGTCAACGAAGATGATGAGGCTTCAGCTTCAAGCGCCCAATAGGCGATCACAAGCTACGACAAAGCTCCAGACGGACGCGCAACGGCGACGACTCAACGACCCTGACAGGCGACATGGTGCCTTTACCATTCAAAATTTTGCCCCAAGCTTCTTCTCCTGTTCGATCTGCGCATCATCAACAACGATGATTGCTTTTCCCTTCAACTTGCCCCCGTGTACTATCGAGCTGTCAGCTTGCTTTGCAAATTCAGCTATGCGAAGACGCCGAACTCACCTAGCTCCACCAGATTGAAGATACTGTCCAGTCCATAGAACTTCTCAGTTGACACGGTCACTCCGTGCTTCGCAATGACATTCAGCATTTCTTTGGACTCTTCAGCGCTCGATATCAGTGACCCGATGATCCTAATATCGCGGAAGATGATCTCTGCGAACGGAATCTCGATCGTGTCCGGCTGGGCGATTTGTACCATCGTGCCATGCATTTTCGTAGCTGCGCACGCAATGGCCGCTGCATCCTTGTGATCGGATAGTGTCACGCTCGCATCTGCGCCTTGGTTTCCAGTGACATTCTGCACCGCTTTCACCACTGCGTCCTTGCCTTTCCTCGCGTCCACAACGACATCTGCGCCATAATGCTTCGTCAGTTCCAGCCCCTCGTCGCGCGCATCGACTCCAATCACTTTGAGCCCCAATGCCTTTGCAAATTGCACGCCCAGATGTCCCAGTCCGCCACCCGACCCGACGAAGCAGATCCACTCTCCCGATTTCAGCCCACTCTTGAGGACACTCCTCCACACCGTCCTTCCCGCACACGCCAATGGTGCCGCACTCGTGAAGCTCACTTCGTCCGGCAATCTTGTCGTGCTCCGGGCATCCGCCCGCACATATTCGGCAAAGCAGCCGTGTGTCTGCACCCCTACATGGCCCTCGAGCTGCATGCAGTATTGTCTTTGGTTCTCCGGTCCCTTGCAATCGCTACAAGAACCACAGGGATGCAGAGGGATGCCCACCATGACCCGATCGCCAACCTTGAAGCCCCTCTCGGCCGCCTGGGATCCTACTTTCACGACTGTCCCACCGCCCTCGTGAGAAGCTGTCTGCGGCAGAGGAGTGCCGAATACTCCCTGTTGGACCATGGAGTCAGTATGGCAATTGGACGCCACTGCAACTTTCACGAGCAGGTCATGTTCTTGGAGATCACTCGGCACATCCACTTCTCGAATCTCATATGGCTTTTTGTACTCGACGACCTGGACGGCCTTCATCTTGTGGGGGATCGTTGCTTCACCCATGTTCAATGCCGGTGCTCGTGAGACCGGTGATTGGTCGGTGCAGTTGCTTGATGTAGTAAGGTGTCTCCGCGCGACACCTTGATGTTCGAGGCAAGATGAACAGCGTTGTGAACACATCGCATACGAGTAGAGTTTCACTGCATGGCGGGGCATGGTGGGCTGCCCTTCAACACCAAACGCTTGTTGACATCATTCGGCAAAGAGCTGCAGAGCTCGGTGCTTGTTTTGTCCTGTGACCTGACTAGGCCGATCACACTCCATCCCTGCATGAGCCGCTTTAGACAGAGCCTATTCGCGTATCTTTTTGGAACTACGTTGCGACACCTAGACGCTGTGATTCATACGTCGAGGTAGTGTCGGGAGAGAAGCTCGACTGCGGACGACAAGTAGTTGCGGAACGGATGGCGTACGGACTGCAAATCACATCTGAATATCACCCCTCGTGGCCTCAATCGTTTGCCATGTCTTGATCGTCGAGAAGCGGGCGAGGGCCAAAGCCCGTTCTTTTCCAGGTCGATCAGCGCACCGTCCGATAATGTGACCATTGCGAGATCTGTCGGTGGTGATGAATTGTGGATCTTGGACAGGTTTGGTTCCAGTAGTTGATCCATTGCCCGTCTTTGGTCTGCGACTCACACAGTGAAGTGCAGCAGCGAGTGAAGGTGAGCTCGCTTCTCTGCGCTCAACTCGCGGCTCACATTCAAAATTGGAGCTTCATCCGACACCACTTGGAGCTGACGTCTCATCAATTTGTCACTCTATCCCAGACCAACGGTCTCGACCACGATTTCACACGCGAGAGGCAGAAGATCTCTGGACGTCACGATGCCGTGGCCGTTCGACAGAGCCCCGACGAAGGAGGAGAACGCCCGATGGCGACGCGAATTTGAAGCCGCCCGCTCGTTCGAGGATGCCGACGACGTCCGCTATGCGTTCCGCCCGGTGGAACGATCCTCGACGCAGCACGTGGACCGGGTGATCAGCCGCACGCCCTTGACTCGAGTCGCCGCGACTCCGCGACCAGAAGACCGCCCGCGCGCTGCCCTCCCTTCGCGGCATCCTCGCCCATCTGCCCCACACCACTACGATCCCTCCACACACGGCTCGTGGCGTCCCTCGAGTGCATCCCAAGACGAAGCCAGGCGCAAGCCGATGCCCTCAGCGCCGGCAGCACACCATCGAATGCATGCGGCGTCTTTGTTCGGACCGGACTACTATGCGTATTCCAGCGGAGCTGCATATTCCACGCACGACCTCGACGCCCGCCCCCGGTCCCAGGACGAGTGGACACAGCTGTTTGCTCCCGACCCGCCCCTCACGGGCGATACGCGTGCAAGCAAGGAGCTCGACGAGTCGCAGCGCGCCTCTCCCTTCTTGCATGAGCTGGTCGGCAGCCCGCGACCGCGAGCTGGCACGGGTGGTCAGGGCGGTCGAAATGGCATCCTCTGGAAGGGGGGCTTTGGAGGAAATTTCACGGGAGGTCACTGAGTTGCGAGGAGGGCGTGGAGGAGGTCGGCGCGGTGTGTGCTGTACGCCACGAGGGTGGGGACATGGCACCTTGATATGTAGGGTAGGGAGTCGTGGGTGGCCTCGGGGCCCCTCCGAATTCAATCGGACTCACCAGAGGGCGCCGCGATGCGCCGGCTACACGGTCCCGCAATGCCTCCTGAGGATGAGCCCCCGAAAGAGGCGTCCGATCTGCACTGCGGAAAGATCCCTATTCGCAAGTACGGCGCGGAAGCTAAGGGCAGGCTCACACCCTGGTTACACCGAGAAGGCTGGGTGAACGAATGCGAGGGCAGCAATCCGTACAAGCGTAGTGCAGGAATGGAGGACCTCGCCATGCGAATGATGGGTTCATGTCTTGCGTCGGTCGTGCCCGTGTAGACTGCGTGCCAAGCGTTCCCCGTCCTGCCCACCGCACGTCCTGCTTGTGCGCCAGCCCTCCCGCCCCGCAGGCTTCGAAGGGGGCTCCATCTCCGCCAGGAGGAGCGACAGAAGGTCGATGGAGGTGTGAGGCACTGCACAGGTCGGCGGGATGGCCGATTCCCCTCATCGGCGAGGTGGAGGACCGGGCTGACGTCACCGCCGTCCGCATCGCATCTCGCGTAGCTCAACGTCTCTCCCGTCTCTCTCTCCCCGAGCATGGAAAGCATTGCGGCCGTGGGACCCCATCAACCATCGTCGACTCCATGGAACCCACAAACTGGCCGTCGGCCCACGCGACCCCGGGCACGCTGCACTACATCCCGCCTAATCTGTCCGCCTTCGAGCCCGCCAAGCCGCTCGCGGGCAAGGACATCAACACGCTGCTCTGGGTGGGCGGCATGTTCGACACCTATGGCTCCGTCGCCTACCCCTTCATCCTCGCCCGAGCGCTGGGTCCTGATTGGAGCCTGATGACGGCCGGTCTGTCGTCGGCAGGACACTCCTGGGGCGTCGGGAGCATCGCGCGAGATGCGGAAGAGATGGCGAGGATCGTGTCCTACATCAAAGCCCAGCGCCCCACCGGCAAAGTGGTCATCATGGGCCACAGCACCGGATGTCAGGACGCGATGGAGTACGTGGTGGGAAAGGGCGCGGAGCAGCGGCCCCGAGTGGAGGGCGTCGTGCTCCAGGCGCCAGTCTCGGACCGGGAGGCGCTGGCGGACGACCTGCCACACACCTTCAAGCATGAGGCGGACCAACATGCCCTGAAGATGTGTCGGGAGGGCGCGGGGAAGGAGGTGATGCCGACGCGCTTCACCAAGAGCGTCTTCGGCAGGTTGGCCATCACGGCGCGGAGATGGGTGGATGTCTCGTCGCCGGGCCCGAATCATGACGGCGCGGATGACTACTTCTCCAGCGACTTGCCTCCCGAGAGACTGCAGACCACATTTGGGAAGTTCCCGCCGGCGACATTGCTCTTGATCTTGCACAGTGGGGATGACGAGAGTGTGCCCAAAGCCATCGACAAGCAGAAGCTGCTCCAGAAGTGGACGGAGGCGGTGCGCGCGGGCGGGAGCACCATCGATCCCGAGACGGCAGTGGTGGACGGGGCGAGCCACAATTACAATGGCAACCCCGAATCAGTCGTCCAGGACTTGGTCAAAAGAGTGGTGGCCTTCACCGCACGCCTTCCCGACACGACAAGTCCCAGAATGTAGCCGGCCCACTCCATACCGGGCTGGACGAGATCGTCCGGCCCTCAAGTCTGTCGGAACTTGTCGGCGGAGGCGTATGGAGTGTGTGCCCTGCCGCCTAATGTCCTGATGAAATCCAAGTTGGGACAGATGGTCACCCATGACTAAGGAAACTCCGACGGTCTGCAGGGCGCGGGCGGCGAACTCTCCGCTAATGCCCCTTTGGTGAAGCCGACGACGCGAGCCGCTGACCACTCAGAATCTGGACACCATGCCGAAGAGATGATGAGTGCTGCAGAACTGCCGCGAGCAACGGATACACGAAGCCGGCAAATGCAAAGGAGCCTGCTCGGATGTGACCGCGAGGGGCGTCGCAAGCATCACACTACCCAGGTCGTATCGTCTGCGGCCAAGGTCACCACTCCTGGTAGGCGATCCCTTCGATGTGCGCAACCTCAACTGGGGCCTCGTGAGCGACCCTTATGCTTCTTGTTGGAAACAGTCGACGGGGAAACCCCAGTACACTTTGACGGGGCGGCAGACAGACAGACAAGGCTACGCGAGCGACCAGAGAATGCTAAGCTCACGTACCTTACAGCGGTGATAGTTGTTGAGAGGCCAAGGAGTGCTCGTATCCTCGAACTCATCCCGTCGAGCGCCCGGCGAGGACGAGGCAAGATGAACTTGGTCGAGGATCTCACTGATTCTCGGACGATCCTCTGCGACAAGAGAATGAAGCCTGGTTCCGAGCGACCGAAGTCATCGTGGAGCAGGACGCGGGTCGCATCCACCACCGAGAGTCACATGTGAGCCGCAGATTCTGCCCAGATATGCGGCGCTTTGGTGTAGAGATGCTTCGGGGAACATGTCACGGCCCAGTTCACACCATCTCGCGAAGCCGATGTTCTCGGAACGAGACAAGCACAATGGGCTCCGCGTAGCGTCGATTTGGCATGGTCTGGTTCTTCGCGTCGACCTTGTGTCGACGTGCGCACCGGCAGCATCTGCTCCAAATCTGCACCATTCCCTGCGATGCCGCGAAGCTTGGGGGCATGCAAAGCGTGATCATTGCGAATCGAGGTCAACTGTGATTGAGGCGACCAGGACCATGCGACGCATCGGGGCAACTGTTCACATGCATCACGCACAACCGGCGCGAAGAGTCACATGTAAATTATTAAGCCCTCCGTGTCTTCTCGGCAGGGCGAGAATGGAGGGAGCCGCTGTACTCGTGTTCTGGAAGTTAGGAAGCACGGCTGACCATGTCCGCCCGCGACACCTTGACGCCACGAAACCGTGCCCATGCTTCAGTGCCAGTTCAGCTTTGATTGACTCACGGGTAGGTAATTTTTATGCGAGCCAGAAATACTTCTCAGCACATTCACACACGAGGCACGATCACAGTGGTTCTCCAGCAGCAGATCCATCCGCGCGCCTGGCTTCGAGGATTCATTTTTACTGTCTGGGGTTGCCCTGTCACGGGCCCCTCGATGTCTGCCAAAGCGGGTCGGGCAAGTGACGGCATTGCATACGCAGCCCTAGCGGGAAACGCGAACAATCCAGGCAAGCAATGTGAGCGTAGACGTCTGCGGAAATCGCTTCGACGAAGTGCGGAGCTTCTGCAGTGCTCAGGCATGAGATCGAATGTGGTCCGGCGCGTGCCAATGTGGCCGTGCTGACTAACAATCATGTTTCTGCACAACGACAAGGATCTGTTCGGTACCCCAGTCACCCGCAAGCTTCCCTGGATAATACCCATGAAGTACCGAGATGAGCAACAGGGCTTCACTCCAGGTTTGGTCTGCCAAAATCAGACCTGTGGTGGCCTCAAGCAGTAGAAATTTCATCGCTGCTCGGCGACCATAGTGGGCGGTGAAGTGGACGAGAGTCCACGCAGTTCCTGACGCTACGGCAGAGATATCGAGCTGGTCTTTGCAGTGCAAGGAGCGAGATCTCAGTCAAAACGAACCTGAGCGCGGTAGACACCGCAAGCGAGATTGATCCGAGACCGGATGGCACGGAGGCCTGTTGGATACGATCCAATATTTGGCACGCGCTAAGCTCGTGTCCAGGGCGGCGCAATACCAGCCCTGAAGGTGCAGGCGGTTGGGTGTTTGCGGAGCTTGGCACAAGAACAAAACCATGTACGCAGCCTCTCGTCCAGATCCAAATCCTATATACGTCGAGTTCGCTATTTTTTTTTTCAATCTTGCCCAAGTCACTCCTTCCATCGCACTCCTTGCAACACATCAGCGAAGCTTCGCCACCAACCGCTACAAGCGATCACGATGAAGACCTACATCTTTGCTGCCGCCGCGCTCCTGGGCGCCGTCGCAAACGGAGCTATCATGAGACGTGAGGAAGACTGCGAGACCCCAAACCCATCGGGTAGCGGCAGCTCTTCCAGCGGTACTAATTCTCCGTCAGGCGATGGAAGCCAAGGCACCCTCCCATGCGGCGCGACCGGATCCAAGAGCTACACTGTCGTATCCGGAGACACTCTGACATCCATCTCGGCCGCTACCGGGGCGGGCATTTGCGACATTGCGACGGCCAGCAACGTGACCAACGTCAACTTGATCTTCCCCGGACAGGTCTTGACCATCCCTACGGGCTGCACGGGTTCAGTCGACAACAGCACTTGCCTGACCACCCCTACTACCGCCGCCACCGCCACCTGCGTCAACGGCCTGCCGAACGCTTACACCATCGTCAGTGGCGATACCTTCACCAACATTGCCGCCGACTTCAATATCACTCTGGATGCTCTCAAGGGCGCCAACAAGGACATCACCAACTACGACGCCATCTCTGTTGGTCAAGTCATCAACGTTCCAGTCTGCGACAACAGCTTCTGCTCAGCCGTCGGACCATACATCATCCAATCTGGCGATATTTACGTCGACCTGGCCAAGCAGTACTCTACGACCATTGGACAGATCAAGGCACTGAACCCAAAGATCAACCCTAACACCATCCCAGTAGGACAGCAGATCATCCTGCCAAGGAACTGCCGCCTCGCTTGAAAGGCTCTGGTGAAGGTGTGATCGTGGAGAAGATAGCAGGAGCGGAGTAGATCGGGCTGCGTACAGAAGCGTAACGGCAGAGACGGGAGTGTTGGATTCGATGTACACTACTAGCTTGAGTCACGTGAAAAGCCATAATAATGCAATGGCATGACTTTCATGGCGCATCCACAGTGCTGATATTCGGTTTTGTCCCTGGTTTCGTGAGCCACTTGGGCCACGCGCTGTCGGCCACATCCATCCGCATCAGACTACACATCGGCCTCTGCCTTGTTCACTCTCCGTTTCGTTTGTATCCCGGCGAAGGTATGTGCGCCTGAGGCCATGGTATCTTTTCTGCACCTTCACCAGAACCGTAATTGCCGCGCTGGCGAGCGCAATCAACACACGGTATACCCAGCACCGCCGCGACGGCTCGTTGACGCAACAGCGTCGCCATCCTTGTTGCTAACCTCCGCAGTCTCATGTGATTCAAAGTATCGCCTGTTCCGCTCTCAACATCGCCATTCCCAGCAAACATGTCTCGCTAATCCACCACGCAAATGGGCCATATCCACAGCAGCCTGCCGGGTCTCCCAATGACGAGCATGCATCCTTCTGCCACTGCGATTCTCCTCACGCACGTCTATGCCATGCCGCCATCGTAAAGGACTGGTGCACACTTCGCACAAGGTCACACATACTTGGCTTTGACTATTGTGAACCTCTGCGCTCTGGTTAGCATTCACGGAAGTCGGGCCTGCCGTTGGAGAACGCAGGAATCAGATCACTTATTATTCCCTCGGCGGACTGCCTGCATTTCACATGCCATTCACAGGCATTCTCGCGGTGTCGACTGATCTCGGCCTGTTGGTGAAGCTGACAGTCTGCCTCTATGCAGTGTGGAAGAACATGCCCTCGCAGTCTGGATCCTTGGCAGTCGTACTTGGGTGGTCTCCAACCAAGGGCGAAGTAAGATTTTGCGGGAAGCGGCTGCTCGTGTAGCCATGAAGTGTGGAATGCAGCAGGATCCACCGGAATGAGCAGGCGACATGCATCATGAAACGTCCCAGGACACTACTAAAGCGACTATCATACTACCTGAGAATGTGCGAAGTGAGCCACTCGTCACAATGAGCTTTCCTCCTCTTCCTGGGCATCGCAAAGTCGGCGACATTAGATACCCTCAGTTGGCAAGCCATTCACTTGCGGCGGCTGACTGGGTTCCTCCGCATCACCTAGCTTTGCATGATCTCCTCACGCAAGTGTTCACGGTGCTCGTCATCCGACACCCTGATCTCTCCGAATGTGACATCTTCAGCGTGGGATCCACGCACTATCGCTTGCCCGACTGCGTTCGATGCTGATGCTGCTGCTTCATCAGATTCTCCTTTCATCCTCTTTCCACCTTCTAGATGACCATCGCCGTCCATGCTGCGCTTCTCGGAGCACAAGTGATCTGGTCTGGCAGCAGGGAGCCCACGACCGCGCGAGTCCGACAACCTCTCCGTGTCTAATTCGGTAAAATGTTCAGGCCGCACCTTTGACAGGCTGAAGCACGCTGAGCCTGTATTCCGAGGAGGTGGTAACGCTAGGCTAGGAGATCTGGTGCCGGAGAGATCTATCTGCTGCTCAGTCAAGCTGCCCACCAGCCGGGAACCCTTAGTATCGTCGTCACCAGAAGCACCATCTGTCTCTTCGCCGAAAAGGTCGTCTTCCGGGCTCAGAGCCCTCTCACAGTTAAGAGCGTGGTGCATGGCCTGACCTGCGCTATGATCCGGTAACAGCGAAGCTTGAGGGTTCGAAGCCGCATTTGATGCAAAAAGCGTGGGACAGTCTTGCCGAGGTGAGATTCCTGCACCTCTGAGCGGACTGGAGACAGGGGCTGAGGACGTGTCAACAGCTTGCGCTTCGGCATCGAGGGCGTCTGGCGCCACGTTCGAGTAGACATCCGTGGCCACCAGTGGTGCTGCTGTATCGGTATTTGAAGGTGCAATGCGACGTCCCTCCGAGCGCTGGCCAGGAGAAGTGAGCACCTGAGACTCTGATGCATTCTGGCGAGCCAAAGCGGCAGTGATGCCCGCTGGCGCATCGTCCATGCGTGAAATAGTAGGCCGTGGGCTACTGTCAGTGATGCATGGTTGTCTATCTCCGTGAGTCGTCTGAGTCCATCGGAAGCCTATTGAGGAGTCTTGTTCAGTACATGAAGTACGATGGACCCCAACAGCATCTCTGTCATGACTGCCATTGGTGCTGACATTGTCAGCTTCATCTGACACAACCCGAACTTCATCTGACACAACCCGAACTTCCGCATCGGAGGTATCTGCTACCCTAGCGCCAATTCCATTGTACCTTTCGGCCATGATCAAACTGGCGCGAAATTCATCGTTTCTCACGAATTGTCTCTCGATCTCGCCGCTGCCATTCTTTGATGATCTGATCTCCGAATCACCTTGGGGGAAGCAGATCTCGCCGGTCAGCATCCCTGTTGTGCTGAACCTCGGGTGTGACGGATTTGGTATTCACGAGTGGACCGCGGGATGCCGGTTGGCCGCTACTCAGCGAAGCAGCCATTGCATATTGCAACATGGTATCATCCGTTGAGAGATTTGGCAATGCATGGTCGACATCTGTGTCAGTTCGTCGGATCGCTTCGAGCATCTCCTGAAGAGACGGCGAGCCTTGCTCGTCCAGATCATGTTGCAGGCGGAGTCGGGCGATGTGTAGCTGAAGGCTTCTGTACGTACGCAGAGGGGGTGTGCGAGTGAATCGCCGCTGCAGACTGATGTCGACACGGCTTCCGATCATATCGAAGCATTTGAGAAAGGCCTCGATCATCTCACTGCTCAGAGTCCCTGCGAGAGCCAGGTTGATAAGCTCGACAGCTCGAGCAACGAATGCTGGCTGCCTATTATTGGATATACCTGAAAAGCTCACAAGCTCTTCATCCAGACCCAATGCAAGGCTC
Organism: Cercospora janseana; assembly: GCA_026725115.1. NCBI lineage: Eukaryota > Fungi > Ascomycota > Dothideomycetes > Mycosphaerellales > Mycosphaerellaceae > Cercospora > Cercospora janseana. The sequence continues at coordinate 3,197,039 of CM049098.1, forward strand.
CAGGCGTACAGGATCACGTAGATACCGCACTCCCAACCCCGCCGCTGCCGCGCTCGTGGCTCCGATTGTATCGTGCCGGGCGTGATTTCCAGAGCTGGATCGGATCGATCCCAACCCAACGACACCAGATGTTGGCGAAGCTCGTCAGCTCTCTCCGCGGAATTTCCGCGATGGATGTTGCCACTCGCCTAGTCGTAGCTCCTCATTTCAAAGTAGCTTTCTCCAGACCTCCTCAAGAAGTACAGCGAGTGGTGCCATCTTCCCTCGCATGCATCTGTGCGGATGAGAAACGTCTCATTGCCCGGTCGAGCGACCATTTGCCTCGGAGGCTCGGCTGAGAAGCGCAACACATCAAGTGCGAGCGGGTCAATGAGGGAGAATTGTGTAGTACCAGCACCATTCGTACTAACGGCTTCCGTCACCCCTGCGATTGCACGCCAGATTGTCTCCGCTAGCAAAGGCTGGCCCACTACTGGCGGGTCCTCGATGGATGCAGAGTGCTCCCTGTTGACACGCTGCTGCGCATTCTGTATGAGGTCCCGTAGCCTTCCACAGGGATCTGCATGTGAAGAGGAGGGAGCTGTGGCCGAGAGGGAGCGCCCCGGAACAATTTCGGATTGCTTCTCGCTGGAGCCTGATGGCTGAGGCTTTGAGCTTGGAGGTCGAGGTGCGAACCCATCTGCTGCATTGGGGAACGTTGACTCTGCTCTTGTCCCAGCAGCCGCTATCGAGTTCGGTGCATGAACGACCTCGCCCGCTTCATCAGTAGTGTCGGTCGCTCTCCCCTGGTCTGGGAGTCGACCGGATCCATCGTGAGTGCTCGCAGCAGAACCTCGTCTGGTGCCGTCGAGAGGGATCCGACCGGGCTCTGCGGGAACCGATGGGGCTCCGGCAGGGTTTTCGCCGCCGCTTCCTCTGCTGGTTCGAGAATTCCTGTCCGGGTCGGCTGGCAGAGCACTCGACTGATCTGATGCCGATCCTCGACGCTGCTCGACCCGGGTCGCGCCCCTCTTGCTCGATTGGAGTCTTGACGTGACGTCCCTTGCGCTGATCGTATTCTTGCGTGCCTTGCGCTGAGCAGCACGGGCAGCCCTTTCAGTCGCCACGGGATCTTCGCGGAGTGCACATTCTGGGGCCTCGTGCCGTTGCCGGGCACTCCTTCTGGGAGCCGTCATCGTCATGCGGAGGCGGTCGGGTGCGATAGCGTGGTCCGCCTGCGAGGAGAGAAGGGCCGCCTCGGACCTCCTGGACCCATTTGTGCCCTCGTCCCTCCATGTGGCCGCATCCGGATGATCCATTGTCTCCTCCTTGGTGCTTGCATCATGCCGCACACGTGCTCATCTGCGTTCATCAGCACCCCGTTTCGTCCGCCGCGCGCAGAGATATGCATCTTCTCGTCCGCGCCGAGGCGAGCAGCACATGCTTCTTCTCTCGTTCGGCATTCGCCCGCAGCATGCTTGTAAACAGTGATGAAAGAACATCAACCCTCCGGCCTCACGCGCCACGGTACCGTCGCGAGCAATGACGGGGCCGACGAGGATGGCCTCGGGTGATCGAACTGTGGACGCCGTCAGTTGTGATCAGCGAAGTGCAGTGCGTCGCGTTCGTCGTCAGGAATGCAATGTGACCCGGCATGCACGTGTTCCGCGATCATCCGCGGCTGCAGCCCCCCGAGACATGTCGACGCGGAGGCAACTGCGCCGCCAGTCACGAGCCGTCATGCTTGTACTGTATCGTGCCGAGCGGTGCTCCCCGTGCTGTCGTGGCCGTGAAACGAGGTCGAGGAAGAGGGAGGTCGGCGAAGCACCAGGGGCAGACGGGGGCAGCTGGGACGACATCCCTCCCGTGCGCCAGGCCCCTCACCACGGTCTGCCGGCACCGAGCGGGACGCAGTCGATCGCCCTCATCGTGTGCAGTCGCGGAGACCAGTGATGGCGTCCGCGGCCGGTCTGGAGATGTGTGCGTCGCGGGGTTGATGAAGAGGGGGGAGGCATGCAGTCGGCCGTTCGCACGACTCCCGGGGGCTGCTCGGCGAGCAGAGACCTCCGCATTTCGCCGCAGCACCACACCCACCACTACTCCTGCTCCATCGAACACCCGACACCGCCGACCGCGTGTGCCATCATCGTCTCTGCACGCCGCAGCAGCATGCCCTCCACCATGCCGTCGCCGCTGTGCCTCCGCTGTCTGCGCCGATCGCTGCCCGCCGTCGAGTCTTCCGCCCCGCGCGCCGCCGCCTTTTCGACCTCGACGGCTCGGGCGAGAGACCCGCCCAAGAAGGTTGTCGTCGCCAAACCCACCGCGCGCCAGGGCACGACGCTGCGCTTGAATAAGAACATGCGTGCCGCGACGGCGCGCCCTCCGGCGGTGGGAGAGCGCCGGCAGCTGCGCAAGCGCGTGGTCCTCAGCAACTCCAACGCATTAGAGGTCCGGGGGCTTGCCGACCTCACTCCTGGCACCGCCAGACTGGCGAGGCTGCGAGACGTGCAGGGCAGCGTGGTGGCCTTGCAGACCGACACCGTGGACAGGCTGCGCGCATTGGAGGCGTTCAAGCCGACGCAAGGATGGAGTCTGTTCCGCCGCCCGGCGACGTTGGTGAGAAAGGAGACGGTGGAGCTCGCGGGCGATATGGAATGGGTCTTGGAGGCTCCCTCACACGGGCGTGCCGTGCGCAAGGTGCTGTGCGGAGCGCGAGGCAGCGGCAAGAGTGTCCTGCAGCTGCAGGCGTTGGCCATGGCCGCGCTCCAGAAATGGATCGTGATTCACATCCCCGAGGCGAAGGACCTCACTAACGCGCACACGGCATACGAGCCCATCGACACGGAGCAGGGCACCATGTACGTGCAGCCGACGTACACCGCGAAACTGCTGGACAACGTGATCAAAGCCAATGCTCCCACGCTGGCGAAGCTTCAGGTCAAGCAACAACACGATGTCGGCGTGCCTCTCCCACCCAATGCGACCCTCGATCGGCTTGCTGCCATTGGCATGCAGGATCCCGACCGGGCCTGGCCGGTGTGGAAGGCACTGTGGGCGGAGATCTCGCTCAAGAATGCCGGTCGCCCGAGCGTGCTGTATGCGCTCGACGGGTTCGACCACATCATGCGCGATTCGGCATACCTCAACGCGGAGGCGCAGCCGATCCATGCGCACGAACTGGCCCTGGTCAAGCACTTTGTGGACTTGTTGGCGGGGCGGACCCCGCTGCCCAACGGGGGCATGGTCCTCGCCGCCGTCTCCCAATCGAATCGCGCTGCCGCGCACACCTTGGATGTCAGCCTGGAACGGAACGATGCCATCCAACGATGGGAGCGACCCCAGGCGTGGGACCCATACGTGGCACACGACAAATGGGTGCAGGCGGCGATGGAGACGGTGAGCGTGACGAAGCTGGAGGGGCTGTCGAAGGCGGAGGCTCGAGGGGTCATGGAATATTACGCACATAGTGGTATTTTGCGGGCCAGTGTCACGGAGAGCTTGGTCGCAGAGACCTGGACCCTGGCAGGGGGAGGCATCATTGGGCAGCTGGAGAAGGGGAGTCTGCAGGCGCGATTCTGATGTATCATAGGGGTGCGATGCACGAAGTCAGTGCTCTGGCACATACACAAGCCCGGCGCTCACACGCACGATCCCGTCTGAGCATGTCGGTCTGATCTCCCTGGTCTCGACCGTGCTTCGAGCCCTGCTGGGCAGAAAGCCTCCTCGAAGGCGGCCGACTGCCGCCTCGATGCATGACTCGCCGTACGCAACGCAAAGACAGCCCCGACCATGCCCGGGCACTGGTTCACAGCATGCGGACGCTCTGGCACCTCGCACCACTTGCCGTACAGAACTTGAGGATAGGCAGCGATGGCTCGAACGAGGGGACGAGGCCATCGGCAGTCTCTGCATCAATCAAAAGGCCACTTGCAGCGAACTTCACCACCATCTCTGCCCGAGTTCCGGAGTCCAGCGTCGCAGTCAAGGGGCATGGATCTGCGTGCGCAACAGACTTGAGAGCACGATCTGCACAGGCGAATGTAGCTTTGATTACACATTGGCCAGAGGCACCGGCCGGGATATAGTCTATAGTCTTCACGCTCACACCAGGCAGTGACGGGAGAGCATGTCAGAAAAGACAGTTTCTAATCGTCGAACTTGATCCCCTTGGGTGCCAGGTCAATCGCACCGCCTCGGTATGACCCTGCGTCAGTCAGCACCCGCCCGATCGATGATGGAGGAATCACGATTTGGATCACTCACCCCTCTTCTTCTTATTCTTCTCCTTTGTGAAGCCCTTTCCCTTGGTGACGACCAGGTCTTGGTACGCCTTGTCGGCATAGTCGTACGACACATATTTGTTGCTGAACCGCGGATCCACCTTCTGATCGGCGGGGATGCGAGAGAAGGGAACCTGTGTCTTCTTCGCCGCCGTCGCTCCGGCCTTCGACGTGGATCCTGCGAAGCTGCTCTGTTTGAGTCGATCGGGGTGCATGCCACTCATCTCGCCCTCATCCTCCGTTTCCGGCTTCGGGGCGGGCGAGTCGCCTTGCATCGTCGCCGATGATTGTGACCCGTTGTCCTTCACGTCCACCGCCGTCGGAGGAACCGGGGCCGCTCCCACATTCGCCCTCCTTTTGCTTTGCTTGGCTTTCGCAGGTGGAGGCGAGTCTGATGAGCCGGAATCGGACTCGCTGCTACTGCTACCGCTGCTGCTACTGCTCGAGGAGTCACTGTGACTGCTATCGCCCGCATCGCTCTCGGAGTCGGAGCTCGCCTCGGAGCTGGAGCTGCTATCGCTGTCGCTGTCGCTCGAGGAGGTGGAGGACCCAGAGTCGCTGGCGTCCGCGGTCGTGTCTACCACCTTGGCCCGCTTCGCCGGTCGCGCCGTCTCCTCTTCCGAGTCCGAGGCGCTACTGCTGCTATCACTGTCGCTGTGCACGGAGGCGTCCGATTCGGACGAGCTGCCCGAAGAAGATGGGGTGAGGACTCGTTTTCGCTTGGAGCCCGCCTTTGCTGCATTGGCTGCTTCGCCCTCGCCACTTGAATCTCCTTCCTCGTCGGAACTGTCGTCGGACGTCTCTTCGGCCTCGACGTCGACCAGCACGCCCTCGGCGGCGTCTCGCTCCGAGTCCTCGTCGCTGTCACTGCTCTCGCTGTCGGCATCGCTTCCATCGTCGGAGCTCGTATCTTCCGCAGATGGAGCAGCGCCTTGCGTGTAGCGCTGCAGGAGCGACTGGCTCCCCTCGCTGACATCGGGTTTGGCAAGACCATTCTTGACGGCCTCTTTCTCGAGCGAAGCCACCGTCTTGCTATAGCCCAAGTCCTTCAGCAGTGCGGAGACTTGGCTCAGCAGCTGGTGGGTCCGCGGCGCAGGTGTGTCGTGGGGCCATAATGCGGCCGGTATCTTCTGGTCGGTGGCCATCGTGGGCGGGAGGGGGGAGCGTGAAGGTGTGTCGGCCTCCAATACTGCCCAATCCCGCAGACCTTTTTTTTATCTCCTCGTGGAGCATGCCGACCGAGCCGCCGTCATTTTCACCCCGACCTTCCGGGGTGTGCCCTTACTAAGCAACCTTATTGCACCACCTCCACCACCACGCCGTTCCGCGTCGTCTCCACGAGCAGCTCTGCGCGCATTGTTCCTCGCGTTCGACCACCACCGTACGATCCAGCATTGCCCAGCATGGCGGCATCGCAGCAGCAGATCCTCGTCGCCGAGACCATCCGCGCCATGAAGCTGGCGCTGAAGCGTCGCGCCAGCGAGAGCGACAGCGACGGGTCCATTCGCCAGCACACCAACCGCGGCAACAAGCTGCGGCGAGGGGCGAAGCATGTGCAGCAAGACCGGCTGGACGACACCGGAGGGCTCGCATACAGACAGGTCCGTAGTTCGCATCGCCTGCATTGTGACAGCGCGCCTGACGGGCCCCGTGTAGAGCGTGAACCATGCGGGCTATCTGCGCACCACCATCGCCACCAACCCCGCCTACCTCGATGAGGACGGCGACCCCTACTCCCCCACCTCGTCCGATCACGAGAACGAACGCTATGGCGAGCGCGCCGACGAGCATCCCTTCGGCGAGGTGCAGCTCGAGGCGCTGCTACGCCCCTTGACCTCCGCCGCCGACCTGCCCGATCATCCCAGCCTGAGCGTGCCGTACAAGAGCCAGGGCCTGACGCAGATGGCCGACGAGGCGTGTGCCATGCTGCGGAGGGAGCGGGCGCGCCTGTGGAAGGCCAAGCGCCTCCTGCAACGCTTTCGCGGCGACGCGGATTGGGTGCCGTCACACATCTTCGAGGCCGAGACCGACAGTGCCTTGATCACGGGTGAAGAGGTGCGGGCCCCGGTGCCGGCAGTCCACCCGCATCTTGCGATGGGCACATCACTGGTGCTGCCTGCGGGGCCACAGGTGGCAGATCAGCTGGAGCCGGCCAAGCCTCCGCTCAGCAACGACCGTGGCGGTGGAGGCGGCGAGGCGATGGAGGGCGTCGGGATCCACGATATGGCGGCAGCCACGGCCAGGTCAGACAATGGGGCATCGCCGGCTGATGCGCAGACTCGCGGTGCCGAGCAGACGACGACGACTGCCACGAATGGAGCGGTGGCCGGCGCGCAGGAGGGACCCGCACCGAATGGGCATGCCGGGGGCGAGGTGATGCTCCACCCCGCCGTCAGCAACATCGCAGATGGGGAGAATGCGTCGGAGACGGCCTCGCAATCCAACGGCACCGAGCGACACGCCATGACGACCCGCGCACGCGCACGCTCCCCAGCCGGCCCCAGCGATCGCACTCCCTCGCCCTCCCCTAGCGACTCGGTCTCGGTACCTGCGATCCACCCCTGGTTCGTGGCCCCTCCCTCGTCACTCGCCGATCGCGACCTCGGACTTCCCGCCCAGGAGGCAGAGGAAACGCGGAAATTGCTGCTGCTCTACGTGCAGAAGCAGGAGCAGGTGGTGCGTTCCCTTGACGCCTTGTACGCCGGATTGCAGCGGGCAGACCGGTTGCGCTCCTACGTCTACCGGAGCTGCAAGGCCGAGGGGCACGTGGTGCATGACGGGAAGGGCAACGTGGCGACGGAGATGAGTGACGGAGAGGATTGGTACGACGTCACGGACTGGGCCCTGCAGAGCTGGGAGTTGAAGGACGGAAAGCTGGAGAAGGGCAAGGATGAGGTGGAAGACGTGGAAGAGGAACGCGGCCGGCGACCGGGTCGCGGGAGGCGAGTGAACAGGATATGAGCGGGGCCATGCGATCGTCTGGCGAGCATCTGATTGATGGAGTGCGGGAATCTTGACTCTCGAGACCGACGTTCGCACCGCTCGGGTGGACATGATCACTTTTCCTGGGCAACCCCACATGCCCGTGGATCTCCCCCCGCGTGCCTCCGCACCAGCCACACCCCTGACTGGCGCACACCTCCGGTTTCCAGGTGAGCTGAAATCCACCCCGCGGGACTCGCCGCGAACATGCTATCTCTGCTTCACCCCCGAGACCACGCCTTGGACATCGCACCGCGGCCTCAGCCCCGAAGCCTCGCTGCCCATCGACGAGGACAGGGCCTGATGGTGCGAATCACCGTCGTAGATGCGGTGCTCATGTGGACGACAGCTCGCCAGGAGAGAGATCGTGGGAGCCACTCGTGGACATCTTTCGGCGTCTTGTGCTTCTCGGGGCGACGTGCATTCGCTGCTCGACGGACGCCACCGCATCCGATTTCAGCATCCTGTAGGAGAGGCAGGGGACGGCACAGCCTCCCCCGTGCTTGTCTCGCCCGAGGTCAGCCGCCCTGGAAATGGCTCCGCAGTCGCTCCCACTTCCCTGGAAGCGATGCGGCAGTGCAGTGACGACGGACTTGCAGCTGGCGGGGGACGTCTTTTCCTCGGCGCATCCGATGCGTGGGGAGGACGCGAGACAGACACGACCTTCCCTGGCGTGATCTCTGGCCACCCGCTTGCCCTCGCGGGCGGACGGCTGAAATGCTTCCTCCTCCTCCTCCTCCTCTGGAGGAGGACATCCGTCCACGATGCTGCTCAGCATTCGTCCTCCGCACACCCATCCTCGTCCCAGAATGTCGCCCCAGCTACCACGCTGCCGAGGGTCCCCGCCACGCCGGCCGAGATGGGTTTCCGGCAGCGCGACGATTCTGCATCATGGTCTCGGACGTGCGAGCGTCTGTGTCGCTCGAGGACACGGCGGGTGAGTGCTCTGCACCAGGAACGCTCGACAGCCTCCGCATGGCAGGCGCAGCGTCCGACAGCACTGCGATATGCTTCGCCTTCTGGAGGCACGGTGCTCGCCGTCAGAGTGGACCCGACCATCGATGAGCCCAGCTCCATCCTCCTCCCCATGCGATGTGGCGCAAGCGCGTCTGCCTCCCGCATCGGGACACATCGCCCGCCCATGCATCGACTCCCCCCCGAGACGGGAAGGGGGCGCGCTCACGCTCTGTTCCCCGCCTGCATTGAATTCTCGTGGAGGCCGATGCGACGAGATGCCTCACGTGCTGGATGACGTCGAGGTCCCGATCCGACGCGACGACGCGCGTTCACAATTCCCTCCAGCAATGTCTGTCCGCTTTTCGCCTCATGGCACAGCGCTCTGGCAGGTCGCAGGAGAGGCTCATCGGGCGATATCGCCGACACAACAGTGGGGGCCAAGGACGCGGAGCGTCCCAACCTGGAGGACTCGGGAGGCCTGTACGACGCTGCGCTCCGGGGATAGAGAATCAAGCGAGGCTCCACTCCTCGACGTGGTGCGCGCGTGGCTACCGCCCAGCAGTCCACCATGTCGCCTCCGCTGTCCATGAGGGGCCCGATCGAGGTTCCATACGGCGGTCCGGCGCTTCTGAATACGCCTCATCTCAACAAAGGCACTGCATTCTCAGCAGAAGAGCGGCGCGAGCTCGGCCTGGAATCGCTGCTTCCCACCGCCATACATAGCCTACAGCAGCAGCTGGACCGCGCATGGAACCAGTACAATGACCGTCTCACCGACCTTGCACGCAATGCCTTCTTGACGTTGCTGAAGGAGCAGAGCGAGGTCCTCTATTATCGACTGGTCTTCGACCATCTCGCGGAGGTCTTCGGTATCGTGTTACACCCCAACAGAGGGCGAAGCCGTCCAGACTTATCCCCACATCTTCCGACGTCCGGACGGCATCTTTCTTAATGTCCATAGGATCAATGACGTGGACGCGAACCTTGCCAAGGGCGGCGACCCAGAGGAGATTGATTACATTGTGGTCACCGATGACGAGGAGTTCCTCGGCATCGGGGATCAAGGGGTGGGCGGCATCTTGATCTCGGTTGCCAAGTTGATGTTGACGACCATCTGTGCGGGCGTGCATCCCAATCGCACCTTGGCGGTGGTTCTTGACTGTGGCACAGATAACCAGAAGCACTTGGACGACCCGTTACACCTTGGCTTTCGCGAATAGCGCGTTCGTGGTCAGCGATACGACGACTTGGTCGATGCATTTGTCACCAGCGCCCGTAAACGATTTCCGAAGGCAATTCTCCATTTCGAAGATTTTGGCCTTGCCAATGCGCTGCGAATCCTCGATCAGTACCGATCTGATGTGCCTTGCTTCAATGATGATGTGCAGGGCACGGGTTGTGTCACGCTCGCGGCCATTGTCGCTGCGCTGCACGTCAGCGGCCAAGACCTGTCCGACCTTCGGATGGTTGTGTTTGGCGCAGGCAGCACTGGCGTCGGCATCGCTGATCAGGTCAGAGACGCCATTGCCGCAAAGCGCAACGTTGGCAAGGACGAGGCTGCAAAATAGATTTGGCTCATCGATAAGCCTGGGCTGCTGCTCACTGATCCTGAGTGCTCACCTGCTCAGGAGGGATTTCTGAAGGACGCAGCTCAGTGGCAGGGCAAGGACACGTCCCTTCTTGGTGGTGTCAAAGATGTACAGCCGAATGTTCTAGTTGGCACGTCGACAGTAGCCGGGTCATTTACGAAGGAAGTCGTTCAGGAGATGGCCTCGCACGTCGAGCGACCCATCATCCTTCCCCTCTCGAATCCCACTCGCCTGCACGAAGCTGTACCTAAGGACGTACTTCACTGGACGAACGGCAGGGCTCTGGTCGCCACCGGATCGCCATTCGATCCGGTGAAGGGGCCGTGGGGTCCGCACGGCACAGAAATCGAGGTCGTGGCGGCCGAGTGCAACAAGAGTGTTGTCTTCCCGGGCATTGCACTCGGCTGCATTCTCTCACGGACAAAGCTCGTCACCGATGAGATATCAGTCGCGGCAGTCGATGGGGTGGCATGCATGTCGCCAGCGAGAGACGACTCGACAGCGCCGCTGCTGCCAGCCGTGGATAATGTGAGGAAAGTAAGCGTGCGCGTGGCGCGAAATGTCATCCAGGCTGCGGTCCGAGGTCAAGTCTCGCAGCGGGATGACATTCCCGAAACGGACGATGAGCTTGATGAGTGGATTGAAGAGCAAATGTGGCAGGCTGAATACAGACCACTCAAGCTCGCGAAGGCTGCTGCGTGAAATAGGTGGCGACGGCAGCATTCGGCTGTGCTAACAGTTTCGATGGCCGCGAATCGCAAGCGCTATATAGCATCCCAGAGCAATTACTTTTGCAACTATCCAGAATTTTGCGTGCTCGCTTCACCGTCCACTTAGTTGCTAGTAAGTCCCGCTCGTACACAGAATGAAGACGTGGTAACACCGCTCGTCGCGCGTTTAAAGGAGTACTGCCCCCACTGGGAGTCGAACCTTGGACCCCTAGGAACCTGCTGCACATTCATAACCACTGCACCAGGGAGCCAGGCTAGATTCTTGAAGGGGTATTATCGATTCGAGATGCTCACCTTGAAACCAATCAAACAAGACAAGACTGACTGCAGGGGTCCCACTGGGGGTTCCTGCAAATTGAGGGGCTGCATATGAGACTGGACTTACCACCCAGCGACTCTAGTGCAGTAAGAGGGCGGTCCCATGCACAAAGCACTGTGCATGTTAAAGCTCCGGTATTGTCTTTGGATATCTCAGCACTAGTCGCAGCAACGACGCAGGATTGGGTTCTACGAGCGGGCTGTGCGTACCAAAGACAATACCAGGAAGGCCTCTGCTTGCTGCAGGGGCTAACTTGTTTGCTCTCCTATAGTTATGGAGTGTCCGTTTTGTTTTGTTTTGCCCCCAACTACGCTATAGGAAAGAGGAGTGGCATGCTGCCTAGGAAGGGAGTGCGCTGCACTCGCCCTGTTAGAACACGATCGTGGCCCGGAGCGCCACTACTAGGAAAGGGAGTAATCCCGTGGACATAAGACTGCCTGGAAATCGGCGGAAGATAGTAACGCCGACGCCGGCTCACGCGCGCGGGAAGCACGGGAGCGCCTATACACTTGTGCGCCCGGAGGGAGAAGGGTTTTCCTTCCTCTCTTCGAGCTACGTCCTGTCTATTGAGGCTGCCTATATGGTAGAACTAGGCAACTGTGCCTGTCCGTAGCACCCTGCACCTATTGTAACATCACCTACCTTCCGGATTGATTGATTTGATTTGATTGATTCCTACACGGTTGCAGCCACCACGAAGGTAGCTATGCCCGGAAGCTAAGGCTCGGCGGTCGGCCGACGTCACCCCGAAAGGTGGCCCCACTTCGCCAATGTCACCTGTGTAAACAAAGGCCAGCCGACCCCTTCACCCTCACTCTGCTCCTCAACCACCACCTGCCTGTGCTACCAAGCTACTGCGGGTGGTGGTTGTCTTCTACTTACTGCTATATACTAGGCTCCTCGAGGCTGCGCCTCATATTTCGCCGTCCGCGTACCTACTGTCTCTGTTAAGGCGTGGAAGCCTGGACGACGAAGTCAAAACGTAAGAGCCTTAGAAGGCGAGAGGTAAGAAGTGATCTGGAAACCAAGAACTGGGTTTAGTGTACAGAACGAAACACGAAGGAAGAAGAAGAAGTGTAGGAGGCACCTCTAACTAAAATACATACGGCGTAGGCAAACGCAGGCCGGGCTGCGTTTGCTCCCTTCTATTCACCTTTGTCTTATCCTCCTTTGTCTCTTTTAGCGCCTGTGTTTGACAAACCAGCGCATCCATGCTCGCCGGTGGACTGTAGTCCGGCGGCTTGGTCTTTGTCTTGAAATTCCGAGCGTCGAGGAACACCTTATCTCCGACTTGATAGTTCGGGGCTGCCCCTCGCCTGCGGTTCGCGTAGTGTTAGTAGACTTCTTTTGCGTAGTCGAGGTCTCGGCGGAGGACTTCCAATCGATCGTTCATTTTCTGAGCATACTCGTCGGCGTCCCTCTCGAGCTCGCCTTCTGCGGCAGGCAGGCCTAGAGGGGGCTCCATTCCCGTGCGGAGGTGGTGGCTATAGAGAGCATAGAAGGGTAACATCCCGGTGGACGATAAGTCCCAATTATTTGCTGCGAACTCTGCGAGAGCCAAGTGTTTTGGCTAGTTATCTTGCTCGTAATTAACGTAGCACCGTAGCATCTGTTCGTAGAGGGCGTTTGCGATTTCTGTCTGTCCGTCTGTTTAAGGATGGTATGCAGTCGAGACTTCGGCCGAGATACCTAGGATCTTGCACAATCGTCACCAAAAACGACCGATTATCTACGGAGCTCGATCGGAAGTAATGGACTCCGGGAGACTATAGTACCTAAAGATTCCATCGACGAATAACTCGGCTGTAGCTTAAGCGGTAGTACTATTGTACGGGAGGAAGTGCCGATCTTTAGTTAAACGATCGACTACTATAAGGATGTTGCGTACTTTCCTGCCTCCGTAGGTGGAAGCCTTCGGCAGCTTCGTAATCCAGTCTATCGAAATATGTCTCTAAGGGAGACGCGGAGTGCTAAGAGGCTTTAGGAACCCCTCGGCTTAAGCCGATACGCCTTTGCTCTCTTATAGATAGGGCAGTTGTCTTCGTAACGGCTGCAATCCTGGTGCATTCCCGGCTAGTAATAGAATCGTCGGATTAGGCTCAACATCTTTTCTCGTCCTAGATAAGCGGCGGCTGGGATATCGTAGCATGTTCTTATAATACGGTCTCGGAGTCCTTCGAAATCGGGGACGAATAGAGCGTTTCGGTATAGCACCTTCCCTCCTACGAGTTCACACTCGGAGAGAGTCTATTTAGGAAAGATGCGGTCTCTATTCTGCAGAGCAGCGACTAATCCGCGGGCCTCGGGTGTTAAGGCGTGGAAGCCTGGACGACGAAGTCAAAACGTAAGAGCCTTGGAAGGCGAGAGGTGAGAAGTGATCTAGAAACCAAGAACTGGGTTTAGTGTACAGAACGAAACACGAAGGAAGAAGAAGAGGTGCAGGAGGCACCTCTAACTAAAATATACACGGCGCAGGCAAACGCAGGCGGGGCTGCGTTTGCTCCTTTCCATTCACCTTTGTCTTATCCTCCTTTGTCTCTTTCAGCGCCTGTGTTTAACAAACCTGCGCATCTATGCTCGCCGGCGGACTGTAGTCCGGCCGGTCCGTTTCCATTCCGCGGGGTCCCTAAGCGTCGGCAAGGGATCCCTGGAGGTTCGATCCTCGGTCGGGACGCTGAACGGCAGGGTCGGTTCGCGCGTTCGATCCTCGTTCGGGACGCTGAACGGCAGGGTCGGTTCGCGCGTTCGATCCTCGTTCGGGACGCTAAACGGCAGGGTTGTCAAGGCGTGGAAGCCTGGACGACGAAGTCAAAACGTAAGAGCCTTGGAAGGCGAGAGGTGAGAAGTGGTCTGGAAACCAAGAACTAGGTTTGGTGTATAGAACGAAACACGAAGGAAGAAGAAGAGGTGCAGGAGGCACCTCTGACTAAAATACACACGGCGCAGGCAAACGCAGGCGGGGCTGCGTTTGCTCCTTTCCATTCACCTTTGTCTCATCCTCCTTTGTCTCTTTTAGCGCCTGTGTTTGACAAACCTGCGCATCCATGCTCGCTGGCGGACTGTAGTCCGGCCGGTCCGTTTCCGTTCCGCGGGGTCCCTAAGCGTCGGCAAGGGATCCCTGGAGGCTCGATCCTCGTTCGGGGCGCTGAACGGCAGGGTCGGTTCGCGCGTTCGAATCCAGGTCGGGACGCCGCGGGTTCGATCCTCGTTCGGGACGCTGAACGGCAGGGTCGGTTGGACCTGCGCGGTTTTCAGATCCTACTGGGGTGTCTTCCATGACAGTACCCCCCCTTAGGCCCGACCCCTAGGCTGGAGGTGGGGAGGGGGGAGGCGTTGAACCAACAGAGGATGCGTCGTCCTCTGACAGGAGTTCCTCCACTGTTTTCCCGTCTAGCAGTTGAACGTAAAGAGGGTGCTCGTGCTCCGTTCCGGCTGTCGGGCGGATCTCCTCTTAGATGTTCCATTAATACGCTTCCAACCATTCCCTCTTTGGAATTAGGAACGTCCGAAGTCCACTATAGGCACAGATCTTCTCCTTCTCGAATACTACATAGCGTAGCGGTTCCCAAGTGCGGTCTCCCTCTTCTAGATATCCTTCCCATTAGACGAGGAACATATTCCGTCCCTGTTCCTCCTTCTAACCTACGATCCTTTCTACAGTGTACTCTTCCGGGTCGGCTTTAGGAGTTTCATCGACAGGCATTGGCGGCAGATCGGTTTCTTCCTAGTGCGGCAGTGGTTCCGTACCTGCAGGTCGCAGGCGAACGACGGGTTGGACAGGGTGAATTCCCATCTCTGGAGGTAGATCGAGTCGGTACGCATGCGAGCCCACGGTTTCCGAGACGGTGAAAGGGCCCAGTTTCTTCCAGTCGAGCTTGCGGCTTGGTCTTTTTGTCTTGAAATTCCGAGCGTCGAGGAACACCTTATCTCCGACTTAATAGTTCGGGGCTGCCCCTCGCCTGCGGTTCGCGTAGTGTTGGTAGACTTCTTTTGCGTAGTCGAGGTCTCGGCGGAGGACTTCCAATCGATCGTTCATTTTCTAAGCATACTCGTCGGCGTCCCTCTCGAGCTCGCCTTCTGCGGCAGGCAGGCCTAGAGGGGGCTCCATTCCCGTGCGGGGGTAATGGCTATAGAGAGCATAGAAGGGTGACATCCCGGTGGACGATGAGTCCCAATTATTTGCTGCGAACTCTGCGAGAGCCAAGTGTTTTGGCTAGTCATCTTGCTCGTAGTTAACGTAGCACCGTAGCATCTGTTCGTAGAGGGCGTTTGCGATTTCCGTCTGCCCGTCTGTTTGAGGATAGTATGCAGTCGAGACTTCGGCCGAGATACCTAGGATCTTGCACAATCGTCGCCAAAAACGACCGATTATCTGCGGAGCTCGATCGGAAGTAATGGACTCCGGGAGACCATAATACCTAAAGATTCCATCGACGAATAACTCGGCTGTAGCTTGAGCGGTAGTACTATTACACGGGAGGAAGTGCCGATCTTTCGTCAAACGATCGACTACTACTAGGATGTTGCGTACTTTCCTACCTCCGTAGGTGGAAGCCTTCGGCAGCTTCGTGATCCAGTCCATCGAAATATGTCTCTAAGGGAGACGCGGAGTGCTAAGAGGCTTTAGGAACCCCCTCGGCTTAAGCCGATCCGCCTTTGCTCTCTTGCAGATAGGGCAGTTGTCTTCGTAACGGCTGCAATCCTGGTGCATTCCAGGCCAGTAATAGAATCGTCGGATTAGGCTTAGCATCTTTTCTCGTCCTAGATGAGCGGCGGCTGGGATATCGTGGCATGTTCTTATAACACGGTCTCGGAGTCCTTCGAAATCGGGGACGAATAGAGCGTTTCGGTACAGCACCTTCCCTCCTACGAGCTTACACTCGGAGAGAGTCCATTTGGGAAAGATGCGGTCTCCATTCTGCAGAGCAGCGACTAATCCGCAGGCCTCGGGGTCCTAGAGGTACGCGGCATTTAATAGATCTTCGGTAAGGAAAGCCTCTTCCTCGAAGCCTTCGAACGAAGCTTTAGAGTCGGAGTCGCTAGGTTGCGAGGAATCGTCGCTATCGGAGTCCGCATCGCTCGGTTCTTGCTCGGATTCGGAGGAATCGGGAGTCGGCTCGTCTTCCGAGAAGCCCTCCCATTCCCCATGTTCTTCAGCTGGGGGGGACCCTGCCTCCCGGTCCGTTCCGGCGGAGATCTGCATCGTATCGGCGAGGGCTCGTGCGAAGCGGACAACTAGCGGAGGCACCTCCGATCCCTGAACCTGGAGCGCTTCCGCGAGCTCCGGACTAAGATTGGATAGCTTAAGAACAGCTTGCTCGGGTCGCGGACCTTCACGATCTGTAGGCTTATCGCCTTGCCGCCGGGTAAGCGCGTCGGCTTGGGAGTTGGCGGACCCGGGAGTGTACTGGATTTTGAACTCGAATCTTGATAGGAACTCGCTCCACCGCGTCTGCCGGCGGTTAAGGACCTTGCTCTTAAGGAAATACAGAAGATTTTTGTGATCCGAACTTACTTCGATCGGAAAGGCGGCTCCCTCGAGTTCCGGTCGCCATTCCTCGAAAGCCTTTACGATAGCGAGCAGTTCCTTATTATAGATGTTATAGTTGCATTCGGCAGGCAACATCTTCCGGGATAGGAAGGCAACAGGAAGCCACGGACTCTCGGAGGATTCCCTCTGTAAAAGGACTGCACCTGTAACCCCATCGGAGGCGTCCGTCTCGATTCGGGATTCCTTGTCGAAGTCGAAATGCCGGAGGAGCGGAGCGGAAGTGAACTGGCTTCGAAGGTGGTCGAACGCCTCTTAACAGGCTCGATCCCACACGAAGGGTACATCCTTACCGGTTAACCTCGTAAGAGGGCGAACGGTAAAGGAGTACTCTCGGATAAAACGACGATAGAAATTCGCGAACCCGAGGAAGCCCTATACTTCCTTAAGGTTGCGAGGCTGCGGCCAGTTAAGAATTGCTGTAATCTTTTCCCGATCCATCGAGACGCCGTCCGTCGAGATAATTAATCCAAGGAACTTGACTTGTTTGCATTCGAATTCGCACTTGTCGATATCGAGGTGAAGGCCGAATTCTTCGAGCCTTGCGAGTACTTAACGGACATGCTCTCGGTGTTCTTCGAGCGTCTGACTGTAGATTAGAATGTCATCGATGTAGGCCGTCGCGAAGCGGTCTAAAAATTCTCGGAGGGCTTCGTTAATATACTCCTGGAAGGTACTCGGGCCATTGCAAAGACCGAAAGGAAGGACGGTATACTCGAATAGTCCGTAGCGAGTGCGGAAGGCAGTCATCCACTCGTGTCCTTCCGCGATCCGGATCTTGTTAAACGCTGAAATAACATCGAGCTTCGTGTAATACTTGGCCTTAGATAGGCGCTCGAGAGTTTCTGAGATTAGAGGAATAGGATACCGGTTCTTCTTCGTTAAGGCATTTAATCCTCGATAATCGACGCAGAACCGCAACCCTCCTCCTGGCTTACAGGCGAATATAACTGGACTCGCTACTAGAGAGCGACTGGACTAAATAAACCCGTTTCGGCGATTATTATTAAGATACTTTCGGAGTACGAGGAGCTCGTCTCGGGACATCGAATAGAGAGGACCGAATAGCGGAACAGCTCCTTCGCGGAGCTCGATCTTGTAGTCGGAAGCTCGGTGCGGGGGCAGCTTGCTAGCCGCTTCTCGATTAAACAGGGGCAAGAACTGGTGGTAGTGCTTCGGGAGTCTGGAGGCTGGATCCGTAGGGGCCTTCTGCGATAGGGCCTTTTCTACGTCCGCGAGAGTAGCTAAGAAGATTTGCACCTTCCGATCCCGGCAAAGGCGATCGAAGGCGGCTGTAGAGATGCATCGGACAGAACGGTCGGCGGACTTCTCGGGCATAGGGGCCTCTAAGAAGCAGCGTTCCTTACAGAACTAGGAGTCGAAAGTCAGGGTTTCCTCGGCCCAGTTAATACGCGGGTTGTGGCGCTTTAACTAGGGAGTCCGAGGACAAGTTTCTGAGACTGAGAGAGAGTCGTTACGAAGCAAGTAATCGATTCGGTATGCGAGCCGACAGCGAGCTGTGTGTGAACGATGTGCGTGATTTTTCCAGTGGCAGTTTCGCTGCCGTCGAACATTTCCAGAGTGCGTGGATACTTGAGAGCTTGAAAAGAGAGGTTTAGAGAACGGGCGTAGCTTTCGTCAATAAAAGCGAGGCCCGTTGCGCCATTGTCAATAAGAGCTAGAGTCTGAGAGGATTTCATTTCGGGACCTAACTGGGAAGCTATTGTAAAGGGGGTACTAGAGAGTTCCTCCTCACAGATAGCTTCCGAGGCTACCGAGACTGAAGAAACCTGCAAGATGGGGACAATGCTAGTGCCTTTCATGCGTCGATATAAAAGGCTAAGACGTTTCCCTAGCTACCCGCGGGAGAGGGAGAGCCGGGAGTGTCTGGAGCGGTGACGGTGACAGTCTTGCCACTAAGAGGAGTGCGGGCGGCTGCGCGGCGAGGACACTCACGCGCGATGTAACCACCCTCGGCACAATATAGGCAGAGGCGGTTGTCGACACGGCGTTAGCGTTCCTCGGGCGTAAGTCTGCCGTTGCTTAGAGCAGCTCGGAACTCGCCTCGGCCGGCAGACAGGTCCATGCGATCACCTCCCTAGGTAGTCGTCTTGTCTGTGCTAATCTTGTCCGAGTTGGTCTTACTCTGGACCGGAGTGTGGGGGGTTGAATCGTACTTTTTGGACCGTACTTGCTGCTAGTAAGAGAAGAGACTAGGCGCTAACTAGCATCGTAGCGAAGCAGGAGCTGATGAAGTGCATCGAAGGACAGGTCTTGCCACTCCGGGCGAAGAGTGAGGCCAGTCAGCATCTCGTAAGAGAGACCTTGAACGAATACCGACTTAATCGCTTCCTCGTTCCAGCCGGTAAACTCGATCTCGCGCACGAAATCGCCGTAGTACGCAATATAGGGTCGGTTCATCTAACGCAAGTTGCGGAGACGCTGTTGTGTAGTTATGTTGCGGTCCGGATCTCCGAAGGTCTGCTCGAGCTTAAGCAGAGCGGCATCGACATTATTAAAGTCGATGTGGGTAGTACGCATGTGTCCCTTCATCGTATTAAGGGCGGGACCGTCGAGGCGGCTAAACAGGTAGGCAAGACGGCTCTAATCATCTCGGAAGTGATCACTATTGTTAAGGAAAACAAGAGTAATCTGGGACTTGAAATTGTCCCATTCCTTCCTACCTGAGCGAAACTTGTCTAGATCGGCGAGCTTGAGAGAGCGCTTAACGTTGTTCAAATCGGAGGGACCTTTATCGAGAAGGGCCTGCTTAAGAGCATCGACATCGGAGATCCGCTGTTTAAGTTCGGTGTTCTTACGGTTAAGATCTTCTTCGGCGGCGGTCGCAGTTACTTCTAGCGAAGCATATCTCTAACCCAACTCGCCGAGGTAGTAACGGTGCGAGGCACACACGCGGGCGATCTCTTCCGGCTTTATATCCTTGACGGTAGAGGGAGAGAGGCTATAGAGGCGGTCGAGTGGAATAACATCCTCGATAGCTATGCCGCTTAGGGCGGCTGCGAGATCGTCCATCGTGTCGGAACTGGACGGGAGTAGTAATGTGTTGAAGGTGTTTCGTAATATTAAGGCGTAGAAGCCTGGACGACGAAGTCAAAACGTGAGAGCCTTAGAAGGCGAGAGGTAAGAAGTAATCTAGAAACCAAGAACTGGGTTTGGTGTATAGAACGAAACACGAAGGAAGAAGAAGAGGTGTAGGAGGCACCTCTAACTAAAATACACACGGCGCAGGCAAACGCAGGCGGGGCTGCGTTTGCTCCTTTCTATTTACCTTTGTCTTATCCTCCTTTGTCTCTTTCAGCGCCTATGTTTAACAAACCTGCGCATCTATGCTCGCCGGCGGACTGTAGTCCGGCCGGTCCGTTTCCATTCCGCAGGGTCCCTAAGCGTCGGCGAGGGATCCCTAGAGGTTCGATCCTCGGTCGGGACGCTGAACGGTAGGGTCGGTTCGCGCGTTCGATCCTCGTTCGGGACGCTAAACGGCAGGGTCGGTTCGCGCCTTCGATCCTCGTTCGGGACGCTAAACGGCAGGGTCGGTTCGCGCGTTCGAATTCGGGTTAGGCCGAGGACCTGCGCGGTTTTCAGATCCTACTAGGGTGTCTTCTATAACATCGGGGTCCTAGAGGTACGCGGCATTTAGTAAATCCTCGGTAAGGAAAGCCTTCTTCTTAAAGCCTTCGAACGAAGCTTTAGAGTCGGAGTCGCTAGGTTGCGAGAAATCGTCGCTATCGGAGTCCGCATCGCTCGATTCTTGCTCGGATTCGGAGGAATCGGGAGTCGGCTCGTCTTCCGAGAAGCCCTCCCATTCCCCATGTTCTTTAGCTGGGGGGGACCCTGCCTCCCGGTCCGTTCCGGCGGAGATCTGCATCGTATTAGCGAGGGCTCGTGCGAAGCGGACAACTAGCGGAGGCACCTCCGATCCCTGAACCTGGAGCGCTTCCGCGAGCTCCGGACTAAGATTAGATAGCTTAAGAACAGCTTGCTCGGGTCGCGGACCTTTACGATCTATAGGCTTATCGCCTTGCCGCCGGGTAAGCGCGTCGGCTTAGGAGTTAGCGGACCTAGGAGTGTACTGGATTTTGAACTCGAATCTTAATAGGAACTCGCTCTACCGCGTCTGCCGGCGGTTAAGGACCTTGCTCTTAAGGAAATATAGGAGATTCTTATAATCCGAACTTACTTCGATCGGAAAGGCGGCTCCCTCGAGTTCCGGTCGCTATTCCTCGAAAGCCTTTACGATAGCGAGTAGTTCCTTGTTATAGATGTTATAGTTGCATTCGGCAGGCAACATCTTCCGGGATAGGAAGGCAATAGGAAGCCACGGACTCTCGGGGATTCCCTCTATAAAAGGACTGCACCCGTAACCCCATCGGAGGCGTCCGTCTCGATTCGGGATTCCTTATCGAAGTCGAAATACCGGAGGAGCGGAGCGGAAGTGAACTGGCTTCGAAGGTGGTCGAACGCCTCTTAACAGGCTCGATCCTATACGAAGGGTACATCCTTGCCGGTTAACCTTGTAAGAGGGCGAATAGTAAAGGAGTACTCTCGGATAAAACGACGATAGAAATTCGCGAACCTGAGGAAGCCCTATACTTCCTTAAGGTTGCGAGGCTGCGGCTAGTTAAGAATTGCTGTAATCTTTTCCCGATCCATCGAGACGCCGTCCGTCGAGATAATTAATCCAAGGAACTTGACTTGTTTGCATTCGAATTCGCACTTGTCGATATCGAGGTGAAGGCCGAATTCTTCGAGCCTTGCGAGTACTTGACGGACATGCTCTCGGTGTTCTTCGAGCGTCTGACTGTAGATTAGAATGTCATCGATGTAGGCCGTCGCGAAGCGGTCTAAAAATTCTCGGAGGGCTTCGTTAATATACTCCTGGAAGGTACTCGGGCCATTGCAAAGACCGAAAGGAAGGACGGTATACTCGAATAGTCCGTAGCGAGTGCGGAAGGCAGTCATCCACTCGTGTCCTTCCGCGATCCGGATCTTGTTAAACGCTGAAATAACATCGAGCTTCGTGTAATACTTGGCCTTAGATAGGCGCTCGAGAGTTTCTGAGATTAGAGGAATAGGATACCGGTTCTTCTTCGTTAAGGCATTTAATCCTCGATAATCGACGCAGAACCGCAACCCTCCTCCCGGCTTGCGGGCGAATATAACTGGACTTGCTGCTGGAGAGCGACTGGACCGAATAAACCCGTTTCGGCGATTATTATTAAGATACTTTCGGAGTACGAGGAGCTCGTCTCGGGACATCGAATAGAGAGGACCGAATAGCGGAACAGCTCCTTCGCGGAGCTCGATCTTGTGGTCGGAAGCTCGGTGCAGGGGCAGCTTGCTAGCTACTTCTCGATTAAACAGGGGCAAGAACTGGTAGTAGTGCTTCGGGAGTCTAGAGGCTGGATCCGTAGGGGCCTTCTGCGATAGGGCCTTTTCTACGTCCGCGAGAGTAGCTAAGAAGATTTGCACCTTCCGATCCCGGCAAAGGCGATCGAAGGCGGCTGTAGGGATGCATCGGACAGAACGGTCGGCGGACTTCTCGGGCATAGGGGCCTCTAAGAAGCAGCGTTCCTTACAGAACTAGGAGTCGAAAGTCAGGGTTTCCTCGGCCCAGTTAATACGCGGGTTGTGGCGCTTTAACTAGGGGAGTCCGAGGACAAGTTTCTAAGACTAAGAGAGAGTCGTTACGAAGCAAGTAATCGATTCGGTATGCGAGCCGACGGCGAGCTATGTATAAACGATATACGTGATTTTTCCGGTAGCAGTTTCGCTGCCGTCGAACATTTCTAGAGTGCGTGGATACTTGAGAGCTTGAAAAGAGAGGTTTAGAGAACGGGCGTAGCTTTTGTTAATAAAAGCGAGGCCCGTTGCGCTATTGTTAATAAGAGCTGGAGTCTAAGAGGATTTCATTTCAGGACCTAACTGGGAAGCTATTGTAAAGGGGTACTAGAGAGTTCCTCCTTATAGATAGCTTCCGAGGCTACCGAGACTAAAAACCTGTAAGATAGG
This sequence comes from Cercospora janseana, assembly GCA_026725115.1. Classification (NCBI taxonomy): domain Eukaryota; kingdom Fungi; phylum Ascomycota; class Dothideomycetes; order Mycosphaerellales; family Mycosphaerellaceae; genus Cercospora; species Cercospora janseana. The sequence goes on from CM049098.1 coordinate 3,219,454, forward strand.
GACAATGCTAGTGCCTTTCATGCGTCGATATAAAAGGCTGGGACGTTTCCCTAGCTGTCCGCGGGAGAGGGAGAGCTAGGAGTGTCTGGAGCGGTGACGGTGACAGTCTTGCTACTAAGAGGAGTGCGGGCGGCTACGCGGCGAGGACACTTACGCGCGATGTAACCACCCTCGGCATAGTATAGGCAGAGACGGTTGTCGATACGGCGTTGGCGTTCCTCGGGCGTAAGTCTGCCGTTGCTTAGGGCAGCTCGGAACTCGCCTCGGCCGGCAGACAGGTCTATGCGATCACCTCCCTAGGTAGTCGTCTTGTCTGTGCTAATCTTGTCCGAGTTGGTCTTACTCTGGACCGGAGTGTGGGGGGTTGAATCGTACTTCTTCGGACCGTACTTGCTGCTAGTAAGAGAAGAGACTAGGCGCTAACTAGCATCGTAGCGAAGCAGGAGCTAATGAAGTGCATCGAAGGACAGGTCTTGCCACTCCGGGCGAAGAGTGAGGCTAGTTAGCATCTCGTAAGAGAGACCTTGAACGAATACCGACTTAATCGCTTCCTCGTTCCAGCTAGTAAACTCGATCTCGCGCACGAAATCGCCGTAGTACGCAATATAGGGTCGGTTCATCTAACGCAAGTTGCGGAGACGCTGTTGTGCCGTCATCTTGCGGTCCGGATCTCCGAAGGTCTGCTCGAGCTTAAGCAGAGCGGCATCGACATTGTCAAAGTCGATGTAGGTGGTACGCATGTGTCCCTTTATCGTGTTAAGGGCGGGACCGTCGAGGCGGCTAAACAGGTAGGCAAGACGGCTCTAATTATCTCGGAAGTGATCACTATTGTTGAGGAAAACAAGAGTGATCTAGGACTTGAAATTGTCCTATTCCTTCCTACCTAAGCGAAACTTGTCTAGATCGGCGAGCTTGCGAGAGCGCTTAACGTTGTTCAAATCGGAGGGACCTTTATCGAGAAGGGCCTGCTTAAGAGCATCGACATCGGAGATCCGCTGTTTAAGTTCGGTGTTCTTACGGTTAAGATCTTCTTCGGCGGCGGTCGCAGTTACTTCTAGCGAAGCATATCTCTAACCCAACTCGCCGAGGTAGTAACGGTGCGAGGCACACACGCGGGCGATCTCTTCCGGCTTTATATCCTTGACGGTGGAGGGAGAGAGGCTACAGAGGCGGTCGAGTGGAATAACATCCTCGATAGCTATGCCGCTTAGGGCGGCTGCGAGATCGTCCATCGTGTCGGGACTGGACGGGAGTGGTAATGTGTTGTTAGTGTTTCGTAATGTCAAGGCGTGGAAGCCTGGACGACGAAGTCAAAACGTAAGAGCCTTGGAAGGCGAGAGGTGAGAAGTGGTCTGGAAACCAAGAACTAGGTTTGGTGTATAGAACGAAATACGAAGGAAGAAGAAGAGGTGTAGGAGGCACCTCTAACTAAAATACACACGGCGCAGGCAAACGTAGGCGGGGCTGCGTTTGCTCCTTTCCATTTACCTTTGTCTTATCCTCCTTTGTCTTTTTAGCGCCTGTGTTTGACAAACCTGCGCATCCATGCTCGCCGGCGGACTATAGTCCGGCCGGTCCGTTTCCATTCCGCGGGGTCCCTAAGCGTCGGCAAGGGATCCCTAGAGGTTCGATCCTCGGTCGGGACGCTAAACGGCAGGGTCGGTTCGCGCGTTCGATCCTCGGTCGGGACGCTGAACGGCAGGGTCGGTTCGCGCGTTCGATCCTCGTTCGGGACGCTAAACGGCAGGGTCGGTTCGCGCGTTCGAATTCGGGTTAGGACGAGGACCTGCGCGGTTTTCAGATCCTACTGGGGTGTCTTCCATAACAGACGGAACATGTTCCTCGTCTAATAGGAAGGATATCTAGAAGAGGGAGACCGCACTTGGGAACCGCTACGCTATATAGTATTCGAGAAGGAAAAGATCCGTGCCTATAGTGGACTTCGGACGTTCCTAATTCCAAAGAGGGAATAGTTGGAAGCGTATTAATAGAACATCTAAGAGGAGATCCGCCCGACAGCCGGAACGGAGCACGAGCACCCTCTTTACGTTCAACTACTAGACGGGAAAACAGTAGAGAAACTCCTGTTAGAGGACGACGCATCCTCTATTAGTTTAACGCCTCCCGCCTCCCTACCTCCAGCCTAGGGGTCGGGCCTAAGGGGGGGTACTGTTATGGAAGACACCCTAGTAGGATCTGAAAACTGCGCAGGTCCTCGTCCCGACTCGAATTCGAACGCGCGAACCGACCCTACCGTTTAGCGTCCCGAACGAGGATCGAACGCGCGAACCGACCCTACCGTTCAGCGTCCCGACCGAGGATCGAACGCGCGAACCGACCCTGCCGTTCAGCGTCCCGACCGAGGATCGAACCTCCAGGGATCCCTTGCCGACGCTTAGGGACCCCGCAGAATGGAAACGGACCGGCCGGACTACAGTCCGCCGGCGAGCATAGATGCGCAGGTTTGTCAAACACAGGCGCTAAAAGAGATAAAGGAGGATGAGACAAAGGTGAATGGAAAGGAGCAAACGCAGCCCCGCCTGCGTTTGCCTGCGCTGTGTATATTTTAGTTAGAGGTGCCTCCTGCACCTCTTCTTCTTCCTTCGTGTTTCGTTCTGTACACTAAACCTAGTTCTTGGTTTCCAGACCACTTCTTACCTCTCGCCTTCCAAGGCTCTCACTTCTTGACTTCGTCGTCTAGGCTTCCACGCCTTAACAGTCTAGGCTTCCACGCCTTAACATAGAGGTAGGGAGGGGGAGGCGTTGAACCAACAGAGGATGCGTCGTCCTCTAATAGGAGTTCCTCTACTGTTTTCCCGTCCAGTAGTTAAACGTAAAGAGGGTGCTCGTACTCCGTTCCGGCTGTCGGGCGGATCTCCTCTTAGATGTTCTATTAATACGCTTTTAACTATTCCCTCTTTGGAATTAGGAACGTCCGAAGTCCACTATAGGCACGGATCTTTTCCTTCTCGAATATTACATAGCGTAGCGGTTCCTAAGTGCGGTCTCCCTCTTCTAGATATCCTTCCTATTAGACGAGTAACATATTCCGTCCCTGTTCCTCCTTCTAACCTACGATCCTTTCTATAGTGTACTCTTCCGGGTCGGCTTTAGGAGTTTTATCGACAGGCATTAGCGGCAGATCGGTTTCTTCCTAGTGCGGCAGTAGTTCCGTACCTACAGGTCGTAGGCGAACGATAGGTTAGATAGGGTGGATTCCTATCTCCGGAGGTAGATCGAGTCGGTACGCATGCGAGCCTACGGTTTCCGAGACAGTAAAGGGGCCTAGTTTCTTCCAGTCGAGCTTGCGGCTTAGTCTTTTTGTCTTAAAATTCCAAGCGTCGAGGAACACCTTATCTCCGACTTAATTGTTCGGGGCTGCCCCTCGCCTGCAGTTCGCGTAGTATTAGTAGACTTCTTTTGCGTAGTCGAGGTCTCGGCGGAGGACTTCCAATCGATCGTTCATTTTCTAAGTATACTCGTCGGCGTCCCTCTCGAGCTCGCCTTCTGCGGTAGGCAGGCCTAGAGGGGGCTCCATTCCCGTGCGGGGGTAGTAGCTATAGAGAGCATAGAAGGGTAACATCCCGGTGGACGATAAGTCCTAATTATTTGCTGCGAACTCTGCGAGAGCTAAGTGTTTTGGCTAGTTATCTTGCTCGTAATTAACGTAGCACCGTAGCATCTGTTCGCAGAGGGCGTTTGCGATTTCCGTCTGTCCGTCTGTTTAAGGATAGTATGCAGTCGAGACTTCGGCCGAGATACCTAGGATCTTGCACAATCGTCGCCAAAAACGACCGATTATCTGCGGAGCTCGATCGGAAGTAATAGACTCCAGGAGACTATAGTACCTAAAGATTCCATCGACGAATAACTCGGCTATAGCTTAAGCGGTAGTAATATTATACAGGAGGAAGTGCCGATCTTTAGTTAAACGATCGACTACTATAAGGATGTTGCGTACTTTCCTGCCTCCGTAGGTGGAAGCCTTCGGCAGCTTCGTAATCCAGTCCATCGAAATATGTCTCTAAGGGAGACGCGGAGTGCTAAGAGGCTTTAGGAATCCCCTCGGCTTAAGCCGATCCGCCTTTGCTCTCTTGCAGATAGGGCAGTTGTCTTCGTAACGGCTGCAATCCTAGTGCATTCCAGGCTAGTAATAGAATCGTCGGATTAGGCTTAGCATCTTTTCTCGTCCTAGATAAGCGGCGGCTAGGATATCGTGGCATATTCTCATAATACGGTCTCGGAGTCCTTCGAAATCGGGGACGAATAGAGCGTTTCGGTATAGTACCTTCCCTCCTACGAGTTTATACTCGGAGAGAGTCTATTTAGGAAAGATGCGGTCTCTATTCTGCAGAGCAGCGACTAATCCGCGGGCCTCGGGGTCCTAGAGGTACGCGGCATTTAACAGATCTTCGGTAAGGAAAGCCTCTTCCTCGAAGCCTTCGAACGAAGCTTTAGAGTCGGAGTTGCTAGGTTGCGAGGAATCGTCGCTATCGGAGTCCGCATCGCTCGATTCTTGCTCGGATTTGGAGGAATCGGGAGTCGGCTCGTCTTCCGAGAAGCCCTCCCATTCCCTATATTCTTCAGCTAGGGGGACCCTGCCTCCCGGTCCGTTCTAGCGGAGATCTGCATCGTATCGGCGAGGGCTCGTACGAAGCGGACAACTAGCGGAGGCATCTCCGATCCCTAAACCTGGAGCGCTTCCGCGAGTTCCGGACTAAGATTGGATAGCTTAAGAACAGCTTGCTCGGGTCGCGGACCTTTACGATCTGTAGGCTTATCGCCTTGCCGCTAGGTAAGCGCGTCGGCTTAGGAGTTAGCGGACCTAGGAGTGTACTGGATTTTGAACTCGAATCTTAATAGGAACTCGCTCCACCGCGTCTGCCGGCGGTTAAGGACCTTGCTCTTAAGGAAATATAGAAGATTTTTGTAATCCGAACTCACTTCGATCGGAAAGGCGGCTCCCTCGAGTTCCGGTCGCCATTCCTCGAAAGCCTTTACGATAGCGAGCAGTTCCTTATTATAGATGTTATAGTTGCATTCGGCAGGCAACATCTTCCGGGATAGGAAGGCAACAGGAAGCCACGGACTCTCGGGGATTCCCTCTGTAAAAGGACTGTACCCGTAACGTTATCGTAGGGGAAGCGGATTAGTAGGGGAAGCGGATCAGAATTTTGGACTTTCTACCTCGGATTTGATCTACTACTAGCTACGATAATATAATCACTTTCGCTTTCGTATATATCCTCGTCGATACCTTCCTCTCTCGTCCTCGATTTCGGAAGTTGTAGCCCTCGTTGTTCGTCTTTTTTTCGACTTTCCCTTCGACGCCTCTACTTCTGCTTCCTTAACGAGTTCGAGGATTTCCTTCGTATTAAAGACGAACTTCCCTTTAATCGCTACGCGCTTTCCTTCTTACGTTCCTTACGTGCTTATAGTAGCTCCCTAAGCTCGGTATTCTCCTTCCGTAAAAGAGCGTTCTCCGAGGTTGTCCTTTCGAAAGCTACTCCCGATCGCTCGATATACCGCTTTATAGGAGTCTCGAGAGTAGAAGAACGAACGATCGAGTTAACTAGCGACGTCGCCTCTTGTAGCTCTGTACCCTCCGGCGGCGAACTATCTAGTAGGGAGCGGTCTAGATCCTTCGGAGTCGTAATAGGCGGGGGGGGGTTACCCGGGAGGTAGGCGTAGGCATTCGGAGAGTCGAGAGGATAGTAATCGGGCTAAGCGGGTAGATACCGGTAGCCCGGAACGACGATTCGATATTCCGAGGTATAAAGGCTCGACTTCTAGCCGTTATATAGGCCTTAGTCCACTCGACTCGCGGGATTCGTCGAGTATCTAAGCGGAAGAGTTTCTCGATCTTAGCCGATAAAGCCCGCTTTAGAGAGCTAAAAACGCCGACGTCGAGAGGCTGTAAGATATGCGAAGTATGCGGCGGTAGTACGACGAGGTCGATATCCTTATCGAAGCAAAAAGTAATAAACCTCGCCGTAAGGTGAGATCCGTGTCCGTCGAGAAGTAATAGCCTCCGTTTTCCGTCGTTTCGGCGCGTTTCGGGCTCGAATAGAGTAGTTAACCACTCGTACGCGTGATTATCGGACGTCCACCCGCTAGTAGTGTCAAGGCGTGGAAGCCTGGACGACGAAGTCAAAACGTAAGAGCCTTGGAAGGCGAGAGGTGAGAAGTGGTCTGGAAACCAAGAACTAGGTTTGGTGTACAGACCACTTCTCACCTCTCGCCTTCCAAGGCTCTTACGTTTTGACTTCGTCGTCCAGGCTTCCACGCCTTAACATTACGAAACACCAACAACACATCACCACTCCCGTCCAGTCCCGACACGATGGACGATCTCGCAGCCGCCCTAAGCGGCATAGCTATCGAGGATGTCATTCCACTCGACCGCCTCTGTAGCCTCTCTCCCTCCACCGTTAAGGATATGAAGCCGGAAGAGATCGCCCGCGTGTGTGCCTCGCACCGTTACCACCTCGGCGAGTTGGGTCAGAGATATGCTTCGCTAGAAGCAACCGCGACCGCCGCCGAAGAAGATCTTGACCGCAAGAACACCGAACTCAAATAGCGGATCTCCGATGTCGATGCTCTTAAGCAGGCCCTTCTCGATAAAGGTCCCTCCGATTTGAACAACGTTAAGGCTCTCACTTCTTGACTTCGTCGTCCAGGCTTCCACGCCTTGACAAGTAGACGTCGAGAACCTCCAGTTTTCGGGCGTAGAGGCCGGTATCTACGCGGTATTTGTATATTTCGCCTTAAAGATAAGAAGCGGAGGTAAAGCGACTCCCGAGGCTCCGATACACTCGATCGCTGTTATCTACTCTTGCCTTCCACTTATTTTCTTAAACGCCTTAGTATCCCCTCCTCTTATAAGTACTTTCGAGGGTAGAGTAGTACCGAGGGCGAAGCCGGTCTCGTCGACGTTAAAAATCGCGTTAGAAGGGTAGGAATTCTCGAGGAAAAGGTCGGTAAGCGCGTCGAAGTAGGCGTTTACGATCGGATAAGTAACTCCTTCGAAGCGGCTCGCGTCTAAGGCTCGAGAATAGACCGTCTTAAGCTTAAGGTATCGTTTTCGGAACCTATCGATCTACCGTATACTTATAGGAGGGTAAGAAGTCGGAGTCGAGCTTAAGCGAAAGCGGGAAAGGCGGATTTCTTCGGCGAGCTCCCTCGTTAATAAGAGGGTAATAGGGTACCCCGACTTCGATAGTCGAGTTATCGCCTTTATAAGAGTCCCTTCTTCGATAGTCGAAAGTATCTGTTGCGATTCGTGCGATTTAGAGCGAGAAGTTCGAGTAGTAAGCCGTGAAGCGAGCGTCGAGTACGGGATACTAAACGCGTAAGCACACTTCCGAATAGAGGTATATTCGCCGTTACGGTACGCTACTACAGCCGTAGTAAGCGTATCTTCCGAGTAGGTAGGCATAATAAAGAAGAAAGAACGAGCGTCGCGTAAAATTTCGATTATAACGCGAAACTAGAACGCGGGAGTGATCCGCTTCCCTACTAATCCGCTTCCCTACGATGACGTTAACCCCATCGGAGGCGTCCGTCTCGATTCGGGATTCCTTATCGAAGTCGAAATGCTAGAGGAGCGGAGCGGAAGTGAACTGGCTTCGAAGGTGGTCGAACGCCTCTTAATAGGCTCGATCCTACACGAAGGGTACATCCTTACCGGTTAACCTCGTAAGAGGGCGAACGGTAAAGGAGTACCCTCGGATAAAACGACGATAGAAATTCGCGAACCCGAGGAAGCCCTATACTTCCTTAAGGTTGCGAGGCTGCGGCCAGTTAAGAACTGCTGTAATCTTTTCCGGATCTATCGAGACGCCGTCCGTCGAGATAATTAATCCGAGGAACTTAACTTTTTTGCATTCGAATTCGTACTTGTCGATATCGAGGTAAAGGCCGAATTCTTCGAGCCTTGCGAGTACTTAACGGACATGCTCTCGGTGTTCTTCGAGCGTCTGACTATAGATTAGAATATTATCGATGTAGGCCGTCGCGAAGTAGTCTAAAAATTCTCGGAGTGCTTCGTTAATATACTCCTGGAAGGTACTCGGGCTATTGCAAAGACCGAAAGGAAGGATAGTGTACTCGAATAGTCCGTAGCGAGTGCGGAAGGCAGTTATCTACTCGTGTCCTTCCGCGATCCGGATCTTGTTAAACGCTAAAATGACATCGAGCTTCGTATAATACTTGGCCTTAGATAGGCGCTTGAGAGTTTCTAAGATTAGAGGAATAGGATACCGGTTCTTCTTCGTTAAGGCATTCAATCCTCGATAATCGACGCAGAACCGCAACCCTCCTCCCGGCTTGCGGGCGAACATAACTAGACTCGCTGCTAGAGAGCGACTAGACCGAATAAACCCGTTTCGGCGATTATTATTAAGATACTTTCGGAGTACGAGGAGCTCGTCTCGGGACATCGAATAGAGAGGACCGAATAGCGGAACAGCTCCTTCGCGGAGCTCGATCTTGTGGTCGGAAGCTCGGTGCAGGGGCAGCTTGCTAGCTACTTCTCGATTAAACAGGGGCAAGAACTGGTGGTAGTGCTTCAGGAGTCTAGAGGCTAGATCCGTAGGGGCCTTCTGCGATAGGGCCTTTTCTACGTCTGCGAGAGTAGCTGCGAAGATTTGCACCTTCCGATCCCGGCGAAGGCGATCGAAGGCGGCTGCAGAGATGCATCGGACAGAACGGTCGGCGGACTTCTCGGGCATAGGGGCCTCCGAGAAGCAGCGTTCCTTATAGAACTAGGAGTCGAAAGTTAGGGTTTCCTCGGCCCAGTTAATACGCGGGTTGTGGCGCTTTAACTAGGGAGTCCGAGGACAAGTTTCTAGGACTAAGAGAGAGTCGTTACGAAGCAAGTAATCGATTCGGTATACGAGCCGACGGCGAGCTGTATATAAACGATGTGCGTGATTTTTCCGGTAGTAGTTTCGCTACCGTCGAATATTTTTAGAGTACGTAGATACTTGAGAGCTTAAAAGAGAGGTTTAGAGAACGGGCGTAGCTTTCGTTAATAAAAGCGAGGCCCGTTGCGCTATTGTTAATAAGAGCTAGAGTCTAAGAGGATTTTATTTCGGGACCTAACTAGGAAGCTATTGTAAAGGGGTACTAGAGAGTTCCTCCTTATAGATAGCTTCCGAGGCTACCGAGACTAAAGAAACCTGCAAGATGGGGACAATGCTAGTGCCTTTTATGCGTCGATATAAAAGGCTAGGACGTTTCCCTAGCTGCCCGTAGGAGAGGGAGAGCCGGGAGTGTCTAGAGCGGTGACGGTAATAGTCTTGCTACTAAGAGGAGTGCGGGCGGCTGCGCGGCGAGGACACTTACGCGCGATGTGACCACCCTCGGCATAGTATAGGCAGAGACGGTTGTCGATACGGCGTTAGCGTTCCTCGGGCGTAAGTCTGCCGTTGCTTAGGGCAGCTCGGAACTCGCCTCGGCCGGCAGATAGGTCTATGCGATCACCTCCCTAGGTAGTCGTCTTGTCTGTACTAATCTTGTCCGAGTTGGTCTTACTCTAGACCGGAGTATAGGGGTTAAATCGTACTTTTTCGGACTGTACTTACTGCTAGTAAAAGAAGAGACTAGGCGCTAACTAGCATCGTAGCGAAGCAGGAGCTAATGAAGTGCATCGAAGGACAGGTCTTGCTACTCCGAGCGAAGAGTAAGGCTAGTTAGCATCTCGTAAGAGAGACCTTAAACGAATACCGACTTAATCGCTTCCTCGTTCTAGCCGGTAAACTCGATCTCGCGCACGAAATCGCCGTAGTACGCAATATAGGGTCGGTTTATCTAACGCAAGTTGCGGAGACGCTATTATACTGTTATCTTGCGGTCCGGATCTCCGAAGGTCTGCTCGAGCTTAAGCAGAGCGGCATCGACATTATTAAAGTCGATGTAGGTAGTACGCATGTATCCCTTTATCGTGTTAAGGGCGGGACCGTCGAGGCGGCTAAACAGGTAGGCAAGACGGCTCTAATTATCTCGGAAGTGATTACTATTATTTAGGAAAACAAGAGTGATCTGGGACTTGAAATTGTCCTATTCCTTCCTACCTAAGCGAAACTTATCTAGATCGGCGAGCTTGCGAGAGCGCTTAATATTGTTTAAATCGGAGGGACCTTTATCGAGAAGGGCCTGCTTAAGAGCATCGACATCGGAGATCTGCTGTTTGAGTTCGGTGTTCTTGCGGTTAAGATCTTCTTCGGCGGCGGTCGCGGTTGCTTCTAGCGAAGCATATCTCTAACCCAACTCGCCGACGTGGTAACGGTGCGAGGCATATACGCGGGCGATCTCTTCCGGCTTTATATCCTTAACGGTAGAGGAAGAGAGGCTATAGAGGCGGTCGAGTGGAATAACATCCTCGATAGCTATGCTGCTTAGAGCGGCTGCGAGATCGTCTATCGTGTCGGGACTGGACCGGAGTGGTAATGTGTTGTAGGTGTTTCGTAATGTTAAGGCGTAGAAGCCTAGACGACGAAGTCAAGAAGTAAGAGCCTTAGAAGGCGAGAGGTAAGAAGTAGTCTGGAAACCAAGAACTAGGTTTAGTGTATAGAACGAAACACCGAGGAAGAAGAAGAGGTGCAGGAGGCACCTCTAACTAAAATACATACGGCGTAGGCAAACGCAGGCGGGGCTGCGTTTGCTCCTTTCCATTCACCTTTGTCTCATCCTCCTTTGTCTCTTTTAGCGCCTGTGTTTGACAAACCTGCGCATCCATGCTCGCCGGCGGACTGTAGTCCGGCCGGTCCGTTTCCATTCCGCGGGGTCCCTAAGCGTCGGCAAGGGATCCCTGGAGGTTCGATCCTCGGTCGGGACGCTAAACGGCAGGGTCGGTTCGCGCGTTCGATCCTCGTTCGGGACGCTAAACGGCAGGGTCGGTTCGCGCGTTCGAATTCGGGTTAGGACGAGGACCTGCGCGGTTTTTAGATCCTACTGGGGTGTCTTCCATAACAGCTACACACAGCGGATGTAAGAACTTCAACGGATTAGACAGCATCGTATAGACGGCGAGGAAGATACGAGCCCTCGGGTAGCGGCGTTAGGACTTTGGAGCGCACGATGGCAAACGCACCAGCGAGTGGCGCAAGCGGCGCACAATACGACGCGGCAGCACGTCGCCACCGCGACTCGAGTGGAATTCCACCCCTGCTTAGACAAACTCCGCACACGACTCGGCAAGGCGGAGAACACGATTGCGACGCTCCTACGAACAGAGCACATCGGGCTTAACGACTACCTCCACCGCCGCAAGGTGCCGGGCTACGAGTCCCCGCATGCGCGTATAGGTTCGCACGGCAGACGCCGAAGCACATTATACTATTCTGCCCGCGCTTCGAACGAGACCGCGACACGATGGCGAGCGCGGCAGGCACGCAGGGCTACCACGAGATGCCTACGACCGGGAAGGGACTGCGCGCGGTAACGGCGTGGTTCCTGGAATAGCGTATCCTTCCGCACTTCTTACTAGTACGAGAGACGGTGAAGAGGAGAGGTCGACCGGGGAGGAGAAGGGGGGACGATGTCGATAACTAATGCCGCCCGGGCTGTAGGAGAAGCATTTCACGGTTCGAGTAGTTTCCTAGTATAGAGGACAGATAGTATAGGTAGGAGAGCTTTTCACCCGGGCGCTAGCTACGGTTTTTCTCTTTAGTACATAGGTAGCAATTTCCCGCATGGGCCCGAAAGGGAACCACAACGGTGTAAGTATTATTAAAAAATGTTGAATTTGGGTGTTTGGGTCGTCGCTCGATGCGGCTTAAGCAGGAGAGGGGCGGAGCAATAGGTAGGAACCAACCGTTGTGATTGTAGTTTTTATGTATAGGTTGCATCTCACTCCTAAGATGGGGCATCAGCTGAGTCATATGACCTAGTGTTACATGACCTACGTCACCTGATCTGGTGTCCCAAAGTGTCTCTACAGTCGGGCCCCCGGGGCCTGACTGTCTCTCAGAGTGTCTAACTAGACTGCACTTTCCAACACTCCCACTTAGGCCAGATGGTCTTCTGCCTGCACTTTCCTGCATTCCTTATGCAAGCTGGAGCTGCCTTACAAACTCCTGGAACTGTGGCCCATTCTTTGGTTTGGTAAGGCTATTAGCAACCATCTCTTTAGTTGGAACATACTCTACTGCAATCTTTCTCTGCTACTAGAGATGCCTAACATAGTTGTATGCAACATTAATATGCTTTGACCTCTTATAGGTATAGGCATCCTTAACCAGGGTTAAGGCAGCTTGGTTGTCTCCCATAAGCTAGACTGGTCTCAGCTCCCTTACAGTATTAGGGTGTGCTTTTATAGTTGGTTAGAAGGAGCATTCTCCTACTAACTCTGCACAATCCATCTCCCTAAGAAGTGCTGCTAGGAACTAAGATTGCTTTGCATATATATTTATAGCTATGTACTTAGCCTCTATTGTTGATGTCGTAACAGACTTTTACTTCCTGCTTATCTAAGAAACTGGGGCTCCGTAGAGGAAGAAGATGCTTCTAAGGATTAAGACTCTATCTGCTTTGTCTATTACATAGTTAGAGTCTAAGTATCTAATTAGCTTTCCTCCACCTCTCCTATATATTAATCCAAAGTCTAGGAATGATCTTAGGTATCTTACCAATTTCTTTAGAGCTTATATATGTTTCCTAGTAGGATCTAAGACATAGGAACTTAGTCTTCCTAGAGGAAAAGCAATGTCTGGTCTTGTTATTATTATAGGCCACATCCAGGTACCTGTTTGGCTCTAGTACTCTGTCTTTAATCCTCTCTTATTATATAAGCCTAGTAGGCTTAAGCTCTTATAGCTATCTATAGGTGAGAGAGTTGGATAGGCTATCTCTTTGTGCAGATGGAACTTTAAAAGATTCTCCTGGATGTAATGTTCCTAATTGTTGGAAAGTGCAGCCCAGTTGGACATTCTGAGAGACACTTTGGGACACCAGATCAGGTGACATAGGTCATGTGACACTAGGTCACATGACTCAGCTGATGCCCCATCTCAGGAGTGAGATGCAACCTGTACATAACAACAACAATCACAACGGTTGGTTCCTACCTATTGCTCCGCCCCTCTCCTGCTTAAGCCGCATCGAGCGACGACCCAAACACCCAAATTCAACAGGTTATGAGCCCGGGTTTGCAGAGCAGAGCCCTAGGTAGAAAGAGTTAGCCTTCTCATCCTCAAAGGAGGACTGCAGTACCAATAGCGACAGGGAAGCAGAAAAGAGCACTGGGAGACCTGAGGTATACCCATCTGCACTACACACTGAGGCTTCAGAAGATCCTGGCATAGTTCCAGAAGTTCCTGAAGGTGTAGGTAAGACAGAAAAGAACCTGGTGAGGCACACTCAACTGAGAGTGTAAAGAGGAAAGGATTAGTCTTGTGTCCAGCACCACTTTGGATAAGCCTGTACCAAGCACCAAGTACTGCCAATACCTTGGATCATACTTGAATCCAGGAAGGTGGAAGACTGGAGGCTCTCCACAAGCAGGACACCGTCCAGCCTATAAGAGCCTAGGCTGTAAGGGTCAAACCTTGCAGGGCCTCATCTGAGAGAGACGAGTCTTAGGAAGACAAGTCAGGTCTAGGATCTGATTTGCACAGCAAGGAAGGCAGCAATCCAGAAACTGCCTAGTCACTTTGGAAGAGTTTTGATTTTCTGGAGTTGGTTTTGAGTTTTTGCTTTTGATTTGCAAAATGGATCAAGAGAGTGACTTTGGCAAGAGAAGGACCCCAATCCTCTCAAGAGAGAACTGGAGACTATGGTTCAGACTGCAAGAGAACATTCTTGAGGGCAAGGAAGTATTCTGGGTTATCTCAGACATAAGAGACTCAGATGCACAAACACCAGAATCAGACCTATCTGAGGGTTCATCATCTAAAGGAAAAGGAAAAGCTGGATTCCCTGGGTTGGAGCACTCAAAACACAGCCCAGCATGGAGGAAGGACAATGCAAAGGCAATGCACCTCCTACTTGAAAGCTTAGGGGAAGATGACCAAGATGAGGTAATGGATGAGACAAGGGCATATGATATCTGGACGAAACTATATGCCAAGTACAGCAAAGTCCAAGAAGCATATGCTGTTGCAATCATCTAGGAGTTTGTCACCTTCAAGATGGAGCCAGAGGATACAATTAGGAAGTCATGGATCTACCTTCAGAATCTAGGGAGGAGAATTGCAGAGATTGATGCAAGGGAGGCACACTTCAAGCTCCCTAGTACAAGGATCAAATTCCTACTGCACGTACTCCCAGATCAGTATAAGAGCACAAGGCAGACTATCTAGGCACAGAGGAACCTGGAACCTAAACAAATCCTCCAGCTTCTTGAAGCAGAAGAGTCTGAACAGAACAGACTCCCATCCCAAGAGACAGCAATGTTTGCTAAAGGAAGGATACAAGTTAGAGGTACATTCCTATGTAACCTCTATCAAGACAAGCACCCAAATGGGACTAGCAACTGTCCCCTCTTAAGCAAAGCAAAGGAAGCTGTTAAGACCAAGACATACAAGGTTCAGAAGAGAACCTCACCATCTAGGAACAGGAGGAGCTCCTTACCCAGCAAAGAAGAATTGAAAGAGCTAGTAAAGAGACTCAACCTGGAAGTACAATCCCTTGGGAAGAAGGTCAAATCAATCCCAAGGAAGCATACCTCTAAGAAGGCTTATGCCGCCTAGGAAGAGGGCAAGCCCTCAGCAAATTCAGATGCATCCCAATCCCCATTAGAAGATGAAGATGTTGATGAAGTTGCACACTCAACTGTAGAAGCGAAAGGCAAGTACCTGCCATCAGAATGGCTACTTGATTCCTGCGCTTTATCCCACATAACTGACCAAGCATCCCTTTTCAGAGAACTGAAGCCTCTTTAGATCAGAAAGTGGATTAAGGTTGGAGGTGGCTATCTACAGGCCACACATGTTGGGAAGGCAGTAATGGGTGGAAGGAAAGGCAAGCAGATTGTGCTGAAGGATGTATTGTTTGTCCCTGGTCTTGGAGTAAATCTTGTTTCTTGGAATCAGTTCAGCCAGCAATTTGGTGTTCAACCACCAAAATTCACACTTGTTTCATCCTCTGGAAAACCCGTTGTCCAGACAAAATTAAAAGGAGGAGTTCCATTTATCGAAGAGATTGACAAGTCCCTGGAGGAGGTTGCCTTCCTATGCAATACCCAGGAGAATGGAGCTTATGCCTTTGCAGCAACAGAGAATTCCCAAGAACAGTGGGAGCTCTGGCATAGAAGATGTGCACACTTTGGAAAGGATCTTTTGAAAGACTTGCACCAGGTATCAAACCTGAAATCCCAGATCCAAATCCCAAAAGAGCAGCATAGCTGCAGGGTCTGTGCATTGGCAAAGATGAAGAAACATAGAGGCAAGGTTGTTGAGAGAAAGCCTCAAAGGCTATCTCTTGTATCAATTGATGTCTGTGGTCCTTTGCCAATCTCAAGACTTGGTTTCAAATGGTGGCTTGAGATAGTCGACAACTACTCGAGAAAGAAGTGGACTATCCCATTAAAGTCCAGAGAAGATGCACCAGAAGCCCTAAGGATTTGGAGAAGGAAGGCAGAATTGCAGTCTGGAAACCCTGTCCAAATTGTGAGGAGTGATGGGGCAAGAGAGCTTCTTGCCTTGCTTAAACAGTGGGAGAAGGATGAGGGAATCACCTTCCATACTACTGAAGCCTACAATTCCATCCAAAATGGAGTTGTAGAAAGGTCAATCCAGACCTCTGAAGACCATGTGAGAGCCATGATTGAGGAATCAAACATGCCAATTGAATTCTGGCCTGAAGCATTGGATGCATGTACCGTTGTTAGGAATGCACTTCCAAATGGACCAGAAATTGATGGCCTCAAGGTATCGCCTGAGGAAGCCTTTTCAGGCATCCAGCCCTCGGTTTCACACTTCAGAGTCTGGGGCTGCAAGGCAGTAGTGTCTATGGACCCAAGATCTCAACCAGCTGGAATGAGATCTGACAAGCTAATGAACAGAGGCAAAGAGGCTGTGTTTATTGGATATGTCCCTGACACTGCTAAAATGTGGCTTTTCTGGGAACCTGACATGAGGGCTATAAAGGCCCACAGCACTGCTGTATTTTTTGAAGCTGAGAAAGGAGGAGATATGGAGTTGAATGTTCTCAGACTCAATCAAGACAGCAGAGCACCAGTTAGGAACCCAGTTGGAAGACCAAAGAAGCAGGAGCCTGCAGCCTATGCTAATGCGACCCAACTGGGTCGCATTACCCAAAAGCCTGCAGCACCTATCAAACCCCTCTTTGTGCAACTTCCACCTGCACCGAAGGACAAGGACGAATACCAGAGAGTGGAGGATCCAGGAGAAGAAAACCCTGAGGCTGTACTGCCTTAGTGGGAGGAAAATGGGACCACCCTACTACCTGAGTCAAACCAGCAGCCTATTGGACAAGAAAGGACTGCAGCTGGTGGAAAGGCAACAGAAAAGGAGCTCAATGTTGCACAAGATCCACTAGGACACAGGGGTCAGGAGGGGATCCAATCTACAAAGTCCCAAAGAGAAGAAGATCTGTCTCAGATGAGGGGCAAGGACCAGAACCAAGGACCTACAGCATGGTTACTAGGCAGGTTCTTCAGAAGAGACAGAGAGATGAAGAGGAACTGCCAGCAGCTAAGCAACAGAAGGCATTCCTCTCGTATATGGAAAATGAGGGACAGTGGATTTGGGAAGCCCTTGCAGAGGTTGAAGAAGTTGCATTTGCAGCATTGGCACCAGCTATCTCTCAGAGACAAGAGGTGCCCATTCCAAAGTCCTATAAAGAGGCAATTCAGGATCCCAAATGGGGACACATGTGGAGGAGGCAATCCAGAAAGAACTTACTGCCCTCCAGACTAACAACACCTGGAAAGGGGTTGTCCCTCCTAAGGAGCAAACCTTATCACTTCTAAGTGGGTGTTTGACGTAAAGAGGCTAATCAGTGGTGCTATTGAGAAGTTCAAGGCAAGACTGGTTGCAAGGGATTCTCTCAGAAATACGGAGTGGACTTCCAAGAGACCTTTGCACCTACAGTAAGGCATGATACGCTGAGAGTATTTATGGCTGTTGTGTGTGAGAAGGACCTGGAGTTGCACCAGGTGGATGTGAACAACGCATTCACTGAGAGCACCCTACAAGAAGAAATCTTTATGCTTCCACCCCCAGGTGTTAATATACTACCTAACATGGTCCTGCAAATCCTAAGGAGCCTATATGGACTAAAGCAAGCAGCAAGAGACTGGAACAAGCTCTGTATCTCAAAGCTGGAACAGATTGGGTTTATTTAATCAGAAGTAGACCCATGCCTACTCATCCACTATGGGAGGAGCATTATGGTCCTCACTTATGTAGATGATATCCCTATTGCAGCACCAAAGTTAAAGGATGTGCTTTAGTTTAAGGAAGAACTTGGAAAGATCTTTAAGATCAAGGATCTTGGAGAGCCAGAGAAAATCCTGGGAATGAGGCTGACAAGAGACAGAGTTGCAGGAACTCTGAAACTTGATCAGGAACATTACATCCAGGAGAATCTCTCAAAGTTCCATCTGCACAAAGAGATGGCCCATCCAACTCTCTCACCTATGGATAGCTATGAGAGCTTGAGCCCACCAGGCTTATATGATGAGAGAGGATCAAAGACAGAGTACCAGAGCCAAACAGGTACCTGGATGTGGCCTATGACAATGACAAGACCAGACATTGCTTTTCCCTTAGGAAGACTGAGTTCTTATGTCTCAGATCCTACTAAGAAACATATGCAAGCTCTGAAGAAATTGGCAAGATACCTGAGATCATTCCCAGACCTTGGATTGATGTATAGGAGAGGTGGAGGAAAGCTGATCGGATACTCAGACTCTGACTATGCAATGGACAAAGCAGACAGAGTCTCAATCCTTGGAAGCATCTTCTTCCTCTGTGGAGCCCCAGTTTCTTGGATGAGCAGGAAGCAAAAGTCTGTTGCGACATCGACAATGGAAGCTGAGTATATGGCTATGAATGCATGTGCAAAGCAATCTCAGTTCCTGGCAGCACTTCTTAGGGAGATGGATTGTGCAGGGTTAGTAGGAGAATGCTCCTTCCAACCAACTGTAAAAGCACACCCTGACACTGTAAGGGAGCTGAGACCAGTCCAGCTTATGGGAGACAACCAAGCTGCCTTAACCCTTGTTAAGGATGCCCATACCCATGAGAGGTCAAAACATATTGATGTTGCATACAACTATGTCAGGCATCTCTGGTGGCAGAGAAAGATTGCAGTGGAGTATGTTCCAACCAAAGAGATGGTTGCTGATGGCCTCACCAAACCAAAGAATGGGCCACAGTTCCAGGAGTTTGTGAGGCAGCTCCAGCTTGCATAAGGGATGCAGGGAAGTGCAGGCAGAAGACCATCTGGCCTGAGTGGGAGTGTTGGAAAGTGCAGCCCAGTTGGACATTCTGAGAGACACTTTGGGACACCAGATCAGGTGACATAGGTCATGTGACACTAGGTCACATGACTCAGCTGATGCCCCATCTCAGGAGTGAGATGCAACCTGTACATAACAACAACAATCACAACGGTTGGTTCCTACCTATTGCTCCGCCCCTCTCCTGCTTAAGCCGCATCGAGCGACGACCCAAACACCCAAATTCAACACTAATTAAGTTTTAGAGTTCCTGCAACTCTGTCTCTTGTTAGCCTTATTCCTAGGATTTTCTCTAGCTCTCTAAGATCCTTAATCTTAAAGATCTTTCCAAGTTCTTCCTTAAACTAAAGCACATCCTTTAACTTTGGTGCTGCAATGGGGATATTATCTACATAAGTGAGGACTATAATGCTCCTCCTATAGTAGATAAGTAGGCATAGGTCTACCTCTAATTAAACGAACCCAATCTGTTCTAGCTTTGAGACATAGAGCTTGTTCTAGTCTCTTGCTGCTTGCTTTAGTCTATATAGGCTCCTTAGGATTTGCAGGACTATGTTAGGTAGTATATCAACACCTAGGGGTGGAAGCATAAAGATTTCTTCTTATAGGGTGCTCTTAGTAAATGCATTGTTTACATCCACTTAGTGCAGCTCTAGGTCCTTCTTACACACAATAGCTATAAACACTCTTAGTGTGTTATACCTCACTATAGGTGCAAAGGTCTCCTAGAAGTTAACTCTATACTTCTAAGAGAATCCTCTTGCAACTAGTCTTGCCTTAAACTTTTCGATGGCTCCACTAATTAGTCTCTTTACATTAAACACCCACTTAGAAGTAATGAGGTTTGCTTCCTTAGGAGGGACAACCCCTTTCCAGGTATTGTTAGTCTAGAGGGCAGTAAGTTCTTTCTAGATTGCCTCCCTCCACATGTGTCCCCATTTGGGATCCTAAATTGCCTCTTTATAGGACTTTAGAATAGGCACCTCTTGTCTCTAAGAGATAGCTAGTACTAATGCTGCAAATGCAACTTCTTTAACCTCTATAAGGGCTTCCTAAATCCACTGTCCCTTATTTTCTATATACGAGAGGAATGCCTTCTGTTGCTTAGCTGCTAGTAGTTCCTCTTTATCTCTCTGTCTCTTCTAAAGAACCTGCCTAGTAACTATACTATAGGTCCTTAGTTCTGGTCCTTGCCCCTTATCTAAGACAGATCTTCTTCTCTTTTAGGACTTTGTAGATTGGATCCCCTCCTAACCCCTATGTCCTAGTAGATCTTATGCAATATTGAGCTTCTTTTCTGTTGCCTCTCTACTAGCTGCAGTCCTTTCTTGTCTAATAGGCTGCTAGTTTGACTTAGGTAGTTGGGTGGTCCCATTTTTCTCCTACTAAGGCTATACTGCCTTAGGGTTTTCTTCTCCTAGATCCTCCACTCTCTAGTATTCATCCTTGTCCTTCGGTGCAGGTGGAAGTTGCACAAAGAGGGGTTTGATGGGACAGTTAGGCCCCGGGGGCCCGACTGTATTCCTGCGGCCTAGCTGGTTAGGCCCCGGGGGCCCGACTGTATTCCTACGACCCAGCTGGGTTGCATTAGCATAGGCTGCAGGCTCCTGCTTCTTTGGTCTTCCAACTGGGTTCCTAACTAGTGCTCTGCTGTCTTAATTAAGTCTAAGAACATTCAACTCCATATCTCCTCCTTTCTTAGCCTCTAAAAATACAGTAGTGCTATAGGCCTTTACAGCCCTTATATTAGGTTCCCAGAAAAGCCACATTTTAGCAGTGTTAGGGACATATCTAATAAACACGGCTTCCTTGCCCCTGTTTATTAGCTTGTTAGATCTCATCCCAGCTAGCTGAGACCTTGGGTCCATAGACACTACTGCTTTGCAGCCCCAGACTCTGAAGTGTGAAACTGAGGGTTAAATGCCTGAAAAGGCTTCCTTAGGTAACACCTTAAGGCTATTAATTTTTAGTCTATTTGGTAGTACATTCCTAATAACGGTGCACGCGTCCAATGCTTTAGGCTAGAATTCAATTAGCATGTTTGAGTCCTTAATCATAGCTCTTACATAGTCTTTAGAGGTCTGGATTAACCTCTCTACAACTCTATTCTGGATGGAATTGTAGGCTTTAGTAGTGTAGAAGGTAATTCCTTCATCCTTCTCCTACTGCTTTAGCAAAGTAAGAAGTTCTCTTGCCCTATTACTCCTTATAATTTGGACAGGATTTCTAGACTGCAATTCTGCCTTCCTTCTCCAAATCCTTAAGGCTTCTAGTGCATCTTCTCTAGACCTTAACGGAACAGTCCATTTCTTTCTTAAGAAGTTGTTAACTATCTTAAGCCACTATCTGAAGCCAAGTCTTAAGATTGGCAAAGGTCCACAGATGTTAATTAATACAAGAGATAGCCTTTGGGGCTTTCTCTTAATAGCCTTTCCTTTATGTTTCTTTATCTTTGCTAATGCATAGACCCTGCAGCTATGCTGCTCTTTTAGGATTTAGATCTAGGATTTCAGGTTTGATACCTAGTGCAAGTCTTTCAAAAGATCCTTTCCAAAGTGTGTACACCTTCTATACTAGAGCTCCCACTATTCTTAGGAGTCCTCTGTTGCTATAAAGGTAAAAGCTCTATTTATATCCTAGGTGTTGTATATAAAGGCAACCTCCTCTAGAGACTTGTTAATTTCTTTAATAAATGGAACTCCTCCTTTTAATTTTGTCTAGACAACGGGTTTTCCAGAGGGTGAAACAAGTGTAAATTTTAGTAGTTAAACACCAAACTGCTAGCTAAACTGACTCTAAGAGACAAGATTTACTCCAAGACTAGGGACAAACAAAACATCCTTTAGCACAATCTGCTTGCCTTTCCTCCTACCTATTACTGCCTTCCTAACATGTGTAGCATGTAGGTAGCTACTACCAACCTTAATCCATTTTCTAACCTAAAGAGGCTTTAGTTTTCTGAAAAGGGATGCTTAGTTAGTTATGTGGGATAAAGTATAGGAATTAAGTAGCTATTCTAATAGCATGTACTTGCCTTTTGCTTCTATAGTTGAGTGTGCAACTTCATTAACATCTTTATCCTCTAATAGGAATGGGGATGCATCTGAATTTGCTAAAGACTTGCCCTCTTCTTGGGCGGCATAAGCCTTCTTAGAGGTGTGTTTCCTTGGGATTGACTTGGCCTTCTCTCTAAGGGATTGTACTTCCAAGTTGAGCCTCCTTACTAGCTCTTTTAACTCTTCTTTGCTAGGTGAGGAGCTCCTCCTGTTCCTAGATAGTAAGATTCTCTTCTAAACCTTGTATATCTTGGTCTTAATAGCTTCCTTTGCTTTGCTTAGGAGGGGACAGTTGCTAGTCCCATTTGGGTGCTTGTCCTAACAGAGATTATATAGGAATGTGCCTCTGACTTGTGTCCTTCCTTTAGCAAACATTGCTGTCTCTTAGGATGGGTTGAGTCTTGCTTTATGTAACTCAAGCAATTATAGGGAGTTCTCATATGTTAGGGATGGCTAGGCTAAGATGGTGTCCTTTGTGCTTTGGTACACCTTAGGAAGTGCCTAGAGGAGGTGTTTAAGCCTCCTCTCTAGCTCTTTGTAGTAGGCTTCCTGTGGGTCAATCTCTGCAATCCTTCTCGCTAGATTGCCAAGGTGGACCTAGGCCTTCCTTATTGTCATATCCTCTAGCATCTCAAAGTTAATAAACTCCTGCACAATTAACATTGTATGTGCCACATATACCTTACTGTATTTGGCTTTTATTTTGTCCCACACAACCTTTGCACTTTTCTCTTTAAGAATTTCATCTTGGTCATCTTGTAATAGGCAGACAATAATCTCATATCTCGCCTTCGTATTTGCTTTCCTCTAGGTAGGGCTGTGAATTGAGTCCCGGATGCCTAAGAGATCCGAAAGTAATAACCTTCTTCCTGAGTTCTTAGAGGTTGGTGTGTATGCTTCTGGGGCTTTCTCTCCAGATACTGTCCAAAATACATCTTGTCCTTTAAGGTGGTCCTAAAGTAGACTAAACCATGTTCTCCAGTTCTCTCTTAAGAGAATTGGAGCAGCTCTTCTCTTACTAAATCCACTCTCTTGATCCATTTTGCAAATCAAAAGCAAAAACTCAAAACTAACTCTAGAAAATTAAGACTCTTCCAAAGTGACTAGGCAGTTTCTAGATTGCTGCCTTCCTTGCTGTGCAAATTAGATCCTAGACCTGACTTGTCTTCCTAAGACTCGTCTCTCTTAGATGAGGCCCTGCAAGGTTTGACCCTTACAGCCTAGGCTCTTATAGGCTGGACAGTGTCCTGCTTGTAGAGAGCCTCCAGTCTTCCACCTTCCTGGATTCAAGTATGATCCAAGGTATTGGCAGTACTTGGTGCTTGGTACAGGCTTATCTAAAGTGGTGCTGGACACAAGACTGATCCTTTCCTCTTTACACTCTTAATTGAGTGTGCCTCACCAGGTTCTTTTCTGTCTTACCTACACCTTTAGGAACTTCTGGAACTATGCCAGGATCTTCTGAAGCCTTAGTATGTAGTGCAGATGGGTATACCTCAGGTCTCCTAGTGCTCTTTTCTGCTTCCCTGTCGCTATTAGTACTGCAGTCCTCCTTTAAGGATAAGAAGGCTAACTCTTTCTACCTAGGGCTCTACTCTGCAAACCCGGGCTTATAACCTATTGAATTTGGGTGTTTGGGTCGTCGCTCGATGCGGCTTAAGCAGGAGAGGGGCGGAGCAATAGGTAGGAACCAACCGTTGTGATTGTAGTTATTATGTACAGGTTGCATCTCACTCCTAAGATAGGGCATTAGCTGAGTTATGTGACCTAGTGTCACATGACCTATGTCACCTGATCTAGTGTCCCAAAGTGTCTCTATAGTCGGGCCCCGGGGCCTGACTGTCTCTCAGAGTGTCCAACTGGACTGCACTTTCCAACAAAAACAAATCGACTAGGTAGGTCGCTAGTATATAGAATGCAAGTAATAGCAAACCTAAGAGTAGTACAAATCGACTAGGTTGAAGCTATTTCCCGCGATTCCAAGCCTAAGACGACATAGAACAATATATATAGGCTTGACTTTGGAGTTCGCCTTGCTATCGGGTATGTTAAGCAATAATAGCCCTCCTCGTTATTGTCCAACATGCGACACTAGAGGCCACTAGTGCATTCTACTAGGACGGAGTGGAAGGTGATGTCTGAATTGAATATTTTGCCTATAAGCTTGCAATAAGGTCTGCAAGGCGTTAACTTCTTATCTTCTATACTATCGTAGATGCTTATGCTTACAAGGGCATCTGCACTATAGCCCTCGACCGTAGCATAAGAGTGGAGCGCAAAGATAAGATCTGCAATGCGTTAGCTTCTTAGCTTCCTTATTAGCGTAGGATGCTTATACTTACAAGAACATCGGCACTAATTTCCGTAAGTTAAGGCCCTGTTTACTTCGCTGGATTATGGATTATGGATTATTGGATTATTGGATTATTTTAATCCAGTGACTTCCTTCACCAAAATCCAGTGGCGTGTGCTCCAATAATCCATGCTGTTTACTTAACAATAATCCTGTGATAATCCATGTTGGATTACTGTCAAGATAGTTAGGTGAATTCGTCTCGTTCGAGCCCTTGTCGTTACTACCTCTGTAATCCAGTGCTTTTCTAGTCGATTGCCGCCCTCTTTGCCTCCATTATCGCCAACAATTCAGTGCTCTTTCTCGCCTTCTGATTCGCCAGTATACCTCTCAATTGGAAGCAGGAAATTGCTGGCGTTACGATGTCGGAAGACCTCTTTAACTAGCTCCTCGAGCGATCGACTAGAAAAGTATGGCTATACGATACGCGTAACGCGACTACGCTAGAAGGGTTGAGGGCGACACTCGCACAGCGCACAACGCACGGACATAATCCTTCAATAATCTTTGCAATGCAAAGATTATTGGATTATTCGGATACACCTTCCAATCTGAGGAAGCCGGTGAGACTTGGCATAATCTGGATTATCAGACACCTGGATTATGGATTATTAAGTAAACAGCTGGATTATCAATTTGGATTATTGCCAAGAGGCGATAATCCAACCCAATAATCCAGTGAAGTAAACAGGGCCTAACGGTAGCATAGGGGTGGGGGCAACGGGAGGGGCTAGAAGACTTCCCTGCGTGCCGCACTGACCCGCGTGACGCACTAATTCAGAAGGTGTTGTCACCAACTTCAACACGCGATTTCTTCACGAATAGTTGATAGATTGACACGGTTGTAACTGCATTGGATTCACCCTATTCTGAGCTTACTATAATCAACTTTGAGGACGATTACGCGGCTAGGTTGGTGTTGTTTTTGGCTGCCAAGCTGTCTTAGCTTCCTCGCTGGCTTTTCTGATACCTTGTCTTCAAAGGATAACTGTTGTAGCTTCTTATGTAAAGGCATCCTTTTGAACGTGTTGTAGCCTTTACAGAGGCCTGTAGTTCACTTTGAATCTGCTGATTGTGCTGTTTGACCTGTTTATCAAACTCCTTTCGCACCTGAGATTGTCGCTTTTCTTCATCTCTTTTTAGCCGCTCTTCAGCACGCTTTGTAGCACGCTCTTCCTTTAGAAGGCGTGCCTGTGCTGACTTCAGTCGTTGTAACTCCTTCTTTGATGCCTTCTCAACCTTTTCATCGCGTTTAGCTTGATCACGCGCCTCCTAAAGAGCCTTAGCCCTTTCAAGCTTGGCTGGTGACCAGAAAATGCCTCCTCCACCGCCTTTAGCGCGTATTTCTTCTATAACAGTCTTTCCACGCTTCCGCTTCTTCTTTTCTTCGAATAACGCTTCACGAAAGCCCTGGTTCTCAGCCCTTAGAAGGGCTACCTCTGTTGTAAGTGACATGACTGTAGACTGTAGCTTGGAGGCAGTATTCTTGTCAGTAGCACGGATAGCGTCACTAGTAGCTTCCACGACTAGCTTTCTGATAGCACGCCAGTCAGAAGCACTCAGAGTTGAGCTGCCTGATGTAGATGGTCTGTTTATATCATCTGGTAACTGCTGAGACTGCTGAGACTGCTGATTTGACGGTGGGTTCATTGTTAATAGAACTGCGTCCGGATTGAGTGGATAAAGGCCTGTCTTCTGCCAACCTGATGCGATATTGCTTGGTGAAAAAGCCTGTTCAAAGGCAGGCCAAAAAAGCCTAAAAAAGTCGCGCTTTGTTACCGTAGATAGTCCCTGGCACTTGGTTATATGCTGGTCCAGTTTCTTATAATAATACGTGGCAAGGGGACTGAACAAGGACACGTCTAAGGGCTGCAGCTTATGCGTAATATGAGGTGGAAAAACCATGATTAGAATGCGGTGTTATAAGGCCCAATCGATAAACTTCATGTTGACATGAGACCCATGACCATCAAGGATCAGAAGCCTGTAATCACGTCCATGACGAGCCTTATCCTTAGTGAATCGATCAAACACTTCCTAGAGCCAATATAGGCTGATCTTGTTGTCTGTCCATCCATTGGGTGACGAGGTAAAGAAGGCAGAGTGCTTACTAGGATCAACATCCTGTACCCATGAGTCTTGGATATTTCCACTAGTAGCTTGATAGATCAAAGCGGGTGGAAGCCATGTATTGTCAGCGCAAATCGCTGCAAGGATTGTGATCCATTCCCTGTTGCCATCCTGTGTTGATATAGCGAGCTCCTTGCTATAGGCACTTTTCTTAGTAAAGATCCTTTTGGCCTTCTGCATGAAGCCAATCATGATACCCTTCTCATCTATGTTGTAGATATTGCTCTGTATGACTCTATAACTCTTTATCTTATCGTCTAGCAGCTGGTAGAACTCCTGGAGGTTGCTGAATGACTCTGCTTGTCGTCGTTCACGATCGAGGGTTTGGAGGTACTTTGAGCTCAATTTGCTTCCATGTCTCTTTACAAAGCGACTAACCCAGTTCTTGCCAACTTCATAACCTACAACCTCTTCTGCAAAGGTCTTTACTATAGCAGGAGTCGGTGGAATGCCTAGGGCGGTGTATTTGTTGATGTGGTTAATCAGGTATCGCTCTTGAGAGTTGGTAAGGTGTTGCTGACTCTCCAGCTTAAGAGCCATCGTAGAACTCGTGCCATTCCATAACCGATTGAGCTTAGTACGCTCTACACCATGTTCTCTTGCAGTCTTTGCTATATTAGGATTCTTTTGAGCCGCTAATGACTCCAATGCAGCTTGTATTGGTTCCATAGTAACGCGACAAAATCATGGTGTTTACTACAGAAGAGACGCGAATTAGTGCGTCACGCGGGTCAGTGCGTTACGCGGGGAAGTCTTCTAGTAGAACGCTAGCAAAAATACTTGTCCGGATTCGCGCGGGGCGCGCGCGACGCGCGACCACCAATTTTGTGTAGACTCGCGTCTCACTCGCCCCAACAGTCTATTTAGGTCGTGTTTTGTCGTGTCTTATCGAAATTAAAGGTGTAGTTAATTTATCCTAAGTCCTTTGGCGTCCTTTTACGCCATTCTGCGCCTTTAGCATGCCTTAAGGCAGGCGAACTGACACCGAGACATGCAACAAGCTCCTGCTAGCCTTCGAGACTACTACCCTATCTAACAGCGCCCTCGGTAGGCGGTACAAGGTTAATAAAAAGACCGTGTATCGCATCCGGTTGTCCTATAAGCTATTCGGCGTGCCATTCGTTCCTTAGAGTGTAAAGATGGGCCGCAAGTGCCTCTTAAATGCCGATTACGAGCGCCTCCTCTTTAAGTACATTATAGATAACCTAGATGCCTATCTTAATAAGGTAGCCTAGTACCTATTCGACTATCCAGACTGCGGTATAGTAGTCAGCGATAGGACTATTTGGAACGTGTTACACCGCTATAGATTTAGTCGGAAGGTAGCTCGGAAGATCGCTAGTAGACTAGTAATGCGAGTTGGTTCGTCGTCGCCGCCGAACTCCGCTTTAGCTTCTGCGACGGGCATAGCATAAACTAAGGACAACGTTGCGAGCATCCAGAGAGCCGCGAAAGCTAGTTTAGACACTATAGTTATATTAAGAGGTGGCGAGAGCCAACGATGTCGTAAAATATATGTAGGTAAATGCAAGTATAGAAAGATGCGGATATAGAAAGATGTAGAGACAGAAAGATAAGTGGGAACGTATTAGAATATATGCCACCTCAAAAGCTAGCTGTTAGCGTGCAGTAACCCTAGTAGATTAGGCTTCTGCGGAGCTCCTTCTCCTTACTAGGATAGTGTGCGCCTATGCAAAGAATTGACATAGATTCCGTAGACCTAGCAGACCTTAATTATCCCTGTTGAATTTGGGTCGTTGGGTCGTCGCTCGATGCGGCTTAAGCAGGAGAGGGGCGGAGCAATAGGTAGGAACCAACCGTTGTAATTGTAGTTACTATGTACAGGTTGCATCTCACTCCTGAGATGGGGCATTAGCTGAGTTAGGTAACCTAGTGTCATATAACCTATGTTACCTGATCTAGTGTCCCAAAGTGTCTCTTAGAATGTCCAACTAGGCTGCACTTTCCAACACTCCCACTTAGGCCAGATAGTCTTCTGCCTGCACTTCCCTGCATTTAGATTTATCTCCAAATCCTAATGACTTATTAGGTGCTGTAGCAACATGGTTAGAGCTGTGTACCTAATCCATCTTGGTTCGATTCTAAGGCCTGGTGTTCTCTTAACTCAACCTCTTGTTGGAAAGTGCAGCCCAGTTGGACATTCTGAGAGACACTTTGGGACACCAGATCAGGTGACATAGGTCATGTGACACTAGGTCACATGACTCAGCTGATGCCCCATCTCAGGAGTGAGATGCAACCTGTACATAACAACAACAATCACAACGGTTGGTTCCTACCTATTGCTCCGCCCTCTCCTGCTTAAGCCGCATCGAGCGACGACCCAAACACCCAAATTCAACAGGTTATAAGCCCGGGTTTGCAGAGCAGAGCCCTAGGTAGAAAGAGTTAGCCTTCTCATCCTCAAAGGAGGACTGCAGTACCAATAGCGACAGGGAAGCAGAAAAGAGCACTGGGAGACCTGAGGTATACCCATCTGCACTACACACTGAGGCTTCAGAAGATCCTGGCATAGTTCCAGAAGTTCCTGAAGGTGTAGGTAAGACAGAAAAGAACCTGGTGAGGCACACTCAACTGAGAGTGTAAAGAGGAAAGGATTAGTCTTGTGTCCAGCACCACTTTGGATAAGCCTGTACCAAGCACCAAGTACTGCCAATACCTTGGATCATACTTGAATCCAGGAAGGTGGAAGACTGGAGGCTCTCCACAAGCAGGACACCGTCCAGCCTATAAGAGCCTAGGCTGTAAGGGTCAAACCTTGCAGGGCCTCATCTAAGAGAGACGAGTCTTAGGAAGACAAGTCAGGTCTAGGATCTGATTTGCACAGCAAGGAAGGCAGCAATCCAGAAACTGCCTAGTCACTTTGGAAGAGTTTTGATTTTCTGGAGTTGGTTTTGAGTTTTTGCTTTTGATTTGCAAAATGGATCAAGAGAGTGACTTTGGCAAGAGAAGGACCCCAATCCTCTCAAGAGAGAACTGGAGACTATGGTTCAGACTGCAAGAGAACATTCTTGAGGGCAAGGAAGTATTCTGGGTTATCTCAGACATAAGAGACTCAGATGCACAAACACCAGAATCAGACCTATCTGAGGGTTCATCATCTAAAGGAAAAGGAAAAGCTAGATTCCCTGGGTTGGAGCACTCAAAACACAGCCCAGCATAGAGGAAGGACAATGCAAAGGCAATACACCTCCTACTTGAAAGCTTAAGGAAGATGACCAAGATGAGGTAATGGATGAGACAAGGGCATATGATATCTGGACGAAACTATATGCCAAGTACAGCAAAGTCTAAGAAGCACATGCTGTTACAATCATCCAGGAGTTTGTCACCTTTAAGATAGAGCTAGAGGATACAATTAGGAAGTTATGGATCTACCTTCAGAATCTGGGAAGGAGAATTGCAGAGATTGATGCAAGGGAGGCACACTTCAAGCTCCCGAGTACAAGGATCAAATTCCTACTGCACTCACTCCCAGATCAGTATAAGAGCATAAGGCAGACCATCCAGGCACAGAGGAACCTAGAACCTAAACAAATCCTCCAGCTTCTTGAAGCAGAAGAGTCTAAACAGAACAGACTCCCATCCCAAGAGACAGCAATGTTTGCTAAAGGAAGGACACAAGTTAGAGGCACATTCCCATGTGATCTCTGTCAAGACAAGCACCCAAATGGGACTAGCAACTGTCCCCTCTTAAGCAAAGCAAAGGAAGCTGTTAAGACCAAGACATACAAGGTTTAGAAGAGAACCTCACCATCTAGGAACAGGAGGAGCTCCTCACCCAGCAAAGAAGAATTGAAAGAGCTGGTAAAGAGACTCAACCTGGAAGTACAATCCCTTGGGAAGAATGTCAAATCAATCCCAAGGAAGCATACCTCCAAGAAGGCTTATGCCGCCCAGGAGGAGGGCAAGCCCTCAGCAAATTCAGATGCATCCCAATCCCCATTAGAAGATGAAGATGTTGATGAAGTTGCACACTCAACTGTAGAAGCGAAAGGCAAGTACCTGCCATCAGAATGGCTACTTGATTCCTGCGCTTCATCCCACATGACTGACCAAGCATCCCTTTTCAGAGAACTGAAGCCTCTTCAGATCAGAAAGTGGATTAAGGTTGGAGGTGGCTATCTACAGGCCACACATGTTGGGAAGGCAGTAATGGGTGGAAGGAAAGGCAAGCAGATTGTGCTAAAGGATGTATTGTTTGTCCCTAGTCTTGGAGTAAATCTTGTTTCTTGGAATCAGTTCAGCCAGCAATTTGGTGTTCAACTACCAAAATTCACACTTGTTTCATCCTCTGGAAAACCCGTTGTCCAGACAAAATTAAAAGGAGGAGTTCCATTTATCGAAGAGATTGACAAGTCCCTGGAGGAGGTTGCCTTCCTATGCAATACCCAGGAGAATGGAGCTTATGCCTTTGCAGCAACAGAGAATTCCCAAGAACAGTGGGAGCTCTAGCATAGAAGATGTGCACACTTTGGAAAGGATCTTTTGAAAGACTTGCACCAGGTATCAAACCTGAAATCCCAGATCCAAATCCCAAAAGAGCAGCATAGCTGCAGGATCTGTGCATTGGCAAAGATGAAGAAACATAGAGGCAAGGTTGTTGAGAGAAAGCCTCAAAGGCTATCTCTTGTATCAATTGATGTCTGTGGTCCTTTGCCAATCTCAAGACTTGGTTTCAAATGGTGGCTTGAGATAGTCGACAACTACTCGAGAAAGAAGTGGACTATCCCATTAAAGTCCAGAGAAGATGCACCAGAAGCCCTAAGGATTTGGAGAAGGAAGGCAGAATTGCAGTCTGGAAACCCTGTCCAAATTGTGAGGAGTGATGGGGCAAGAGAGCTTCTTGCCTTGCTTAAACAGTGGGAGAAGGATGAGGGAATCACCTTCCATACTACTGAAGCCTACAATTCCATCCAAAATGGAGTTGTGGAAAGGTCAATCCAGACCTCTGAAGACCATGTGAGAGCCATGATTGAGGAATCAAACATGCCAATTGAATTCTGGCCTGAAGCATTGGATGCATGTACCGTTGTTAGGAATGCACTTCCAAATGGACCAGAAATTGATGGCCTCAAGGTATCGCCTGAGGAAGCCTTTTCAGGCATCCAGCCCTCGGTTTCACACTTCAGAGTCTGGGGCTGCAAGGCAGTAGTGTCTATGGACCCAAGATCTCAACCAGCTGGAATGAGATCTGACAAGCTAATGAACAGAGGCAAAGAGGCTGTGTTTATTGGATATGTCCCTGACACTGCTAAAATGTGGCTTTTCTGGGAACCTGACATGAGGGCTATAAAGGCCCACAGCACTGCTGTATTTTTTGAGGCTGAGAAAGGAGGAGATATGGAGTTGAATGTTCTCAGACTCAATCAAGACAGCAGAGCACCAGTTAGGAACCCAGTTGGAAGACTAAAGAAGTAGGAGCCTGCAGCCTATACTAATACGACCCAACTGGGTCGCATTACCTAAAAGCCTGCAGCACCTATCAAACCCCTCTTTGTACAACTTCCACCTACACCGAAGGACAAGGACGAATACCAGAGAGTGGAGGATCCAGGAGAAGAAAACCCTGAGGCTGTACTGCCTCAGTGGGAGGAAAATGGGACCACCCTACTACCTGAGTCAAACCAGCAGCCTATTGGACAAGAAAGGACTGCAGCTGGTGGAAAGGCAACAGAAAAGGAGCTCAATGTTGCACAAGATCCACTAGGACACAAGGGTCAGGAGGGGATCCAATCTACAAAGTCCCAAAAGAGAAGAAGATCTGTCTCAGATGAGGGGCAAGGACCAGAACCAAGGACCTACAGCATGGTTACTAGGCAGGTTCTTCAGAAGAGACAGAGAGATGAAGAGGAACTGCCAGCAGCTAAGCAACAGAAGGCATTCCTCTCGTATATAGAAAATAAGGGACAGTGGATTTGGGAAGCCCTTGTAGAGGTTGAAGAAGTTGCATTTGCAGCATTGGCACCAGCTATCTCTCAGAGACAAGAGGTGCCCATTCCAAAGTCCTACAAAGAGGCAATTCAGGATCCCAAATGGGGACACATGTGGAGGGAGGCAATCCAGAAAGAACTTACTGCCCTCCAGACTAACAACACCTGGAAAGGGGTTGTCCCTCCTAAGGAGCAAACCTTATCACTTCTAAGTGGGTGTTTGACGTAAAGAGGCTAATCAGTGGTGCTATTGAGAAGTTCAAGGCAAGACTGGTTGCAAGGGATTCTCTCAGAAATACGGAGTGGACTTCCAAGAGACCTTTGCACCTACAGTAAGGCATGATACGCTGAGAGTATTTATGGCTGTTGTGTGTGAGAAGGACCTGGAGTTGCACCAGGTGGATGTGAACAATGCATTCACTGAGAGCACCCTGCAAGAAGAAATCTTTATGCTTCCACCCCCAGGTGTTGATATACCACCTAATATGGTCCTGCAAATCCTGAGGAGCCTATATGGACTGAAGCAAGCAGCAAGAGACTGGAACAAGCTCTGTGTCTCAAAGCTGGAACAGATTGGGTTTATTCAATCAGAAGTAGACCCATGCCTACTCATCCACCATGGGAGGAGCATTATGGTCCTCACTCATGTGGATGATATTCCTATTGCAGCACCAAAGTTAAAGGATGTGCTTTGGTTTAAGGAAGAACTTGGAAAGATCTTTAAGATTAAGGATCTTAGAGAGCCAGAGAAAATCCTGGGAATGAGGCTGACAAGAGACAGAGTTGCAGGAACTCTGAAACTTGATCAGGAACATTACATCCAGGAGAATCTCTCAAAGTTCCATCTGCACAAAGAGATGGCCCATCCAACTCTCTCACCTATGGATAGCTATGAGAGCTTGAGCCCACCAGGCTTATATGATGAGAGAGGATCAAAGACAGAGTACCAGAGCCAAACAGGTACCTGGATGTGGCCTATGACAATGACAAGACCAGACATTGCTTTTCCCTTAGGAAGACTGAGTTCTTATGTCTCAGATCCTACTAAGAAACATATGCAAGCTCTGAAGAAATTGGCAAGATACCTGAGATCATTCCCAGACCTTGGATTGATGTATAGGAGAGGTGGAGGAAAGCTGATCGGATACTCAGACTCTGACTATGCAATGGACAAAGCAGACAGAGTCTCAATCCTTGGAAGCATCTTCTTCCTCTGTGGAGCCCCAGTTTCTTGGATGAGCAGGAAGCAAAAGTCTGTTGCGACATCGACAATGGAAGCTGAGTATATGGCTATGAATGCATGTGCAAAGCAATCTCAGTTCCTGGCAGCACTTCTTAGGGAGATGGATTGTGCAGGGTTAGTAGGAGAATGCTCCTTCCAACCAACTGTAAAAGCACACCCTGACACTATAAGGGAGCTGAGACCAGTCCAGCTTATGGGAGACAACCAAGCTGCCTTAACCCTTGTTAAGGATGCCCATACCCATGAGAGGTCAAAACATATTGATGTTGCATATAACTATATCAGGCATCTCTGGTGGCAGAGAAAGATTGCAGTGGAGTATGTTCCAACCAAAGAGATGGTTGCTAATGGCCTCACCAAACCAAAGAATGGGCCACAGTTCCAGGAGTTTGTGAGGCAGCTCCAGCTTGCATAAGGGATGTAGGGAAGTGCAGGCAGAAGACCATCTGGCCTGAGTGGGAGTGTTGGAAAGTGCAGCCCAGTTGGACATTCTGAGAGACACTTTGGGACACCAGATCAGGTGACATAGGTCATGTGACACTAGGTCACATGACTCAGCTGATGCCCCATCTCAGGAGTGAGATGCAACCTGTACATAACAACAACAATCACAACGGTTGGTTCCTACCTATTGCTCCGCCCCTCTCCTGCTTAAGCCGCATCGAGCGACGACCCAAACACCCAAATTCAACACCTCTTCCTAATTGTTTAGGTAGGGTTGAGTTAAGACTTTTGCTTCCCTTAGGTCTATAGGTCAATCTATAGTTAGGGCATGAATCTTTTGCATCCCTTATATAAGCTGGAGCTGCCTTACAAACTCCTGGAACTGTGGCCCATTCTTTGGTTTAGTAAGGCTATTAGCAACTATCTCTTTAGTTGGAATATACTCTACTGCAATCTTTCTCTGCTACTAGAGATGCCTAACATAGTTGTATGCAACATTAATATGTTTTGACCTCTTATAGGTATAGGCATCCTTAACAAGGGTTAAGGCAGCTTGGTTGTCTCCTATAAGCTGGACTAGTCTTAGCTCCCTTATAGTGTTAGGGTGTGCTTTTACAGTTAGTTAGAAGGAGCATTCTCCTACTAACCCTATACAATCCATCTCCCTAAGAAGTGCTGCTAGGAACTAAGATTGCTTTGCACATGCATTTATAGCTATATACTTAGCTTCTATTGTTAATGTTGCAACAGACTTTTGCTTCCTGCTTATCTAAGAAACTGGGGCTCTATAGAGGAAGAAGATGCTTCCAAGGATTGAGACTCTGTCTGCTTTGTCTATTATATAGTTAGAGTCTAAGTATCCGATTAGCTTTCCTCTACCTCTTCTATACATTAATCCAAGGTCTAGGAATAATCTTAGGTATCTTGCTAATTTCTTTAGAGCTTGCATGTGTTTCTTAGTAGGATCTAAGACATAGGAACTTAGTCTTCCTAGAGGAAAAGCAATGTCTGGTCTTGTTATTGTTATAGGCCATATCTAGGTACCTGTTTAGCTCTAGTACTCTGTCTTTAATCCTCTCTTATTATATATGATATGACAATCTTTTACCGTACTACCTCGTCTCCGAGTAAGCGGAGTGTCCTATCCTTGGTTGTTAAGTACAAAAGCCCTTAAGGCCCGACAGGGCCTCGCCGGCATAAAACTCCTTAGACCTTCCTCTGTTCTCTGCAACCGGCCGCTACTCGGTTGTCCCCTTGTTTGTTCTCCTTAGGACGTACACAGTATCTGTGGGAGCCCTCCCTCTCACCAGGTGCCTGCCTCTCTCCTCGTAACCCGACCTCGGGTCGTCCGCGCCTCTTCCTCCTCTCGCGCTAGCGAGAATTGGCCGAGTGTGCCTTCCCGGATAAGCCATTTCGCCACAGCGAGGAGGCCTTTCTTTGTAGTCGTTAGTGTCTCCCAGTCGGACGTGCCTGCGTCGGCGAATAGGCTTTGCCTATTTCCTTGTCGGAGTGGGCAGAACACGCATATATGCTTGGCTGTTTGCGTGCCTTGTCCGCACTCGCACCCAGGGGACACTCCTGGGACTCTGCGCTTAGCTAGGTAGTGGTTAAATCCGATATGTTCTGTTCGTAGGAGAGTAACCATCGTGCTTTGCGGCCTAGTTAGTCCCTTGTGTAGTGCTAGGTGTTTTTGTCGCCTTCGGTGCGCCAGGCTGCAGGCTGGCGGCTTGTCGTTGTAGTCCTCTTCGCCTTCTCTCGAATCCATGTCCTTCTCCACTCCCCGTCTGCCCAGCTGCTCCTGCCCCCTCGCGCCTCTCCCTCCTGTCCTTGGACCATATCTCGGATAGTTTCCCTCCGCGATAGGTTGTTTTTCCTCTGGCGTCCTTGCCCCCGTCTGCATTGGTATTGGCGAAGCACCCTCTGCCGTTGTTCCCGAAGGTGTTCGTCTGCCCTGTCGTTGCCCTGTTTTACCGCGTGTTGCCTTGCTATGCCCTGGGTATAGAGGTGGATCGGGGCAATTCCGGATTCGCTCTGGAGAACTACCTGGCTAACACTCTTGTAGGCCCCTGTAATATGTCGTAGCGCTACGTTCTGTACCTTCTCGAGCGGTTCTGTAAGTCCTTTCCGGTATCCTGCCGTTCCGGTAGGGTTCGCCCAGAGCTGGCACCCGTATGTCATCGCGGGTCGGACTACAGCTGTGTAAATATGTCTCGCCTTCTGGAACGACGCTCCCCATGTAGATTTGCAGAGCCTCTGGAGTGAGTTCATCTGGGATGCCCCCCTTTCTGCAGCCTTCTTAACGTGCGGTCCCCACGTTAGTTTGGTATCTAGCCAGACTCCTAGTAGCCGCAGTGATGGCGCTGGCCCTTCTTCAAAGCCTTGGATCCGTACCGTAGCCTTTAGGTCGTGCTTACGGGATCTCGTAAAGTGGATCAATTGGTATTTCTGCGGTGCGAAGGCTGCGCCATGTCTCCTTGCCCACTGCATACACTTTTCGTGTGCGGCCTCGAGCCTCCTGCAGTTGTCTGCCGTGCTGTTTCCCCATGTGAGTATGTTTGTGTCGTCTACGAACCCCATAGCTAGCACGTGCTGGGCCTGGATCGCAGGGAGTAGTGTCCCTGCAAAGAACAGGAAGAGAATAGGGGACAAAGTTGACCCTTGGGGAATTCCCGTCCGCTGAGGCCGTTCCTCGTCTATGTAATCTCCGAGGCGGAGTTTAGTCGTGCGGCCCTGAAGGAAGGACTCGATGAATCTTACTACCCACGCCGGGAAGCCCTGCATTGCGATGTTGTGAAGTAGCCGGGCGTGTGAGACGTTGTCGAAGGCTCCTGATATATCTAGGCACAGCATAGACGCTACTGCCCCTGGCTTGGTGTCCCAAATCGTTCGTACTTGTTCCGTAATTAGCTCCAGTGCTGTGAGCGTAGATCGACCTGGCCTTGCCCCCATCTGCGCCTCTGGCAGGAGGCCTCTTTCTTCCGCGACTTTGGACATCCTTCTTGCGACTATAGCCTCTAGCGTTTTCGCCATTGTGTTTAGCAGAGCAATGGGCCTATACGCGTTGGGCTTCGTGTAGTCTGGCTTCTGCGGTTTCCTGAGGACGACTGTAGTCGATTTCTTGAATGTGGTAGGGTGGTAGCCTATCGTAAGGCACGCCGTATATAGCTTGGCGAGTAGTGGTGCGAGGCGTGCCTTGCATCCCTTTAGGAGCTCGTTCGGTATCTGGTCCGGTCCCGCGGCTTTCTTGGTCGGTAGCCGTGCGATCGTTCCTAGCACTTCCGCTTCTGTAACTACGAGCTCCATTTGTATCGGTTCTGGGATCGTGTCTTGGTCCATGTCGCTTAGGTCGGCTGCCTTAGGTTCCGGGAAGAAGTGTGTAGCGAGGGCTTCCGCTTTCTCCGCGTTGTTCTGGCTTTTCCTCTGGTTTGGCCCTGGGGGTCCAATTAGCAGATTTGGGAACTGCGGAGGTGGTTGTGGCTTTCCGGCTCTTTCTCTCGCCCACTTCGCTAGCTTCCATATCTTGTCCGGGTTCTGCGTTATCTCCTTGATTGTTGCCCTCCAGGATAGGTTTATGTCTCTTTTGACCTGCTTCGACCTTGCGTGGTTAGCTGCCATGTACGCCTCGTAATTGGCCCTAGTCCTGCTGTTGCACCATTCCCGTCTTGCTGATCTCGCTGTCCTTATTAGGTGTTGTGTCTCTGGGGTCCAGCTTTCTCTCGCAAATGGAGATGGTCTAGCGTGTGGAACCCCCTCTCGAACAGTGTCCTGTATAATCCCTTGCAGCGCTTCCGCCCACCTATCTACGTCGCCTTTGGTGTGGATCTCCTCGCTGCGGAGCCCGCTGCTCTTTGCCCAGATCCTCTCCTGTATCTCGTCCCAGTTTGCCTTTTTCCACTGTGGTCTCGGGTCCCGCGTCGCCTCTCTTAGCTCCGTGTCCTCTATTGTAGTTATGATTGGGAGGTGGTCCGATCCGTGAGCGCGTTCTTGGTCCGTTTGACATGTGATAACGCGTTGCTGCGCCCCAGCTGTCATAAACACTAGGTCTAGCGTTTGGCAACTGCATCCCTGTTTCTCCCATGTTACCGTTCCAGGCTCGATTGCAAGCTGAAGTCCTGCTTGCTCGGTAGCCCGGATTAGTCG
The DNA here is from genome assembly GCA_026725115.1 of Cercospora janseana. Lineage (NCBI taxonomy): Eukaryota > Fungi > Ascomycota > Dothideomycetes > Mycosphaerellales > Mycosphaerellaceae > Cercospora > Cercospora janseana. The sequence goes on from CM049098.1 coordinate 3,257,204, forward strand.
GTCCGACATCGTGTGTTGGTTCTGCGTAAGATTTCCTCCCCACCTCGGGTGGTGTAGATTGAAATCTCCGAGTAGGATCTGCTCTGAGCCTGGGTTCCTCGCGTTTGCTAGTCGTATAGCTTCTGTAGCGACCGGTATAGTGCCTGGTTCCGTGTGGCTGGGTGGTCCACTAGGGTTGTACACGTTGTGGATTGTAAGTGGTCCGTTGCTTGTCTGTATTTGAATAGACACCGCGTCCGTAGAGGCCGCTTCAACTTCCTCCCACTTTGAGGTATCGAGGTATTTCGAGACTAGGAACGCGACTCTTGCGTACCCCCCTATTGGGACGATTTGGTGGTAGTGCTTGCTTGTCTTTGTCTGCCCTGTTTGGGGTTGATCCACGGTTCCTGAAGTGCTACGATCTGCGTTTCCCCCGGGTCTAGCTCCTGTAGGAGGAGCGACTGGATCGTTCGGCTGTGGTTCACGTTGTGTTGGTAGATCTGTAGGGTGTGTCTATTCATTGTGTGGGTTGTTGACTTTGGACGAGTATCTCCATACCTATATCTTCATCTTCGTCTTCGCAGTTAGGTTGGCTACTTCGAGTAACCCGCTGGAAGGGGAGTTTTCTTGTCTGTCTCCTTCCTTCCATAGTCGCTGCCGTCGTACCCTTGGTCGCCCTGGCCTTACTGCGCCGGTCGCTTGTGTGCCCACTGGTGTAGGCTCTCCCTCCTGAGCCGGCCGTTCTAGCTGCGGGCCCAGTCTCTTCTTGTTCTGCACAAGTGTAAAGCCGTCGTACGTAGTCGTCTGCTGCGTATGGGCTGCCCACTTCTGCGCGAAGAATTTGCAGAACTCATCCTTTTTGCGTGTGCGGCCTGTTTTATCTTGCAGATCCTTTCCCAGGAGGCGTGGTTCCCGTTACAGTTACTGCATTTCCTAGTTGTCGCTATGCATGTGTCCGTCCTATGTTCGCCTGCACACTTCCCGCATTTCTCGGTAGTCTCCTTACAGTGGTTTTTGACGTGCCCGAACCTGTTGCATCGGAGGCATTGTACGACTCTTTGTTGTGGGTGGAAGGGCTCTGCAGCCCAGAAGTTGCCGTTGTATAGGAGTCCTTTGTTTACTATCTCCCTCGCCTGTGCCTCGCTCTGGACCGTTAGAATAACTGACGACATGTGTTTGCCCTCTCGCGCTCTTGCCTTCCCGAGCCACTCTGCCTTTAGTACGCGTAGATCCGGGATGTACCTCGCGTTTTCCTCCTGTACCGTCTCCCAGAGCTGTTTCTCCCTAATGTCCATGTTCGTAAGGACCTTGTGGATTAGGACCTGGTGTCTGTTCTGTTGGACTTCCGCCTCGGGCCATATCTCTTTTAGCCACCTTTGGTTTCCCTCTAGCCTCTTCTTGTCCTCCGCACTGTATACTAACACCCTCAGGTCACCGCTCGGCAGCTTCTGGACCGCCGCTGCTGTGTGTATTCCTATCCTTGCTTGTATTCCCTTTGCGTCTTGCTTCTTCGTTTCCTCTCTTGCCTCTGCGGAGCCCATGTTAACCGTGATTATGTGGGCTCCCTCCGGGTGCTTCGGCTGGGTAGTTGGTGTCGGATTGGCCCTAGCCGCCATCTGTGCCCACGACTGTATGCGCGCCTGGGAGGTATTTATGCATTGGGACTTTTGCATTGCCTTGATATCGTCGCTAATCTGTTGCAGTTTCGCTGCTGTATAGTGTGTCTCGCTATAGTGTTGGATCGCGAGCCGGGTGTGCTCTTGGGCGCGTAGGAGGGTCTGAAGGAGGTCTTGAGGCAGGCCTCTGTGTTTGAGAGCTCGTTCGACGTCGGCCTCGATAGTTCTCAGTTCCATCATGTGGGAGTCGTCCTTTAGTTTGTCGATTTTGGCGGTGTTGCTGCCGCTGGCCTCGTTGGTTGGCCCGGCGCGCGACGCGTCCGGAGGGTAGCGGCCTCCATCCTCGTCGCGCGCTATTCCATCGTCGATGTTAGCATTGCGCTCTGGGTGTACATACGCGTGCTGGGAGGCCCTAAGGCCCCCACCTTCAGTCGTCGCCGTTGCTGTTGTGTTCATGTTTTCCCTCCCGTCCTATATAGTCTTCTCTCTTATTATATAAGCCTAGTAGGCTTAAGCTCTTATAGCTATCTATAGGTAAGAGAGTTGGATAGGCTATCTCTTTATGCAGATAGAACTTTGAAAGATTCTCCTAGATGTAATGTTCCTAATTAAGTTTTAGAGTTCCTGCAACTCTGTCTCTTATTAGCTTTATTCCTAGGATTTTCTCTAGCTCTCTAAGATCCTTAATCTTAAAGATCTTTCTAAGTTCTTCCTTAAACTAAAGCATGTTGGAAAGTGCAGTCCAGTTGGACACTCTGAGAGACAGTCAGGCCCCGGGGGCCCGACTGTAGAGACACTTTGGGACACCAGATCAGGTGACGTAGGTCATGTGACACTAGGTCACATGACTCAGCTGATGCCCCATCTCAGGAGTGAGATGCAACCTGTACATAACAACTACAATCACAACGGTTGGTTCCTACCTATTGCTCCGCCCCTCTCCTGCTTAAGCCGCATCGAGCGACGACCCAAACACCCAAATTCAACAGGTTATAAGCCCGGGTTTGCAGAGCAGAGCCCTAGGTAGAAAGAGTTAGCCTTCTCATCCTCAAAGGAGGACTGCAGTACTAATAGCGACAGGGAAGCAGAAAAGAGCACTGGGAGACCTGAGGTATACCTATCTGCACTATACACTGAGGCTTCAGAAGATCCTAGTATAGTTCCAGAAGTTCCTAAAGGTGTAGGTAAGACAGAAAAGAACCTAGTAAGGCACACTCAATTAAGAGTGTAAAGAGGAAAGGATCAGTCTTGTGTCTAGCACCACTTTGGATAAGCCTGTACTAAGCACCAAGTACTGCTAATACCTTGGATCATACTTGAATCCAGGAAGGTAGAAGACTAGAGGCTCTCTACAAGCAGGACACTGTCCAGCCTATAAGAGCCTAGGCTGTAAGGGTCAAACCTTGCAGGGCCTTATCTAAGAGAGACGAGTCTTAGGAAGACAAGTCAGGTCTGGGATCTGATTTGCACAGCAAGGAAGGCAGCAATCCAAAAACTGCCTAGTCACTTTAAAAGAGTTTTGATTTTCTAGAGTTAGTTTTGAGTTTTTGCTTTTAATTTGCAAAATGGATTAAGAGAGTGACTTTGGCAAGAGAAGGACTCCAATCCTCTTAAGAGAGAACTGGAGACTGTGGTTCAGACTGCAAGAGAACATTCTTAAAGGCAAGGAAGTATTCTGGGTTATCTCAGACCTAAGAGACACAGATGCACAAACACCAGAATTAGACCTATCTGAGGTTTCATTATCTAAAGGAAAAGGAAGAGCTGGATTCCCTGGGTTGGAGCACTTAAAACACAGCCCAGCATAGAGGAAGGACAATGCAAAGGCAATGCACCTCCTACTTGAAAGCTTAGGGGATGATGACCAAGATAAGGTAATGGATGAGACAAGGGCATATAATATCTGGACGAATCTATATGCTAAGTACAGCAAAGTCTAAGAAGCATATGCTGTTGCAATCATCTAGGAGTTTGTCACCTTCAAGATGGAGCCAGAGGATACAATTAGGAAGTCATGGATCTACCTTCAGAATCTAGGGAGGAGAATTGCAGAGATTGATGCAAGGGAGGCACACTTCAAGCTCCCTAGTACAAGGATCAAATTCCTACTACACGCACTCCCAGATTAGTATAAGAGCACAAGGCAGACCATCTAGGCACAGAGGAACCTAGAACCTAAATAAATCCTCCAGCTTCTTAAAGCAGAAGAGTCTAAACAGAACAGACTCCCATCCCAAGAGACAGCAATGTTTGCTAAAGGAAGGACACAAGTTAGAGGCACATTCCTATGTAACCTCTGTTAAGACAAGCACCCGAATGGGACCAGCAACTGTCCCCTCCTAAGCAAAGCAAAGGAAGCTGTTAAGACTAAGACATACAAGGTTTAGAAGAGAACCTTACCGTCTAGGAACAGGAGGAGCTCCTTACCTAGCAAAGGAGAGTTAAAAGAGCTAGTAAGGAGGCTTAACCTAGAAGTACAATCCCTTAGAGAGAAGGTCAAATCAATCCCAAGGAAACACACCTCTAAGAAGGCTTATGCTGCCCAGGAAGAGGGCAAGTCTTCAGCAAATTCAGATGCATCCCTATCCCTATTAGAGGATGAAGATGTTGATGAAGTTGCACACTCAACTGTGGAAGCAAAAGGCAAGTACATGCCATTAGAATAGCTACTTAATTCCTGTGCTTCATCCCACATAACTAACTAAGCATCCCTTTTTAGAGAACTAAAGCCTCTTTAGGTTAGAAAATGGATTAAGGTTAGTAGTAGCTACCTACATGCTACACATGTTGGGAAGGCAGTAATAGGTGGGAGGAAAGGCAAGCAGATTGTGCTAAAGGATGTTTTGTTTGTCCCTAGTCTTAGAGTAAATCTTGTCTCTTAGAGTTAGTTTAGCCAGCAGTTTAGTGTTTAACTACCAAAATTCACACTTGTTTCACCCTCTAGAAAACCCGTTGTCTAGACAAAATTGAAAGGAGGAGTTCCATTTATTAAAGAAATTAACAAGTCCCTAGAGGAGGTTGCCTTTATATGCAACACCTAGGAGATAAATGGAGCTTTTGCCTTTACAGCAATAGAGGATTCCTAAGAACAGTGGGAGCTCTAGCATAGAAGATGTGCACACTTTGGAAAGGATCTTTTAAAAGACTTGCACCAGGTATTAAACCTGAAATCCCAGATCCAAATCCCAAAAGAGCAGCATAGCTGCAGGGTCTATATATTAGCAAAGATAAAGAAACACAAAGGAAAGGTTGTTAAGAGAAAGCCCCAAAGGCTGTCTCTTGTATTAATTAACATCTGTGGACCTTTGCCAATCTCAAGACTTGGCTTTAGATAGTGGCTTGAGATAGTTGACAACTTCTTAAGAAAGAAATGGACTGTTCCGTTGAGGTCCAGAGAAGATGCACTAGAAGCCTTAAGGATTTAGAGAAGGAAGGCAGAATTGCAGTCTGGAAATCCTGTCCAAATTATAAGGAGTAATAGGGCAAGAGAACTTCTTACTTTACTAAAGCAGTAGGAGAAGGATGAAGGAATCACCTTCCACACTACTAAAGCCTACAATTCTATCTAGAATAGAGTTGTAGAAAGGTTAATCCAGACCTCTAAAGACTATGTAAGAGCCATGATTGAGGACTCAAACATGCTAATTGAATTCTAGCCTAAAGCATTAGACGCGTGCACCGTTGTTAGGAATGCACTGCCAAATGGACCAGAAATTGATGGCCTTAAGGTGTCACCTAAGGAAGCCTTTTTAGGCATTCAACCCTTAGTTTCACACTTTAGAGTCTGGGGCTGCAAAGCAGTAGTGTCTATAGACCTAAGGTCTTAGCTAGCTGGGATAAGATCTAACAAGCTAATAAACAGGGGCAAGGAAGCCGTGTTTATTGGATATGTCCCTAACACTGCTAAAATGTAGCTTTTCTAGGAACCTAATATAAGGGCTGTAAAGGCCCACAGCACTGCTGTATTTTTTAAGGCTAAGAAAGGAGGAGATATAGAGTTGAATGTTCTCAGACTTAATTAAGACAGCAGAGCACCAGTTAGGAACCCAGTTAGAAGACCAAAGAAGCAGGAGCCTACAGCCTATGCTAATGCAACCCAGCTGGGTCGCATTAGCATAGTCGGGCCCCCGGGGCCTAACTAGCTAGGTCGCAGGAATACAGTCGGGCCCCGGGGCCTAACTGTCCTATCAAACCCCTCTTTATGCAACTTCCACCTGCACCGAAGGACAAGGATGAATACTAGAGAGTAGAGGATCCAGGAGAAGAAAACCCTAAGGCAGTACAGCCTTAGTAGGAGGAAAATGGGACCACCTAACCACCTAAGTCAAACCAGCAGCCTATTGGACAAGAAAGGACTGCAGCTAGTAGAGAGGCAACAGAAAAGAAGCTTAATGTTGCACAAGATCCACTAGGACACAGGGGTTAGGAGGGGATCCAATCTACAAAGTCCCAAAAGAAAAGAAGATCTGTCTCAGATAAGGGGCAAGGACCAGAACTAAGGACCCACAGCATAGTTACTAGATAGGTTCTTTAGAAGAGAAAGAGAGAGGAAGAGGAACTGCTAGCAGCTAAGCAACAGAAGGCATTCCTCTCGTATATAGAAAATGAGGGACAGTGGATTTAGGAAGCCCTTGCAGAGGTTAAAGAAGTTGCATTTGCAGCATTAGCACCAGCTATCTCTTAGAGACAAGAGGTGCCCATTCCAAAGTCCTATAAAGAGGCAATTTAGGATCCCAAATGGGGACACATGTGGAGGAGGCAATCTAGAAAGAACTTACTACCCTCCAGACTAACAACACCTAAAAGGGGTTGTCCCTCCTAAGGAGCAAACCTTATTACTTCTAAGTGGGTGTTTGATGTAAAGAGGCTAATTAGTAGCGCTATTAAGAAGTTTAAGGCAAGACTAGTTGCAAGGGATTCTCTTAGAAATACGGAGTGGACTTCTAAGAGACCTTTGCACCTATAGTAAGGCATAATACTCTAAGAGTATTTATAGCTGTTGTATGTGAGAAGGACCTGGAGTTGCACTAGGTAGATGTGAACAACGCATTTACTAAGAGCACCCTACAGAAGAAATCTTTATGCTTCCACCCCAGGTGTTGATATACCACCTAATATAGTCCTGCAAATCCTAAGGAGCCTATATAGACTAAAGCAAGCAGCAAGAGACTGGAACAAGCTCTGTGTCTTAAAGCTGGAACAGATTGGGTTTATTCAATTAGAGGTAGACCTATGCCTACTTATCTACTATAGGAGGAGCATTATGGTTCTCACTTATGTAGATAATATCCCTATTGCAGCACCAAAGTTAAAGGATGTGCTTTAGTTCAAGGAAGAACTTAGAAAGATCTTTAAGATCAAGGATCTTAGAGAGCCAGAGAAAATCCTAGGAATAAGGCTAATAAGAGACAGAGTTGTAGGAACTCTAAAACTTAATTAGGAACATTACATCTAGGAGAATCTTTCAAAGTTCCATCTGCACAAAGAGATGGCCTATCCAACTCTCTCACCTATAGATAGCTATAAGAGCTTAAGCCTACTAGGCTTATATAATAAGAGAGGATTAAAAACAGAGTACCAGAGCCAAACAGGTACCTGGATATGGCCTATGACAATGACAAGACCAGACATTGCTTTTCCTCTAGGGAGACTGAGTTCCTATGTCTTAGATCCTACTAGGAAACATATGCAAGCTCTGAAGAAATTGGCAAGATACCTGAGATCATTCCTAGACCTTGGATTAATATATAGGAGAGGTGGAGGAAAGCTGATTGGATACTCAGACTCTAACTATGCAATAGACAAAGCAGACAGAGTCTCAATCCTTAGAAGCATCTTCTTCCTCTGCGGAGCCCTAGTTTCTTAAATAAGCAGGAAGCAAAAGTCTGTTGCAACATCAACAATAGAAGCTAAGTACATGGCTATAAATGCATGTGCAAAGCAATCTCAGTTCCTTGCAGCACTTCTTAGGGAGATGGATTATGCAGGGTTAGTAGGAGAATGCTCCTTCTAACCAACTATAAAAGCACACCCTAATACTATAAGGGAGCTGAGGCCAGTCCAGCTTATAGGAGACAACCAAGCTGCCTTAACCCTGGTTAAGGATGCCTATACCCATAAGAGGTCAAAACATATTAATGTTGCATACAACTATGTTAGGCATCTCTAGTGGCAGAGAAAGATTGCAGTAGAGTATGTTCCAACTAAGGAGATAGTTGCTAATAGCCTTACTAAACTAAAGAATAGGCTACAGTTCCAGGAGTTTGTAAGGCAGCTCCAGCTTGCATAAGGAATGCAGGAAAGTGCAGGCAGAAGACCATCTGGCCTAAGTGGGAGTGTTGGAAAGTGCAGTCTAGTTGGACACTCTAAGAGACAGTCAGGCCCCGGGGGCCCGACTGTAGAGACACTTTGGGACACCAGATCAGGTGACGTAGGTCATGTGACACTAGGTCACATGACTCAGCTGATGCCCCATCTCAGGAGTGAGATGCAACCTGTACATAACAACTACAATCACAACGGTTGGTTCCTACCTATTGCTCCGCCCCTCTCCTGCTTAAGCCGCATCGAGCGACGACCCAAACACCCAAATTCAACAAAGCATATCCTTTAACTTTGGTGCTGCAATAGGGATATTATCTATATAAGTAAGGACTATAATGCTCCTCCTATAGTAGATAAGTAGGCATAGGTCTACTTCTAATTAAATAAACCCAATCTGTTCCAGCTTTAAGACACAGAGCTTGTTCTAGTCTCTCGCTGCTTGCTTTAAGTTAGTCTATATAGGCTCCTTAGGATTTGCAGGACTATATTAGGTAGTGTTGAATTTGGGTGTTTGGGTCGTCGCTCGATGCGGCTTAAGCAGGAGAGGGGCGGAGCAATAGGTAGGAACCAACCGTTGTGATTGTAGTTGTTATGTACAGGTTGCATCTCACTCCTGAGATGGGGCATCAGCTGAGTCATGTAACCTAGTGTCACATGACCTATGTCACCTGATCTGGTGTCCCAAAGTGTCTCTCAGAATGTCCAACTGGGCTGCACTTTCCAACACTCCCACTCAGGCCAGATGGTCTTCTGCCTGCACTTTCCTGCATTCAGATTCATCTCCAAATCCTGATGACTTATCAGGTGCTGTGGCAACATGGTTAGAGCTGTGTACCTAATCCATCTTGGTTCGATTCCAAGGTCTGGTGTCTCTGAAGGCAACCTCTTCCTGATTGTTCAGGTAGGGTTTGTCTTCAGACTTTTGCTTCCTTTAGGTCCACAGGTCAACCCACAGTTGGGGCATGAATCTTTTGCATCCCTTATACAAGCTGGAGCTGCCTCACAAACTCCTGGAACTGTGGCCCATTCTTTGGTTTGGTGAGGCCATTAGCAACCATCTCTTTGGTTGGAACATACTCCACTGCAATCTTTCTCTGCCACCAGAGATGCCTGACATAGTTGTATGCAACATCAATATGCTTTGACCTCTCATGGGTATGGGCATCCTTAACCAGAGTTAAGGCAGCTTGGTTGTCCCCATAAGCTGGACTGGTCTCAGCTCCCTTACAGTATCAGGGTGTGCTTTTACGGTTGGTTGGAAGGAGCATTCTCCTACTAACCCTGCACAATCCATCTCCCTGAGAAGTGCTGCTAGGAACTGAGATTGCTTTGCACATGCATTCATAGCCATGTACTCAGCCTCCATTGTTGATGTCGCAACAGACTTTTGCTTCCTGCTCATCCAAGAAACTGGGGCTCCGCAGAGGAAGAAGATGCTTCCAAGGATTGAGACTCTGTCTGCTTTGTCCATTGCATAGTCAGAGTCTGAGTATCCAATCAGCTTTCCTCCACCTCTCCTATACATCAATCCAAGGTCTGGGAATGATCTCAGGTATCTTGCCAATTTCTTTAGGGCTTGCATATGTTTCCTAGTAGGATCTGAGACATAGGAACTCAGTCTTCCTAGAGGAAAAGCAATGTCTGGTCTTGTCATTGTCATAGGCCACATCCAGGTACCTGTTTGGCTCTGGTACTCTGTCTTTGATCCTCTCTCATCATATAAGCCTGGTGGGCTCAAGCTCTCATAGCTATCCATAGGTGAGAGAGTTGGATGGGCCATCTCTTTGTGTAGATGGAACTTTGAAAGATTCTCCTAGATGTAATGTTCCTGATCAAGTTTCAGAGTTCCTGCAACTCTGTCTCTTGTCAGCCTCATTCCCAGGATTTTCTCTGGCTCTCCAAGATCCTTAATCTTAAAGATCTTTCCAAGTTCTTCCTTGAACCAAAGCACATCCTTTAACTTTGGTGCTGCAATAGGGATATCATCTACATAAGTGAGGACCATGATGCTCCTCCCATAGTGGATGAGTAGGCATAGGTCTACCTCTGATTGAATAAACCCAATCTGTTCCAGCTTTGAGACACAGAGCTTGTTCCAGTCTCTTGCTGCTTGCTTCAGTCCATACAGGCTCCTCAGGATTTGCAGGACCATGTTAGGTGGTATATCAACACCTGGGGGTGGAATCATAAAGATTTCTTCTTGTAGGGTACTCTTAGTAAATGCATTGTTCACATCCACTTGGTGCAGCTCCAGGTCCTTCTCACACACAACAGCCATAAACACTCTCAGTGTGTCATGCCTCACTGTGGGTGCAAAGGTCTCCTGGAAGTCAACTCCATACTTCTGAGAGAATCCTCTTGCAACTAGTCTTGCCTTGAACTTTTCGATGGCTCCACTGATCAGTCTCTTCACATCAAACACCCACTTAGAAGTAATGAGGTTTGCTCCCTTAGGAGGGACAACCCCTTTCCAGGTGTTGTTAGTCTGGAGGGCAGTGAGTTCTTTCTGGATTGCCTCCTCCACATGTGTCCCCATTTGGGATCCTGAATTGCCTCTTTATAGGACTTTGGAATGGGCACCTCTTGTCTCTGAGAGATAGCTGGTGCCAATGCTGCAAATGCAACTTCTTCAACCTCTGCAAGGGCTTCCCAAATCCACTGTCCCTCATTTTCCATATATGAGAGGAATGCCTTCTGTTGCTTAGCTGCTGGCAGTTCCTCTTCATCTCTCTGTCTCTTCTGAAGAACCTGCCTAGTAACTATGCTGTGGGTCCTTGGTTCTGGTCCTTGCCCCTCATCTGAGACAGATCTTCTTCTCTTTGGGACTTTGTAGATTGGATCCCCTCCTGACCCCTGTGTCCTAGTGGATCTTGTGCAACATTGAGCTTCTTTTCTGTTGCCTCTCCACTAGCTGCAGTCCTTTCTTGTCCAATAGGCTGCTGGTTTGACTTAGGTGGTTGGGTGGTCCCATTTTTCTCCCACTGAGGCTGTACTGCCTCAGGGTTTTCTTCTCCTAGATCCTCCACTCTCTGGTATTCATCCTTGTCCTTCGGTGCAGGTGGAAGTTGCACAAAGAGGGGTTTGATGGGACAGTCAGGCCCCGGGGGCCCGACTGTATTCCTGCGGCCCAGCTGGTCAGGCCCCGGGGGCCCGACTGTGCTAATGCGACCCAGCTGGGTTGCATTAGCATAGGCTGCAGGCTCCTGCTTCTTTGGTCTTCCAACTGGGTTCCTAACTGGTGCTCTGCTGTCTTGATTGAGCCTGAGAACATTCAACTCCATATCTCCTCCTTTCTCAGCCTCAAAAAATACAGCAGTGCTGTGGGCCTTCACAGCCCTCATATCAGGTTCCCAGAAAAGCCACATTTTAGCAGTGTCAGGGACATATCCAATAAACACGGCTTCCTTGCCCCTGTTCATTAGCTTGTCAGATCTCATCCCAGCTGGCTGAGACCTTGGGTCCATAGACACTACTGCTTTGCAGCCCCAGACTCTGAAGTGTGAAACTGAGGGTTGAATGCCTGAAAAGGCTTCCTTAGGTGACACCTTGAGGCCATCAATTTCTGGTCCATTTGGCAGTGCATTCCTAACAACGGTGCACGCGTCCAATGCTTCAGGCCAGAATTCAATTGGCATGTTTGAGTCCTCAATCATGGCTCTCACATGGTCTTCAGAGGTCTGGATTGACCTTTCTACAACTCCATTCTGGATGGAATTGTAGGCTTCAGTAGTGTGGAAGGTGATTCCTTCATCCTTCTCCCACTGCTTTAGCAAAGCAAGAAGTTCTCTTGCCCCATCACTCCTTACAATTTGGACAGGATTTCCAGACTGCAATTCTGCCTTCCTTCTCCAAATCCTTAAGGCTTCTGGTGCATCTTCTCTGGACCTTAACGGAACAGTCCATTTCTTTCTTAAGAAGTTATCAACTATCTCAAGCCACCATCTGAAGCCTAGTCTTGAGATTGGCAAAGGTCCACAGATGTTAATTGATATAAGAGACAGCCTTTGGGGCTTTCTCTCAACAACCTTTCCTCTGTGTTTCTTCATCTTTGCTAATGCACAGACCCTGCAGCTATGCTGCTCTTTTGGGATTTGGATCTGGGATTTCAGGTTTGATACCTGGTGCAAGTCTTTCAAAAGATCCTTTCCAAAGTGTGCACATCTTCTATGCCAGAGCTCCCACTGTTCTTGGGAATCCTCTGTTGCTGCAAAGGCAAAAGCTCCATTTATCTCCTGGGTGTTGCATATAAAGGCAACCTCCTCTAGGGACTTGTCAATTTCTTCAATAAATGGAACTCCTCCTTTCAATTTTGTCTGGACAACGGGTTTTCCAGAAGGTGAAACAAGTGTGAATTTTGGTGGTTGAACACCAAACTGCTGGCTGAACTGACTCCAAGAGACAAGATTTACTCCAAGACCAGGGACAAACAAAACATCCTTTAGCACAATCTGCTTGCCTTTCCTCCCACCCATTACTGCCTTCCCAACATGTGTAGCATGTAGATAGCCACCACCAACCTTGATCCATTTTCTGACCTGAAGAGGCTTCAGTTCTCTGAAAAGGGATGCTTGGTCAGTCATGTGGGATGAAGCACAGGAATCAAGTAGCCATTCTGATGGCATGTACTTGCCTTTTGCTTCCACAGTTGAGTGTGCAACTTCATCAACATCTTCATCCTCTGATGGGAATGGGGATGCATCTGAATTTGCTGAAGACTTGCCCTCTTCTTGGGCGGCATAAGCCTTCTTGGAGGTGTGTTTCCTTGGGATTGACTTGGCCTTCTCTCCAAGGGATTGTACTTCCAGGTTGAGCCTCCTTACTAGCTCTTTTAACTCTTCTTTGCTAGGTGAGGAGCTCCTCCTGTTCCTGGATGGTGAGATTCTCTTCTGAACCTTGTATGTCTTGGTCTTAATAGCTTCCTTTGCTTTGCTTAGGAGGGGACAGTTGCTAGTCCCATTTGGGTGCTTGTCCTGACAGAGATCACATGGGAATGTGCCTCTGACTTGTGTCCTTCCTTTAGCAAACATTGCTGTCTCTTGGGATGGGTTGAGTCTTGCTTCATGTGACTCAAGCAATTGTAGGGAGTTCTCATATGTTAGGGATGGCTGGGCCAAGATGGTGTCCTTTGTGCTTTGGTACACCTCAGGAAGTGCCTGGAGGAGGTGTTTAAGCCTCCTCTCTGGCTCTTTGTAGTGGGCTTCCTGTGGGTCAATCTCTGCAATCCTTCTCGCTAGATTGCCAAGGTGGACCCAGGCCTTCCTTATTGTCATATCCTCTGGCATCTCAAAGTTGATAAACTCCTGCACAATTGACATTGCATGTGCCACATATACCTTGCTGTATTTGGCTTTCATTTTGTCCCACACAACCTTTGCACTTTTCTCTTCAAGAATCTCATCTTGGTCATCTTGTGATAGGCAGACAATAATCTCATATCTCGCCTTCGCATTTGCTTTCCTCCAGGTAGGGCTGTGAATTGAGTCCCGGATGCCTGGGAGATCCGAAAGTGATAACCTTCTTCCTGAGTTCTCAGAGGTTGGTGTGTATGCTTCTGGGGCTTTCTCTCCAGATACTGTCCAAAATACATCTTGTCCTTCAAGGTGGTCCTGAAGCAGACTAAACCATGTTCTCCAGTTCTCTCTTGAGAGAATTGGAGCAGCTCTTCTCTTGCCAAATCCACTCTCTTGATCCATTTTGCAAATCAAAAGCAAAAACTCAAAACCAACTCCAGAAAATCAAACTCTTCCAAAGTGACTAGGCAGTTTTTGGATTGCTGCCTTCCTTGCTGTGCAAATCAGATCCCAGACCTGACTTGTCTTCCTAAGACTCGTCTCTCTCAGATGAGGCCCTGCAAGGTTTGACCCTTACAGCCTAGGCTCTTATAGGCTGGACAGTGTCCTGCTTGTGGAGAGCCTCCAGTCTTCCACCTTCCTGGATTCAAGTATGATCCAAGGTATTGGCAGTACTTGGTGCTTGGTACAGGCTTATCCAAAGTGGTGCTGGACACAAGACTGATCCTTTCCTCTTTACACTCTCAATTGAGTGTGCCTCACCAGGTTCTTTTCTGTCTTACCTACACCTTCAGGAACTTCTGGAACTATGCCAGGATCTTCTGAAGCCTCAGTGTGTAGTGCAGATGGGTATACCTCAGGTCTCCCAGTGCTCTTTTCTGCTTCCCTGTCGCTATTGGTACTGCAGTCCTCCTTTAAGGATGAGAAGGCTAACTCTTTCTACCTAGGGCTCTGCTCTGCAAACCCGGGCTCATAACCTGTTGAATTTGGGTGTTTGGGTCGTCGCTCGATGCGGCTTAAGCAGGAGAGGGGCGGAGCAATAGGTAGGAACCAACCGTTGTGATTGTAGTTGTTATGTACAGGTTGCATCTCACTCCTGAGATGGGGCATCAGCTGAGTCATGTGACCTAGTGTCACATGACCTATGTCACCTGATCTGGTGTCCCAAAGTGTCTCTCAGAATGTCCAACTGGGCTGCACTTTCCAACAGGTAGTATATTAACACCTAGGGGTGGAAGTATAAAGATTTCTTCTTATAGGGTGCTCTTAGTAAATGCATTGTTTACATCTACCTAGTGCAACTCCAGGTCCTTCTTACACACAACAGCTATAAATACTCTTAGCGTATTATGCCTTACTATAGGTGCAAAGGTCTCTTAGAAGTCTACTCCGTATTTCTAAGAGAATCCCCTTACAACTAGTCTTGCCTTAAACTTCTTAATAGCACTACTAATTAGCCTCTTTATATTAAACACCCACTTAGAAGTAATAAGGTTTGCTCCTTAGGAGGGACAACCCTTTCTAGGTATTGTTAGTCTAGAGGGCAGTAAGTTCTTTCTAGATTGCCTCCCTCCACATGTGTCCCTATTTGGGATCCTGAATTGCCTCTTTATAGGACTTTGGAATAGGTACCTCTTGTCTTTGAGAGATAGCTAGTGCTAATGCTATAAATGCAACTTCTTCAACCTCTATAAGGGCTTCCCAAATCCACTGTCCCTTATTTTCTATATACGAGAGGAATGCCTTCTGTTACTTAGCTACTAGCAGTTCCTCTTTATCTCTCTGTCTCTTCTAAAGAACCTGCCTAGTAACTATGCTGTGGTTCCTTAGTTCTAGTCCTTGCCCCTTATCTAAGATAGATCTTCTTCTCTTTTAGGACTTTATGTTAGAAAGTGCAGTCCAGTTGGACACTCTGAGAGACACTTTGGGACACCAGATTAGGTGATATAGGTCATGTGACACTAGGTTATATAACGCAGCTAATGCCCTATCTTAGGAGTAAGATGCAACCTGTATATAACAACTACAATTATAACGGTTGGTTCCTACCTATTGCTCCGCCCCTCTCCTACTTAAGCCGCATCGAGCGACGACCCAACGACCCAAATTCAACAGGTTATAAGCCCGGGTTTGTAGAGCAGAGCCCTAGGTAGAAAGAGTTAGCCTTCTTATCCTTAAAGGAGGACTGTAGTACTAATAGCGACAGGGAAGCAGAAAAGAGCACTGGGAGACCTAAGGTATACCTATCTACACTATATACTAAGGCTTTAGAAGATCCTAGCATAGTTCCAGAAGTTCCTAAAGGTGTAGGTAAGACAGAAAAGAACCTAGTAAGGCACACTTAATTAAGGGTGTAAAGAGGAAAGGATTAGTCTTATATCTAGCACCACTTTGGATAAGCCTGTACTAAGCACTAAGTACTGCTAATACCTTAGATCGTACTTAAATCTAGGAAGGTGGAAGACTAGAGGCTCTCTATAAGCAGGACACTGTCTAGCCTATAAGAGCCTAGGCTGTAAGGTCAAACCTTATAGGGCCTTATCTAAGAGAGACGAGTCTTAGGAAGACAAGTCAGGTCTGGGATCTGATTTGCACAGCAAGGAAGGCAGCAATCCAGAAACTGCCTAGTTACTTTAGAAGAGTTTTGATTTTCTAGAGTTGGTTTTGAGTTTTTGCTTTTAACGTAATTGATGGGAAGCTGGCCACCCTGGGAAGCTGGCCACCTCTCCGCGCAAGTTTCGCGTTTCTCTCTCTTTCTTTCGCGACATCCTTTATATAACTTACTATATACTTATGTATTCCGAAGAAGACCTATTTAAGGCAATTTCTGCTTATCGCAAAGGTAAATATACCTCGAAGCGGAAGTGTGCGACCGCGTTCGGTATCCCGCGCTCTACCTTTAACCTTCGCCTCTCGGGCACTAAATCTCGGTCTATTAGCCACGCATACGAACAATACCTCTCTACTGCCGAAGAGAAGACTCTTATACGCTATATCTCGCGTTTATCTAGGCAAGGTTGCCCGATATCGCCTTTATTAGCCCGAGAACTCGCCTTCGAAATCCGCGCCTCGCAACTTCCGATTTCTACGCCGCAACCTCAACTACGCCTCCCTAGTAAAAGGTAGATAGATAAGCTACGACAACGATACCCTGAGATAAAAGGCGCATGGTCTCGACAGCTAGAAGCAAGCCGGTTTTAAGGTACGCGCTATTCGGTAATAGCAGCCTATTTCGACGCGCTTTCGACGCTTTTCCTCGAGAATAACTACCTCCCCGATAACATTTATAACGTCGACGAATCCGGTTTTGCTATAGGAGCTAGTTAAACTTCGAGAGTACTTATAAACGTAAGAGATAAGGCAAGTTAGAAACGAGAGCCTAGGCAGTAAGAGTAGATTACAGCTATTAAGTGTATCGTAGCGTCCGGTATAGCTCTGCCTCCGCTTTTAATTTATAAGGCGAAATATACAAATACGGCTTAGATACCAGCTTCTACGCCGCCGAATTAGCGCTTTTCTACAAGTAATATCGGTTAGACGAGCGATTCGCATACCTACGAGTAAATCTCGACTATATTCGAGCTAGAAATAAGGCGTACGGATAGACGACGTCGACTTCTTCTTCTCGACGGGCACGGCTCGCACTTAATAGCTAAGTTTATTGCCTTTTACTTTTAAAACGCGATAGATTTAGTCGTTCTTCTACCGCATTCCTCGTATATTCTATAGCCTCTCGACGTTAGAATCTTCGGCCTGCTTAAGACTCGTTTAAGCCAAGAAACCGACCGAGTCTCTCGCCTTAATCCCGGACGAATACCGAAGGTAGAGTAGACTCTTACTTATATTAAAGCCCGAGAACAAGCTCTACTACCTCGGAATATACTCTTAAGCTTTCGCGCGACTGGACTCTTACTATTTAGTCCGATTACTATCCTTTTAACTCTCGAAATGTCTACTCCGCCTCGATAAGCAAAGTACCTAGTAGCGGACTTCTCTATATTAGAGACTTCGCTTCTCGCGAGCTCTCCGCCGGACGCTACCGAGTTACAATAAGCAAATGCGGCGTTAAAAGAGGTCCTTAATAGAACGGGACCTCTCGAGTCGCTAGTAAAGCGGTATATCGCCCGGGCGACTTCTACTCTCGAAAAAATATATATAGAGAATACTCTTCTCCGTAAGGAGGTTTCCGAACAAAAGGCGCTTCTCGAGAGTCGTAAAGAGCGTAAAAAAGGAAAGCGAGTCGCTCTTAAGGGCCGCTTTATCTTTAATACGTCCGAAATCCTCGAAATTGTCGAGAAAGCCGAGTCGGAGATAGCGAAGAAAAAGGGTAGTAAAAGGCGTCGTACTCGATCTCCGAACCCCGAAAACGAGGACGAGGAAGAGAGGCAACTCGAGAATATATTTGCCGATTCAGATTCCGATTGTATTGTAGTTGCATAGAGTAAATAGTATTTGAAGTTCTTCTGCCAAGAAAAAGTGGCCAGCTTCCCAGGGTGGCCAGCTTCCCCATCAATTACGTTAATTTGCAAAATGGATTAAGAGAGTAACTTTGGCAAGAGAAGGACTCCAATCCTCTCAAGAGAGAACTGGAGACTGTGGTTCAGACTGCAAGAGAACATTCTTAAAGGTAAGGAAGTATTCTGGGTTATCTCAGACCTAAGAGACACAGATGCACAAACACCAGAATTAGACCTATCTGAGGTTTCATTATCTAAAGGAAAAGGAAGAGCTGGATTCCCTAGGTTGGAGCACTCAAAACACAGCCCAGTATAGAGGAAGGACAATATAAAGGCAATGCACCTCCTACTTAAAAGCTTAGGAGATGATGACTAAGATAAGGTAATAGATGAGACAAGGGCATATAATATCTAGACGAATCTATATACTAAGTATAGCAAAGTCCAAGAAGCACATGCTGTTGCAATTATCTAGGAGTTTGTTACCTTTAAGATAGAGCTAGAGGATACAATTAGGAAGTTATAGATCTACCTTTAGAATCTAGGGAGGAGAATTGCAGAGATTAATGTAAGGGAGGCACACTTTAAGCTCCCTAGTACAAGGATTAAATTCCTACTGCACGCACTCCCAGATTAGTATAAGAGCACAAGGCAGACCATCTAGGCATAGAGGAACCTGGAACCTAAACAAATCCTCTAGCTTCTTAAAGCAGAAGAGTCTAAACAGAACAGACTCCCATCCTAAGAGACAGCAATGTTTGCTAAAGGAAGGATACAAGTTAGAGGTACATTCCTATATAACCTCTATTAAGACAAGCACCCAAATAGGACCAGCAACTGTCCCCTCCTAAGCAAAGCAAAGGAAGCTGTTAAGACCAAGACATACAAGGTTCAGAAGAGAACCTTACTATCTAGGAACAGGAGGAGCTCCTTACCTAGCAAAGAAGAGTTAAAAGAGCTAGTAAGGAGGCTCAACCTGGAAGTACAATCCCTTAGAGAGAAGGTCAAATCAATCCCAAGGAAACACACCTCTAAGAAGGCTTATGCTGCCTAGGAAGAGGGCAAGTCTTTAGCAAATTCAGATGCATCCCCATCCCTATTAGAGGATAAAGATGTTAATAAAGTTGCACACTCAACTATAGAAGCAAAAGGCAAGTATATGCTATTAGAATAGCTACTTAATTCCTGTGCTTTATCCCACATAACTGACTAAGCATCCCTTTTTAGAGAACTGAAGCCTCTTTAGGTTAGAAAATGGATTAAGGTTAGTAGTAGCTACCTATATGCTACATATGTTGGGAAGGCAGTAATAGGTGGGAGGAAAGGCAAGCAGATTGTGCTAAAGGATGTTTTGTTTGTCCCTAGTCTTAGAGTAAATCTTGTCTCTTAGAGTTAGTTTAGCTAGCAGTTTAGTGTTCAACTACCAAAATTCACACTTGTTTCACCCTCTAGAAAACCCGTTGTCTAGACAAAGTTAAAAGGAGGAGTTCTATTTATTAAAGAAATTAACAAGTCTCTAGAGGAGGTTGCCTTTATATACAACACCTAGGAGATGAATGGAGCTTTTGCCTTTGCAGCAACAGAGGATTCCTAAGAATAGTAGGAGCTCTAGTATAGAAGGTGTGCACACTTTAGAAAGGATCTTTTAAAAGACTTGTACTAGGTATTAAACCTAAAATCCTAGATCTAAATCCCAAAAGAGCAGCATAGCTGCAGGGTCTGTGCATTAGCAAAGATAAAGAAATATAGAGGGAAGGTTGTTAAGAGAAAGCCCCAAAGGCTGTCTCTTATATTAATTAACATCTGTAGACCTTTGCCAATCTTAAGACTAGGCTTTAGATAGTGGCTTAAGATAGTTAATAACTTCTTAAGAAAGAAATGGACTGTTCCGTTAAGGTCTAGAGAAGATGCACTAGAAGCCTTAAGGATTTGGAGAAGGAAGGCAGAATTGCAGTCTAGAAATCCTGTCTAAATTATAAGGAGTAATAGGGCAAGAGAACTTCTTGCTTTGCTAAAGCAGTAGGAGAAGGATAAAGGAATCACCTTCCATACTACTAAAGCCTACAATTCCATCTAGAATGGGGTTGTAGAAAGGTCAATCTGTCACGGGCGAGGCCCGTAGACATAGGACTGCCCGGAACTCGGCGGAAGTTAGTAACGCCGACGCCGGCTCACGTGCGCGGGAAGCGCGGGAGTGAGTATTTATTGTGCGCTCGAAGGGAGAAGGCTTTCTCCTCCTTCGAGCTACGTCCTGTCAATGAGGCTGCCTGCAAGGTAGAACTGGGCAACTGTGCCCGCCCGTAGCACCCTGTACCTGTTGTGACACTACCTACCTTCCGTATCCGCTATCCGCCGTGACACTACGTAGCTCCTACCCTTAGGTGCTGTCACTACGATGGCCTCCCGCCCGTCTCCTCCTCTTCCTGTGGACCAACCAGCCCGTCTCGCTCAATCCGTTACCGAACTCCCTGCAGAATGGCTATCCTATCTCCGCGACGTGGACGCCTATATCTCCTCCTTAGAGGAAGAGGTCTCGGGCGCCCGGGAACACGTCGCCAGCCTCCGAAAAGAGATGGAGGTTAAGGATGCTGTTATCCAGTACCAAAAGCAAGAGATCGACGATGCGCGTCGACAAGCCCTCCTCGCCGAACTTGAACGGGATAGAGTATGCGCCTCCGCTCGCGAAAGCTCTATTCCTATTATACCTACTCCCGAGTCTCAGTCTGCGTCTACCGAGGACAAGTCTACCCAAGATGCTCCAATAGGAGGGGATCCGACTCCTACTATTACGCCTACCCAGCCGCCTCGCTCCGAACGTCTCCCTGACCCTAAGCCCTTTAAGGGCGAGAGAAGGGACCTCCGCCGCTTCGTTAACCAGATTTACGCTAAGATGACCTCGAACGCCGATCGTTTTCCGTCCGCTACCTCCCGGCTTACGTACGTCTCGAACCGCTTAGAGGGCGACGCGTATAGCCTTGTCCTTCCGAAGATGAGATTTGGCGTCCCCCAGTTTATCGACTATCAACAGCTTTTGGAATTCCTAGAGAGCGCCTACGGAGACCCCGACCGCGTCCAAAACGCCCAGAACGCCCTCTACCGCCTCCGACAGAAGAACCAAGAGTTTAGCGTGTTTATTGCCGAATTCGACCGCCTTGCCCTAGAGGGAGAAATGGCCCAAGAGGCCCTAGCCCTCTACTTACCCAAGCTATCTCCCGTGAACTCCAGGATATGCTGCTGCATAACGAAGCCCCGTCTCAGGAATACCGCACCTACCGGAACCACCTCCAGAAACTAGATAATCGTTACCGCCAGCACCAGCGCCAAACCGAACGGGCTAAGGCACCCTCCTCCGCTCGCCCTCCTACTCCGACCCGCTCTGAAAAGACCTACGCTACCGCCGCTAAAGAGAAGAATCGGGAGACCCGATGGACCTAGATAAGGTCCGGAGATCTACTACGCCTACGCGCTCGGATAAGGAACTCGGTACCTGCTATCGATGCCACAAATCGGGCCATATAGTTAGGGACTGTCCGGAACCTGATACCCGCCCGCAATGGAAGCAAGATCAGGATAAGCTACGCCGTCGCACTGCCTCTGCCGGAGGTTCTACTCGCCCGTCGTCCCTAGACATAGCTCGGAGCCGCTCGCCCCCTATAAGCCGCCGTTCCCTGTTACCTACAGGATCTAGTGCCTCCCTAGTATCGGGAAAAGGAATACGCGTGGAGACAGTCGCCTCCAGGCGTTAGATACGCGCAGCCCCGCCTCTGTCTATGCCTCGCCGCCTGCACCTAGCTGTCGACTAAACGTCGTTTTAGACTCGAAGCTTGAACCTCTTAAGGACCCGTCTACTGGCCCTCTACTCCACTACCGAAAACCGAGAAGAGGGAGGTTATCTCTGTTTCCGCTTCTGCTCTTAGTGCGCTAAGAGTACCTCACCGTTTTGACCGCTCTGTTTCCCCGAAAGTCCCTCTATCTATCGAGATTAAGGGAACTACTGTTTCTGATTACGCCCTACTAGACACAGGTTGTGAGGCCTACGGGCTAATCGACCTAGGCTGGGCCCGGAAGATCGGGCTACCTATCCAAGATCTAGAAAAGCCCGCGTATATCCTGCCTGTCGACGATAAAGAAGGCGAGAGAGAGCTCGTCCTCCGTTATGGGACTACCTGTTCGTTCTGGATTGGAGACCACTACGAGAAAGACGCCGTTTTCCGACTAGCAGACCTAGGTGGCTACCCAGTTATACTAGGGTACCCCTGGATGGAGGCTCACGACGCTCTTATTAAGCCAGCTACAGCTACTCTCGAACTTAGGAGCCCTTACTGCCAAGCCCATTGTAGGCTGCCACCTGTCTCGACCCCGATTAAGCTGTACACCCGGAAGGTTCCCCGACTTGCTGCTCGTCCGAAAAGCACGAAAATCGACGTCTCGCAAGTATCGTTCCGAGCTGTCCAAGCGTATAGTTCGCCGAGGTACCAGAGGAAGGGCTATCGGGTCTGCCTTACTACGATCGAGGATCTTATCTCTCTATTCTCTGCCGAGGAACAAGCCGAGCTACAGGCTAAGCTTCCGGACTGTCTTAAGCAATTTAGCTCTGTCTTCTCTCCGAAACTTGCCGACAAACTGCCTCCGCATAGGCCGTACGACCACGAGATCAAGCTAAAGGAGGGTAAGGAACCCCCCCTTTGGCCCGCTTTACGCTATGTCCCGCGACGAGTTGGAAGCGCTCCGCGAATAGCTAGAGGACAACCTAAAGAAAGGCTTTATCCGTCCGAGTTCGTCGCCCTGTGCATCTCCAGTTCTATTCGTTAAGAAGCCCGGCGGAGGCCTCCGTCTTTGCATCGATTTCCGCGCTATAAACGACATGACTATTAAGGACCGTTATCCGCTTCCGCTTACCACCGAGACTCTAAACAACCTGAACGGAATGAAGTACTTCACTAAGATCGACATTATCTCTGCCTTTAACAACGTCCGGATGAAGGCAGGACAAGAGTATCTTACAGCTTTCCGTACCCGGTTCGGACTTTTCGAGTCCTTAGTTATGCCGTTTGGTCTTACAGGCGCACCGTCGACTTTCCAGCGCTTTATTAACGACACCCTACGCGAATTTCTGGACCGATTCTGCTCTGCCTACTTAGACGATATCCTGATTTATAGCCGTACCTTAGAGGAACATAAGGAACACGTTGCTGCTGTCCTAGCGAAACTTCGAGACGCTGGTCTCTTCGCCAAGCTGTCAAAATGCGAATTCTTTAAGGAAGAAACCAAATTCCTAGGAATGATCGTAGGAAGAAACGGTATCCGTATGGATCCGGACAAGATTCAGACGATTCAGAACTGGCCGACACCGAAAACCGTTACAGACGTGCAGTCCTATCTCGGTTTTGCGAACTTTTACCGTCGTTTTATTCGGGACTTCTCGAGGATCTGCTCCCCGCTTACTGCGCTCACCCGTAAGGACACTCCGTTTATCTGGACTCAAGACTGTCAGACTGCTTTCGACCGACTTAAGTCTGCTTTTCAAGAGGGGCCTATACTAGCCCCGTTCGACTGGAAGAAAGAGGTTATTGTCGAGACGGATGCATCCGACTATGTCTCTGCTGGCGTTCTCTCGCAGTACGATGACAACGGCGTCCTACGCCCTATTGCGTTCTTTTCTAAGAAGCATAGCCCGGCTGAATGCAATTACGAGATATACGATAAGGAACTGCTCGCTATTATCCGTTGTTTTGAAGAATGGCGTCCCGAACTAGAGGGCGCAGGGCACCCGATTAAAGTTCTTTCCGACCACAAGAATCTGGAATACTTTATGTCTACGAAACAGCTTAATAGGCGACAAGCACGCTGGTCCGAATTCCTGTCTCGCTTCCGTTTTAAGATCATCTACCGGCCCGGCAAAATGGGAGAGAAGCCGGATGCGCTAACCAGGAGGTCAGCGGACCTGCCTAAAGAGGGGGATGAACGCCTCCAACACCAAAGCCAGACAGTCCTTAAGCGCGAGAACCTAGAAATCTCGAGAGCCGAACGGAGAGAGAAGAAAGTTACCTTCTCGGACGAAGTAACGATCTATACCCTCCCTACTAAGGGCTACGTTTCGCCAATTCCCCGCTCGTACATCTATGTTCGCCCAGTCCGTCAAGAGAACGCCGCCCCTGCTCCAGCTACTATAACGGTGCCGGAAGAGATTAAAGACCTCCTCCGAAAAGGCTACGAGGAAGACGAGACCTTACTCAGCATCCTAGAGGCTATCCGAACCGAGAAGAACCGCCACCCGACCGTCCAGCTAAGCCAGTGCGAAATTAGAGGAGACTACCTCTTCTACCGGCAAAGACTATATGTTCCAGACAGCGACGAGCTATATGCTACTATCCTCCGTCTATGCCACGAACTACCTGCCGCGGGACACCCAGGGAGGGCCCGTACCTTCCAGTTAGTCTCTAAGGAGTACTACTGGCCCGGAATGAGGACTTACGTACGACGTTGGGTCCAGAACTGCCACGTCTGTAGCCGGACTAAACCGAGTCGCCAGAGACATAGAGGGTTACTGCAACCTCTACCGACCCCTGAACATGCCTGGGAGTCTATTTCTATGGACTTTATTACCTTCCTACCAGACTCTGAAGGGTTCGATGCGATACTTGTTGTAGTAGATCGCCTTACGAAGTTACGGCACTATATTCCTTGCCATACTACCGACGGGGCCGAAGAGATAGCCCGCCTCTTTGTCCGGTATATCTTCCGGCTACATGGAAAGCCCCGGAACATTGTCTCAGACCGCGACGCGAAGTTTATGTCCGATTTCTGGAAATACTTAAGTGAGAGACTCCGAATTCAAGCTAGCCCGTCTACTGCCTTCCACCCACAGACCGATGGCCAGACCGAGAGACTAAACGCCGTCCTAGAGCAACACCTCCGCGCGTATGTGTCCTACCTACAGGACGACTGGGTAGAGTGGCTACCCTTAGCCGAGTTCTCCGCCAATTCTATGTTTTTAGAGACTACAGGACTATCCCCGTTCTACGCTACCTACGGTTACCAACCCCGTATAGGAATCGAAGTCCTACCCGATAACTATCAGTTACCGACTAGCCGAGATGCCAAGTCCTTCGCCGACGACATGCAGAAGATTCTAGATCACCTAAAGGCGGAAACTAGCCTCGCTCAAGCACGATACGAGGAGGCCGCTAATCAGCATAGGACCCCTTCGTTCCGTTTCCAAGCCGGCCAGTATGTTTGGCTAGACGCCCGGAACATTAAGACCCTCCGTCCTAGGAAGAAGCTAGACTGGAAGAACTTAGGACCCTTTAAGGTTCTAGAGGCTACGCCGTACTACTGCAAGCTCGAGCTGCCGCCGTCGATGCGTATACACCCTGTGTTCAACAACGACCTACTACTGCCTGCCGCCGAGAACCCTGTGCCTCAGCAGACGCGAGAGCCGCCTCCACCGGTAATAGTAGACGGGTTAGAGGAATGGGAAGTCGAGGACATTATCGACTCAAAGACAGACCGCCGAGGGTATAGGGGACGCGAACGCCTACGGTACGTCGTTAAGTGGAAAGGGTACGATGTCCCTACTACGGAACCAGCCGAAACCATTATCGAGGATGTGCCCCATCTCGTCCGGAACTTCCACCGCCGGTACCCCGACAAACCCGCCCCGAGGCAGATGCCTACCTAACTTCCGCGACCTGCCCCGGCCGATACCAGACTTCGAATCACGTGACCCACTTCCCCGGATCACGTGACCCACTTCCCCGGATCACATGACCCGCCGCCTACCATGGAACCGCCTCGAGCCCTACCAAGGTCCCACTGCCACAGTACCAAGGTACCACTCTGAACTCTGCCAAAATCCTCTGCCCCCACTGAGAATCGAACCCTGGCCCTCTGAGAATCTGCTGTATATGTTGATATCTGAAAATCCCCTGCCCCCACTGAGAATCGAACCCTGGCCCTCTGAGAACCTGCTGTATATGTTGGAATACCTGAGAATTCCCTGCCCCTACTGGGAATCGAACCCTGGACCCCTAGGGAGCTTGCTGCTGCACATTCATAACCACTACACCAAGGAACCAGCCCAAATTCTGAAGGGTCATATTGGATTGGAGATTGAGTGCTTTCAACCAATCAAGACATGACTGACTGCAGGGGTCCCACTGGGGGTTCCTGCAAATTGAGGGGCTGCATATGAGACTGGACTTACCACCCAGCGACTCTAGTGTAGTAAGAGGGCAGTCCTATGCACGAAGCACTGTGTGTAGTAAAGCTCCGGTGTTGTCTTTGGATTTATATGCACGAGTCGCAGCTAAGATGCAGGATTGGGTTCTACGAGCGGGCTGTGCATACCAAAGATAACACCGGGAAGGCTCCTGCCTAGTGCAGGGGCCAACTTGTCGCTCCTGCAGCGTCCGTTGTTTTGTTTTGCCCCTATATTAGGGGATGAGGAGTAGTATACTGCCTCGGAAGGGAGTGCGTAGCACTTGCCCTATTATTTTATGATCGTGGCCCGGAGTGCCACTGCTAGGAAGGAGTAATGTCACGGGCGAGGCCCGTAGACATAGGACTGCCCGGAACTCGGCGGAAGTTAGTAACGCCGACGCCGGCTCACGTGCGCGGGAAGCGCGGGAGTGAGTATTTATTGTGCGCTCGAAGGGAGAAGGCTTTCTCCTCCTTCGAGCTACGTCCTGTCAATGAGGCTGCCTGCAAGGTAGAACTGGGCAACTGTGCCCGCCCGTAGCACCCTGTACCTGTTGTGACACTACCTACCTTCCGTATCCGCTATCCGCCGTGACACAATCCAGACCTCTAAAGACTATATAAGAGCCATAATTAAGGAATCAAATATGCCAATTGAATTCTGGCCTAAAGCATTAGATGCATGCACTATTGTTAGGAATGCACTGCTAAATAGACCAGAAATTAATGGCCTTAAGGTGTTACCTAAGGAAGCCTTTTTAGGCATTCAACCCTCAGTTTCACACTTCAGAGTCTGGGGCTGCAAAGCAGTAGTGTCTATAGACCTAAGGTCTTAGCTAGCTAGGATAAGATCTAACAAGCTAATAAATAGGGGCAAGGAAGCCGTGTTTATTAGATATGTCCCTAACACTGCTAAAATATAGCTTTTCTAGGAACCTAATATAAGGGCTGTAAAGGCCTATAGCACTGCTGTATTTTTGAGGCTAAGAAAGGAGGAGATATAGAGTTAAATGTTCTTAGACTCAATTAAGACAGTAGAGCACCAGTTAGGAACCCAGTTGGAAGACCAAAGAAGCAGGAGCCTGCAGCCTATACTAATGCAACCCAGTTAGGTCGCAGGAATACAGTCGGGCCCCGGGGCCTAACTGTCTCATCAAACCCCTCTTTCGTGCAACTTCCACCTGCACCGAAGGACAAGGAGGAATACTAGAGAGTAGAGGATCTAGACGAAGAAAACCCTAAGGCAGTACAGCCTTAGTGGGAGGAAAATAGGGCCACCCAACCACCTAAGTCAAGCCAGCAGCCCATTAGACAAGAAAGGACTGTAGCTAGTGGAAAGGCAATAGAAAAGAAGCTTAATATTGCACAAGATCTAATAGGACACAGGGGTTAGGAGGGGATCCAATCTACAAAGTCCTAAAAGAGAAGAAGATCTGTCTTAGATAAGGGGCAAGGACCAGAACTAAGGACCTATAGCATAGTTACTAGGCAGGTTCTTTAGAAGAGATAGAGAGATGAAGAGGAACTGCTAGCAGCTAAGCAACAGAAGGCATTCCTCTCGTATATAGAAAATAAGGGACAGTGGATTTGGGAAGCCCTTATAGAGGTTGAAGAAGTTGCATTTGCAGCATTGGCACTAGCTATCTCTTAGAGACAAGAGGTGCCCATTCCAAAGTCCTATAAAGAGGCAATTTAGGATCCCAAATAGGGATACATATAGAAGGAGGCAATCTAGAAAGAACTTACTGCCCTCTAGACTAACAACACCTAGAAAAGGGGTTGTCCCTCCTAAGGAGCAAACCTTATTACTTCTAAGTGGGTGTTTAATGTGAAGAGGCTAATTAGTAGTGCTGATCTCTTTATATATGATATGACAATCTTTTACCGTACTACCTCGTCTCCGAGTAAGCGGAGTGTCCTATCCTTGGTTGTTAAGTACAAAAGCCCTTAAGGCCCGACAGGGCCTCGCCGGCATAAAACTCCTTAGACCTTCCTCTGTTCTCTGCAACCGGCCGCTACTCGGTTGTCCCCTTGTTTGTTCTCCTTAGGACGTACACAGTATCTGTGGGAGCCCTCCCTCTCACCAGGTGCCTGCCTCTCTCCTCGTAACCCGACCTCGGGTCGTCCGCGCCTCTTCCTCCTCTCGCGCTAGCGAGAATTGGCCGAGTGTGCCTTCCCGGATAAGCCATTTCGCCACAGCGAGGAGGCCTTTCTTTGTAGTCGTTAGTGTCTCCCAGTCGGACGTGCCTGCGTCGGCGAATAGGCTTTGCCTATTTCCTTGTCGGAGTGGGCAGAACACGCATATATGCTTGGCTGTTTGCGTGCCTTGTCCGCACTCGCACCCAGGGGACACTCCTGGGACTCTGCGCTTAGCTAGGTAGTGGTTAAATCCGATATGTTCTGTTCGTAGGAGAGTAACCATCGTGCTTTGCGGCCTAGTTAGTCCCTTGTGTAGTGCTAGGTGTTTTTGTCGCCTTCGGTGCGCCAGGCTGCAGGCTGGCGGCTTGTCGTTGTAGTCCTCTTCGCCTTCTCTCGAATCCATGTCCTTCTCCACTCCCCGTCTGCCCAGCTGCTCCTGCCCCCTCGCGCCTCTCCCTCCTGTCCTTGGACCATATCTCGGATAGTTTCCCTCCGCGATAGGTTGTTTTTCCTCTGGCGTCCTTGCCCCCGTCTGCATTGGTATTGGCGAAGCACCCTCTGCCGTTGTTCCCGAAGGTGTTCGTCTGCCCTGTCGTTGCCCTGTTTTACCGCGTGTTGCCTTGCTATGCCCTGGGTATAGAGGTGGATCGGGGCAATTCCGGATTCGCTCTGGAGAACTACCTGGCTAACACTCTTGTAGGCCCCTGTAATATGTCGTAGCGCTACGTTCTGTACCTTCTCGAGCGGTTCTGTAAGTCCTTTCCGGTATCCTGCCGTTCCGGTAGGGTTCGCCCAGAGCTGGCACCCGTATGTCATCGCGGGTCGGACTACAGCTGTGTAAATATGTCTCGCCTTCTGGAACGACGCTCCCCATGTAGATTTGCAGAGCCTCTGGAGTGAGTTCATCTGGGATGCCCCCCTTTCTGCAGCCTTCTTAACGTGCGGTCCCCACGTTAGTTTGGTATCTAGCCAGACTCCTAGTAGCCGCAGTGATGGCGCTGGCCCTTCTTCAAAGCCTTGGATCCGTACCGTAGCCTTTAGGTCGTGCTTACGGGATCTCGTAAAGTGGATCAATTGGTATTTCTGCGGTGCGAAGGCTGCGCCATGTCTCCTTGCCCACTGCATACACTTTTCGTGTGCGGCCTCGAGCCTCCTGCAGTTGTCTGCCGTGCTGTTTCCCCATGTGAGTATGTTTGTGTCGTCTACGAACCCCATAGCTAGCACGTGCTGGGCCTGGATCGCAGGGAGTAGTGTCCCTGCAAAGAACAGGAAGAGAATAGGGGACAAAGTTGACCCTTGGGGAATTCCCGTCCGCTGAGGCCGTTCCTCGTCTATGTAATCTCCGAGGCGG
Organism: Cercospora janseana; assembly: GCA_026725115.1. Lineage (NCBI taxonomy): Eukaryota > Fungi > Ascomycota > Dothideomycetes > Mycosphaerellales > Mycosphaerellaceae > Cercospora > Cercospora janseana. The sequence goes on from CM049098.1 coordinate 3,286,560, forward strand.
AGTTTAGTCGTGCGGCCCTGAAGGAAGGACTCGATGAATCTTACTACCCACGCCGGGAAGCCCTGCATTGCGATGTTGTGAAGTAGCCGGGCGTGTGAGACGTTGTCGAAGGCTCCTGATATATCTAGGCACAGCATAGACGCTACTGCCCCTGGCTTGGTGTCCCAAATCGTTCGTACTTGTTCCGTAATTAGCTCCAGTGCTGTGAGCGTAGATCGACCTGGCCTTGCCCCCATCTGCGCCTCTGGCAGGAGGCCTCTTTCTTCCGCGACTTTGGACATCCTTCTTGCGACTATAGCCTCTAGCGTTTTCGCCATTGTGTTTAGCAGAGCAATGGGCCTATACGCGTTGGGCTTCGTGTAGTCTGGCTTCTGCGGTTTCCTGAGGACGACTGTAGTCGATTTCTTGAATGTGGTAGGGTGGTAGCCTATCGTAAGGCACGCCGTATATAGCTTGGCGAGTAGTGGTGCGAGGCGTGCCTTGCATCCCTTTAGGAGCTCGTTCGGTATCTGGTCCGGTCCCGCGGCTTTCTTGGTCGGTAGCCGTGCGATCGTTCCTAGCACTTCCGCTTCTGTAACTACGAGCTCCATTTGTATCGGTTCTGGGATCGTGTCTTGGTCCATGTCGCTTAGGTCGGCTGCCTTAGGTTCCGGGAAGAAGTGTGTAGCGAGGGCTTCCGCTTTCTCCGCGTTGTTCTGGCTTTTCCTCTGGTTTGGCCCTGGGGTCCAATTAGCAGATTTGGGAACTGCGGAGGTGGTTGTGGCTTTCCGGCTCTTTCTCTCGCCCACTTCGCTAGCTTCCATATCTTGTCCGGGTTCTGCGTTATCTCCTTGATTGTTGCCCTCCAGGATAGGTTTATGTCTCTTTTGACCTGCTTCGACCTTGCGTGGTTAGCTGCCATGTACGCCTCGTAATTGGCCCTAGTCCTGCTGTTGCACCATTCCCGTCTTGCTGATCTCGCTGTCCTTATTAGGTGTTGTGTCTCTGGGGTCCAGCTTTCTCTCGCAAATGGAGATGGTCTAGCGTGTGGAACCCCCTCTCGAACAGTGTCCTGTATAATCCCTTGCAGCGCTTCCGCCCACCTATCTACGTCGCCTTTGGTGTGGATCTCCTCGCTGCGGAGCCCGCTGCTCTTTGCCCAGATCCTCTCCTGTATCTCGTCCCAGTTTGCCTTTTTCCACTGTGGTCTCGGGTCCCGCGTCGCCTCTCTTAGCTCCGTGTCCTCTATTGTAGTTATGATTGGGAGGTGGTCCGATCCGTGAGCGCGTTCTTGGTCCGTTTGACATGTGATAACGCGTTGCTGCGCCCCAGCTGTCATAAACACTAGGTCTAGCGTTTGGCAACTGCATCCTGTTTCTCCCATGTTACCGTTCCAGGCTCGATTGCAAGCTGAAGTCCTGCTTGCTCGGTAGCCCGGATTAGTCGGTCCGACATCGTGTGTTGGTTCTGCGTAAGATTTCCTCCCCACCTCGGGTGGTGTAGATTGAAATCTCCGAGTAGGATCTGCTCTGAGCCTGGGTTCCTCGCGTTTGCTAGTCGTATAGCTTCTGTAGCGACCGGTATAGTGCCTGGTTCCGTGTGGCTGGGTGGTCCACTAGGGTTGTACACGTTGTGGATTGTAAGTGGTCCGTTGCTTGTCTGTATTTGAATAGACACCGCGTCCGTAGAGGCCGCTTCAACTTCCTCCCACTTTGAGGTATCGAGGTATTTCGAGACTAGGAACGCGACTCTTGCGTACCCCCCTATTGGGACGATTTGGTGGTAGTGCTTGCTTGTCTTTGTCTGCCCTGTTTGGGGTTGATCCACGGTTCCTGAAGTGCTACGATCTGCGTTTCCCCCGGGTCTAGCTCCTGTAGGAGGAGCGACTGGATCGTTCGGCTGTGGTTCACGTTGTGTTGGTAGATCTGTAGGGTGTGTCTATTCATTGTGTGGGTTGTTGACTTTGGACGAGTATCTCCATACCTATATCTTCATCTTCGTCTTCGCAGTTAGGTTGGCTACTTCGAGTAACCCGCTGGAAGGGAGTTTTCTTGTCTGTCTCCTTCCTTCCATAGTCGCTGCCGTCGTACCCCTTGGTCGCCCTGGCCTTACTGCGCCGGTCGCTTGTGTGCCCACTGGTGTAGGCTCTCCCTCCTGAGCCGGCCGTTCTAGCTGCGGGCCCAGTCTCTTCTTGTTCTGCACAAGTGTAAAGCCGTCGTACGTAGTCGTCTGCTGCGTATGGGCTGCCCACTTCTGCGCGAAGAATTTGCAGAACTCATCCTTTTTGCGTGTGCGGCCTGTTTTATCTTGCAGATCCTTTCCCAGGAGGCGTGGTTCCCGTTACAGTTACTGCATTTCCTAGTTGTCGCTATGCATGTGTCCGTCCTATGTTCGCCTGCACACTTCCCGCATTTCTCGGTAGTCTCCTTACAGTGGTTTTGACGTGCCCGAACCTGTTGCATCGGAGGCATTGTACGACTCTTTGTTGTGGGTGGAAGGGCTCTGCAGCCCAGAAGTTGCCGTTGTATAGGAGTCCTTTGTTTACTATCTCCCTCGCCTGTGCCTCGCTCTGGACCGTTAGAATAACTGACGACATGTGTTTGCCCTCTCGCGCTCTTGCCTTCCCGAGCCACTCTGCCTTTAGTACGCGTAGATCCGGGATGTACCTCGCGTTTTCCTCCTGTACCGTCTCCCAGAGCTGTTTCTCCCTAATGTCCATGTTCGTAAGGACCTTGTGGATTAGGACCTGGTGTCTGTTCTGTTGGACTTCCGCCTCGGGCCATATCTCTTTTAGCCACCTTTGGTTTCCCTCTAGCCTCTTCTTGTCCTCCGCACTGTATACTAACACCCTCAGGTCACCGCTCGGCAGCTTCTGGACCGCCGCTGCTGTGTGTATTCCTATCCTTGCTTGTATTCCCTTTGCGTCTTGCTTCTTCGTTTCCTCTCTTGCCTCTGCGGAGCCCATGTTAACCGTGATTATGTGGGCTCCCTCCGGGTGCTTCGGCTGGGTAGTTGGTGTCGGATTGGCCCTAGCCGCCATCTGTGCCCACGACTGTATGCGCGCCTGGGAGGTATTTATGCATTGGGACTTTTGCATTGCCTTGATATCGTCGCTAATCTGTTGCAGTTTCGCTGCTGTATAGTGTGTCTCGCTATAGTGTTGGATCGCGAGCCGGGTGTGCTCTTGGGCGCGTAGGAGGGTCTGAAGGAGGTCTTGAGGCAGGCCTCTGTGTTTGAGAGCTCGTTCGACGTCGGCCTCGATAGTTCTCAGTTCCATCATGTGGGAGTCGTCCTTTAGTTTGTCGATTTTGGCGGTGTTGCTGCCGCTGGCCTCGTTGGTTGGCCCGGCGCGCGACGCGTCCGGAGGTAGCGGCCTCCATCCTCGTCGCGCGCTATTCCATCGTCGATGTTAGCATTGCGCTCTGGGTGTACATACGCGTGCTGGGAGGCCCTAAGGCCCCCACCTTCAGTCGTCGCCGTTGCTGTTGTGTTCATGTTCGATCTCTTTATATAGATAGAACAAAAACATGAACACAACAGCAACGGCGACGACTGAAGGTGGGGCCTTAGGCCTCCCAGCACGCGTATGTACACCCAGAGCGCAATGCTAACATCGACGATGGAATAGCGCGCGACGAGGATGGAGGCCGCTACCTCCGGACGCGTCGCGCGCCGGGCCAACCAACGAGGCCAGCGGCAGCAACACCGCCAAAATCGACAAACTAAAGGACGACTCCCACATGATGGAACTGAGAACTATCGAGGCCGACGTCGAACGAGCTCTCAAACACAGAGGCCTGCCTCAAGACCTCCTTCAGACCCTCCTACGCGCCCAAGAGCACACCCGGCTCGCGATCCAACACTATAGCGAGACACACTATACAGCAGCGAAACTGCAACAGATTAGCGACGATATCAAGGCAATGCAAAAGTCCCAATGCATAAATACCTCCCAGGCGCGCATACAGTCGTGGGCACAGATGGCGGCTAGGGCCAATCCGACACCAACTACCCAGCCGAAGCACCCGGAGGGAGCCCACATAATCACGGTTAACATGGGCTCCGCAGAGGCAAGAGAGGAAACGAAGAAGCAAGACGCAAAGGGAATACAAGCAAGGATAGGAATACACACAGCAGCGGCGGTCCAGAAGCTGCCGAGCGGTGACCTGAGGGTGTTAGTATACAGTGCGGAGGACAAGAAGAGGCTAGAGGGAAACCAAAGGTGGCTAAAAGAGATATGGCCCGAGGCGGAAGTCCAACAGAACAGACACCAGGTCCTAATCCACAAGGTCCTTACGAACATGGACATTAGGGAGAAACAGCTCTGGGAGACGGTACAGGAGGAAAACGCGAGGTACATCCCGGATCTACGCGTACTAAAGGCAGAGTGGCTCGGGAAGGCAAGAGCGCGAGAGGGCAAACACATGTCGTCAGTTATTCTAACGGTCCAGAGCGAGGCACAGGCGAGGGAGATAGTAAACAAAGGACTCCTATACAACGGCAACTTCTGGGCTGCAGAGCCCTTCCACCCACAACAAAGAGTCGTACAATGCCTCCGATGCAACAGGTTCGGGCACGTCAAAACCACTGTAAGGAGACTACCGAGAAATGCGGGAAGTGTGCAGGCGAACATAGGACGGACACATGCATAGCGACAACTAGGAAATGCAGTAACTGTAACGGGAACCACGCCTCCTGGGAAAGGATCTGCAAGATAAAACAGGCCGCACACGCAAAAAGGATGAGTTCTGCAAATTCTTCGCGCAGAAGTGGGCAGCCCATACGCAGCAGACGACTACGTACGACGGCTTTACACTTGTGCAGAACAAGAAGAGACTGGGCCCGCAGCTAGAACGGCCGGCTCAGGAGGGAGAGCCTACACCAGTGGGCACACAAGCGACCGGCGCAGTAAGGCCAGGGCGACCAAGGTACGACGGCAGCGACTATGGAAGGAAGGAGACAGACAAGAAAACTCCCTTCCAGCGGGTTACTCGAAGTAGCCAACCTAACTGCGAAGACGAAGATGAAGATATAGGTATGGAGATACTCGTCCAAAGTCAACAACCCACACAATGAATAGACACACCCTACAGATCTACCAACACAACGTGAACCACAGCCGAACGATCCAGTCGCTCCTCCTACAGGAGCTAGACCCGGGGGAAACGCAGATCGTAGCACTTCAGGAACCGTGGATCAACCCCAAACAGGGCAGACAAAGACAAGCAAGCACTACCACCAAATCGTCCCAATAGGGGTACGCAAGAGTCGCGTTCCTAGTCTCGAAATACCTCGATACCTCAAAGTGGGAGGAAGTTGAAGCGGCCTCTACGGACGCGGTGTCTATTCAAATACAGACAAGCAACGGACCACTTACAATCCACAACGTGTACAACCCTAGTGGACCACCCAGCCACACGGAACCAGGCACTATACCGGTCGCTACAGAAGCTATACGACTAGCAAACGCGAGGAACCCAGGCTCAGAGCAGATCCTACTCGGAGATTTCAATCTACACCACCCGAGGTGGGGAGGAAATCTTACGCAGAACCAACACACGATGTCGGACCGACTAATCCGGGCTACCGAGCAAGCAGGACTTCAGCTTGCAATCGAGCCTGGAACGGTAACATGGGAGAAACAGGGATGCAGTTGCCAAACGCTAGACCTAGTGTTTATGACAGCTGGGGCGCAGCAACGCGTTATCACATGTCAAACGGACCAAGAACGCGCTCACGGATCGGACCACCTCCCAATCATAACTACAATAGAGGACACGGAGCTAAGAGAGGCGACGCGGGACCCGAGACCACAGTGGAAAAGGCAAACTGGGACGAGATACAGGAGAGGATCTGGGCAAAGAGCAGCGGGCTCCGCAGCGAGGAGATCCACACCAAAGGCGACGTAGATAGGTGGGCGGAAGCGCTGCAAGGGATTATACAGGACACTGTTCGAGAGGGGGCCACACGCTAGACCATCTCCATTTGCGAGAGAAAGCTGGACCCCAGAGACACAACACCTAATAAGGACAGCGAGATCAGCAAGACGGGAATGGTGCAACAGCAGGACTAGGGCCAATTACGAGGCGTACATGGCAGCTAACCACGCAAGGTCGAAGCAGGTCAAAAGAGACATAAACCTATCCTGGAGGGCAACAATCAAGGAGATAACGCAGAACCCGGACAAGATATGGAAGCTAGCGAAGTGGGCGAGAGAAAGAGCCGGAAAGCCACAACCACCTCCGCAGTTCCCAAATCTGCTAATTGGACCCCAGGGCCAAACCAGAGGAAAAGCCAGAACAACGCGGAGAAAGCGGAAGCCCTCGCTACACACTTCTTCCCGGAACCTAAGGCAGCCGACCTAAGCGACATGGACCAAGACACGATCCCAGAACCGATACAAATGGAGCTCGTAGTTACAGAAGCGGAAGTGCTAGGAACGATCGCACGGCTACCGACCAAGAAAGCCGCGGGACCGGACCAGATACCGAACGAGCTCCTAAAGGGATGCAAGGCACGCCTCGCACCACTACTCGCCAAGCTATATACGGCGTGCCTTACGATAGGCTACCACCCTACCACATTCAAGAAATCGACTACAGTCGTCCTCAGGAAACCGCAGAAGCCAGACTACACGAAGCCCAACGCGTATAGGCCCATTGCTCTGCTAAACACAATGGCGAAAACGCTAGAGGCTATAGTCGCAAGAAGGATGTCCAAAGTCGCGGAAGAAAGAGGCCTCCTGCCAGAGGCGCAGATGGGGGCAAGGCCAGGTCGATCTACGCTCACAGCACTGGAGCTAATTACGGAACAAGTACGAACGATTTGGGACACCAAGCCAGGGGCAGTAGCGTCTATGCTGTGCCTAGATATATCAGGAGCCTTCGACAACGTCTCACACGCCCGGCTACTTCACAACATCGCAATGCAGGGCTTCCCGGCGTGGGTAGTAAGATTCATCGAGTCCTTCCTTCAGGGCCGCACGACTAAACTCCGCCTCGGAGATTACATAGACGAGGAACGGCCTCAGCGGACGGGAATTCCCCAAGGGTCAACTTTGTCCCCTATTCTCTTCCTGTTCTTTGCAGGGACACTACTCCCTGCGATCCAGGCCCAGCACGTGCTAGCTATGGGGTTCGTAGACGACACAAACATACTCACATGGGGAAACAGCACGGCAGACAACTGCAGGAGGCTCGAGGCCGCACACGAAAAGTGTATGCAGTGGGCAAGGAGACATGGCGCAGCCTTCGCACCGCAGAAATACCAATTGATCCACTTTACGAGATCCCGTAAGCACGACCTAAAGGCTACGGTACGGATCCAAGGCTTTGAAGAAGGGCCAGCGCCATCACTGCGGCTACTAGGAGTCTGGCTAGATACCAAACTAACGTGGGGACCGCACGTTAAGAAGGCTGCAGAAAGGGGGGCATCCCAGATGAACTCACTCCAGAGGCTCTGCAAATCTACATGGGGAGCGTCGTTCCAGAAGGCGAGACATATTTACACAGCTGTAGTCCGACCCGCGATGACATACGGGTGCCAGCTCTGGGCGAACCCTACCGGAACGGCAGGATACCGGAAAGGACTTACAGAACCGCTCGAGAAGGTACAGAACGTAGCGCTACGACATATTACAGGGGCCTACAAGAGTGTTAGCCAGGTAGTTCTCCAGAGCGAATCCGGAATTGCCCCGATCCACCTCTATACCCAGGGCATAGCAAGGCAACACGCGGTAAAACAGGGCAACGACAGGGCAGACGAACACCTTCGGGAACAACGGCAGAGGGTGCTTCGCCAATACCAATGCAGACGGGGGCAAGGACGCCAGAGGAAAACAACCTATCGCGGAGGGAAACTATCCGAGATATGGTCCAAGGACAGGAGGGAGAGGCGCGAGGGGGCAGGAGCAGCTGGGCAGACGGGGAGTGGAGAAGGACATGGATTCGAGAGAAGGCGAAGAGGACTACAACGACAAGCCGCCAGCCTGCAGCCTGGCGCACCGAAGGCGACAAAAACACCTAGCACTACACAAGGGACTAACTAGGCCGCAAAGCACGATGGTTACTCTCTACGAACAGAACATATCGGATTTAACCACTACCTAGCTAAGCGCAGAGTCCCAGGAGTGTCCTGGGTGCGAGTGCGGACAAGGCACGCAAACAGCCAAGCATATATGCGTGTTCTGCCCACTCCGACAAGGAAATAGGCAAAGCCTATTCGCCGACGCAGGCACGTCCGACTGGGAGACACTAACGACTACAAAGAAAGGCCTCGCTGTGGCGAAATGGCTTATCCGGGAAGGCACACTCGCCAATTCTCTAGCGCGAGAGGAGGAAGAGGCGCGGACGACCCGAGGTCGGGTTACGAGGAGAGAGGCAGGCACCTGGTGAGAGGGAGGGCTCCCACAGATACTGTGTACGTCCTAAGGAGAACAAACAAGGGGACAACCGAGTAGCGGCCGGTTGCAGAGAACAGAGGAAGGTCTAAGGAGTTTTATGCCGGCGAGGCCCTGTCGGGCCTTAAGGGCTTTTGTACTTAACAACCAAGGATAGGACACTCCGCTTACTCGGAGACGAGGTAGTACGGTAAAAGATTGTCATATCATATCATAATTAGTAGTGCTATTAAGAAGTTCAAGGCAAGACTAGTTGTAAGGGGATTCTCTTAGAAATACGGAGTAGACTTCTAAGAGACCTTTGCACCTATAGTAAGGCATAATACGCTAAGAGTATTTATAGCTGTTGTATGTGAGAAGGACCTAGAGTTGCACTAGGTAGATGTAAACAATGCATTTACTAAGAGCACCCTATAAGAAGAAATCTTTATACTTCTACCCCCAGGTGTTAATATACTACCTAATATGGTCCTACAAATCCTAAGGAGCCTATATGGACTAAAGCAAGCAGCAAGAGACTAGAACAAGCTCTGTATCTCAAAGCTGGAACAGATTGGGTTCGTTTAATCAGAGGTAGACCCATGCCTACTTATCTATTATAGGAGGAGCATTATAGTCCTTACTTATGTGGATAATATCCCTATTGCAGCACTAAAGTTAAAGAATGTGCTTTAGTTTAAGGAAGAACTTAGAAAGATCTTTAAGATTAAGGATCTTAGAGAGCTAGAGAAAATCCTAGGAATAAGGCTAACAAGAGATAGAGTTGCAGGAACTCTAAAACTTAATTAGGAACATTACATCTAGGAGAATCTTTCAAAGTTCCATCTGCATAAAGAGATGGCCTATCCAACTCTCTCACCTATAGATAGCTATAAGAGCTTGAGCCTACTAGGCTTATATAATAAGAGAGGATTAAAGACAGAGTACCAGAGCTAAACAGGTACCTAGATGTGGCCTATAACAATAATAAGACCAGATATTGCTTTTCCTCTAGGAAGACTAAGTTCCTATATCTCAGATCCTACTAGGAAACATATGCAAGCTCTAAAGAAATTGGCAAGATACCTAAGATTATTCCTAGACCTTAGATTAATATATAGGAGAGGTGGAGGAAAGCTAATTAGATACTTAGACTCTAACTATACAATAGACAAAGCAGACAGAGTCTCAATCCTTAGAAGCATCTTCTTCCTCTATAGAGCCCCAGTTTCTTAGATAAGTAGGAAGCAAAAGTCTGTTGCAACATCAACAATAGAAGCTAAGTATATAGCTATAAATGCATATGCAAAGCAATCTCAGTTCCTAGCAGCACTTCTTAGGGAAATGGATTGTGCAGGGTTAGTAGGAGAATGCTCCTTCTAACCAACTATAAAAGCACACCCTAACACTATAAGGGAGCTAAGACCAGTCCAGCTTATAGGAGACAACTAAGCTGCCTTAACCCTTGTTAAGGATGCCTATACCTATAAGAGGTCAAAACATATTAATGTTATATATTGTTGAATTTGGGTGTTTGGGTCGTCGCTCGATGCGGCTTAAGCAGGAGAGGGGCGGAGCAATAGGTAGGAACCAACCGTTGTGATTGTTGTTGTTATGTACAGGTTGCATCTCACTCCTGAGATGGGGCATCAGCTGAGTCATGTGACCTAGTGTCACATGACCTATGTCACCTGATCTGGTGTCCCAAAGTGTCTCTCAGAATGTCCAACTGGGCTGCACTTTCTAACACTCCCACTCAGGCCAGATGGTCTTCTGCCTGCACTTCCCTACATCCCTTATGCAAGCTGGAGCTGCCTCACAAACTCCTAGAACTGTGGCCCATTCTTTGGTTTGGTGAGGCCATCAGCAACCATCTCTTTGGTTGGAACATACTCCACTGCAATCTTTCTCTGCCACCAGAGATGCCTGACATAGTTGTATGCAACATCAATATGTTTGGACCTCTCATGGGTATGGGCATCCTTAACAAGGGTTAAGGCAGCTTGGTTGTCTCCCATAAGCTGGACTGGTCTCAGCTCCCTTACAGTGTCAGGGTGTGCTTTTACAGTTGGTTGGAAGGAGCATTCTCCTACTAACCCTGCACAATCCATCTCCCTAAGAAGTGCTGCTAGGAACTGAGATTGCTTTGCACATGCATTCATAGCCATATACTCAGCTTCCATTGTCGATGTCGCAACAGACTTTTGCTTCCTGCTCATCCAAGAAACTGGGGCTCCACAGAGGAAGAAGATGCTTCCAAGGATTGAGACTCTGTCTGCTTTGTCCATTGCATAGTCAGAGTCTGAGTATCCGATCAGCTTTCCTCCACCTCTCCTATACATCAATCCAAGGTCTGGGAATGATCTCAGGTATCTTGCCAATTTCTTCAGAGCTTGCATATGTTTCTTAGTAGGATCTGAGACATAAGAACTCAGTCTTCCTAAGGGAAAAGCAATGTCTGGTCTTGTCATTGTTATAGGCCACATCCAGGTACCTGTTTGGCTCTGGTACTCTGTCTTTGATCCTCTCTCATCATATAAGCCTGGTGGGCTCAAGCTCTCATAGCTATCCATAGGTGAGAGAGTTGGATGGGCCATCTCTTTGTGCAGATGGAACTTTGAGAGATTCTCCTGGATGTAATGTTCCTGATCAAGTTTCAGAGTTCCTGCAACTCTGTCTCTTGTCAGCCTCATTCCTAGGATTTTCTCTGGCTCTCTAAGATCCTTAATCTTAAAGATCTTTCCAAGTTCTTCCTTAAACCAAAGCACATCCTTTAACTTTGGTGCTGCAATAGGGATATCATCCACATGAGTGAGGACCATAATGCTCCTCCCATGGTGGATGAGTAGGCATGGGTCTACTTCTGATTGAATAAACCCAATCTGTTCCAGCTTTGAGACACAGAGCTTGTTCCAGTCTCTTGCTGCTTGCTTCAGTCCATATAGGCTCCTCAGGATTTGCAGGACCATGTTAGGTAGTATATCAACACCTGGGGGTGGAAGCATAAAGATTTCTTCTTGTAGGGTGCTCTCAGTGAATGCATTGTTCACATCCACCTGGTGCAACTCCAGGTCCTTCTCACACACAACAGCCATAAATACTCTCAGCGTATCATGCCTTACTGTAGGTGCAAAGGTCTCTTGGAAGTCCACTCCGTATTTCTGAGAGAATCCCTTGCAACCAGTCTTGCCTTGAACTTCTCAATAGCACCACTGATTAGCCTCTTTACGTCAAACACCCACTTAGAAGTGATAAGGTTTGCTCCTTAGGAGGGACAACCCCTTTCCAGGTGTTGTTAGTCTGGAGGGCAGTAAGTTCTTTCTGGATTGCCTCCTTCCACATGTGTCCCCATTTGGGATCCTGAATTGCCTCTTTATAGGACTTTGGAATGGGCACCTCTTGTCTCTGAGAGATAGCTGGTGCCAATGCTGCAAATGCAACTTCTTCAACCTCTGCAAGGGCTTCCCAAATCCACTGTCCCTCATTTTCCATATACGAGAGGAATGCCTTCTGTTGCTTAGCTGCTGGCAGTTCCTCTTCATCTCTCTGTCTCTTCTGAAGAACCTGCCTAGTAACCATGCTGTGGGTCCTTGGTTCTGGTCCTTGCCCCTCATCTGAGACAGATCTTCTTCTCTTTTGGGACTTTGTAGATTGGATCCCCTCCTGACCCCTGTGTCCTAGTGGATCTTGTGCAACATTGAGCTCCTTTTCTGTTGCCTTTCCACCAGCTGCAGTCCTTTCTTGTCCAATAGGCTGCTGGTTTGACTCAGGTAGTAGGGTGGTCCCATTTTCCTCCCACTGAGGCAGTACAGCCTCAGGGTTTTCTTCTCCTGGATCCTCCACTCTCTGGTATTCGTCCTTGTCCTTCGGTGCAGGTGGAAGTTGCACAAAGAGGGGTTTGATAGGTGCTGCAGGCTTTTGGGTAATGCGACCCAGTTGGGTCGCATTAGCATAGGCTGCAGGCTCCTGCTTCTTTGGTCTTCCAACTGGGTTCCTAACTGGTGCTCTGCTGTCTTGATTGAGTCTGAGAACATTCAACTCCATATCTCCTCCTTTCTCAGCTTCAAAAAATACAGCAGTGCTGTGGGCCTTTATAGCCCTCATGTCAGGTTCCCAGAAAAGCCACATTTTAGCAGTGTCAGGGACATATCCAATAAACACAGCCTCTTTGCCTCTGTTCATTAGCTTGTCAGATCTCATTCCAGCTGGTTGAGATCTTGGGTCCATAGACACTACTGCCTTGCAGCCCCAGACTCTGAAGTGTGAAACCGAGGGCTGGATGCCTGAAAAGGCTTCCTCAGGCGATACCTTGAGGCCATCAATTTCTGGTCCATTTGGAAGTGCATTCCTAACAACGGTACATGCATCCAATGCTTCAGGCCAGAATTCAATTGGCATGTTTGATTCCTCAATCATGGCTCTCACATGGTCTTCAGAGGTCTGGATTGACCTTTCCACAACTCCATTTTGGATGGAATTGTAGGCTTCAGTAGTATGGAAGGTGATTCCCTCATCCTTCTCCCACTGTTTAAGCAAGGCAAGAAGCTCTCTTGCCCCATCACTCCTCACAATTTGGACAGGGTTTCCAGACTGCAATTCTGCCTTCCTTCTCCAAATCCTTAGGGCTTCTGGTGCATCTTCTCTGGACTTTAATGGGATAGTCCACTTCTTTCTCGAGTAGTTGTCGACTATCTCAAGCCACCATTTGAAACCAAGTCTTGAGATTGGCAAAGGACCACAGACATTAATTGATACAAGAGATAGCCTTTGAGGCTTTCTCTCAACAACCTTGCCTCTATGTTTCTTCATCTTTGCCAATGCACAGACCCTGCAGCTATGCTGCTCTTTTGGGATTTGGATCTGGGATTTCAGGTTTGATACCTGGTGCAAGTCTTTCAAAAGATCCTTTCCAAAGTGTGCACATCTTCTATGCCAGAGCTCCCACTGTTCTTGGGAATTCTCTGTTGCTGCAAAGGCATAAGCTCCATTCTCCTGGGTATTGCATAGGAAGGCAACCTCCTCCAGGGACTTGTCAATCTCTTCGATAAATGGAACTCCTCCTTTTAATTTTGTCTGGACAACGGGTTTTCCAGAGGATGAAACAAGTGTGAATTTTGGTAGTTGAACACCAAATTGCTGGCTGAACTGATTCCAAGAAACAAGATTTACTCCAAGACCAGGGACAAACAATACATCCTTCAGCACAATCTGCTTGCCTTTCCTTCCACCCATTACTGCCTTCCCAACATGTGTGGCCTGTAGATAGCCACCTCCAACCTTAATCCACTTTCTGATCTGAAGAGGCTTCAGTTCTCTGAAAAGGGATGCTTGGTCAGTCATGTGGGATGAAGCGCAGGAATCAAGTAGCCATTCTGATGGCAGGTACTTGCCTTTCGCTTCTACAGTTGAGTGTGCAACTTCATCAACATCTTTATCTTCTAATGGGGATTGGGATGCATCTAAATTTGCTAAGGGCTTGCCCTCCTCCTGGGCGGCATAAGCCTTCTTAGAGGTATGCTTCCTTGGGATTGATTTGACATTCTTCTTAAGGGATTGTACTTCTAGGTTGAGTCTCTTTACTAGCTCTTTTAATTCTTCTTTGCTGGGTAAGGAGCTCCTCCTGTTCCTAGATGGTGAGGTTCTCTTCTAAACCTTGTATGTCTTGGTCTTAACAGCTTCCTTTGCTTTGCTTAAGAGGGGACAGTTGCTAGTCCCATTTGGGTGCTTGTCTTGACAGAGATCACATAGGAATGTGCCTCTAACTTGTGTCCTTCCTTTAGCAAACATTGCTGTCTCTTGGGATGGGAGTCTGTTCTGTTCAGACTCTTCTGCTTCAAGAAGCTGGAGGATTTGTTCAGGTTCCAGGTTCCTCTGTGCCTGGATGGTCTGCCTTGTGCTCTTATACTGATCTGGGAGTGAGTGCAGTAGGAATTTGATCCTTGTACTCGGGAGCTTGAAGTGTGCCTCCCTTGCATCAATCTCTGCAATTCTCCTCCCCAGATTCTGAAGGTAGATCCATGACTTCCTAATTGTATCCTCTGGCTCCATCTTGAAGGTGACAAACTCCTGGATGATTGCAACAGCATGTGCTTCTTGGACTTTGCTGTACTTGGCATATAGTTTCGTCCAGATATCATATGCCCTTGTCTCATCCATTACCTCATCTTGGTCATCTTCCCCTAAGCTTTCAAGTAGGAGGTGCATTGCCTTTGCATTGTCCTTCCTCCATGCTGGGCTGTGTTTTGAGTGCTCCAACCCAGGGAATCCAGCTTTTCCTTTTCCTTTAGATGATGAACCCTCAGATAGGTCTGATTCTGGTGTTTGTGCATCTGAGTCTCTTATGTCTGAGATAACCCAGAATACTTCCTTGCCCTCAAGAATGTTCTCTTGCAGTCTGAACCATAGTCTCCAGTTCTCTCTTGAGAGGATTGGGGTCCTTCTCTTGCCAAAGTCACTCTCTTGATCCATTTTGCAAATCAAAAGCAAAAACTCAAAACCAACTCCAGAAAATCAAAACTCTTCCAAAGTGACTAGGCAGTTTCTGGATTGCTGCCTTCCTTGCTGTGCAAATCAGATCCTAGACCTGACTTGTCTTCCTAAGACTCGTCTCTCTCAGATGAGGCCCTGCAAGGTTTGACCCTTACAGCCTAGGCTCTTATAGGCTGGACGGTGTCCTGCTTGTGGAGAGCCTCCAGTCTTCCACCTTCCTGGATTCAAGTATGATCCAAGGTATTGGCAGTACTTGGTGCTTGGTACAGGCTTATCCAAAGTGGTGCTGGACACAAGACTAATCCTTTCCTCTTTACACTCTCAGTTGAGTGTGCCTCACCAGGTTCTTTTCTGTCTTACCTACACCTTCAGGAACTTCTGGAACTATGCCAGGATCTTCTGAAGCCTCAGTGTGTAGTGCAGATGGGTATACCTCAGGTCTCCCAGTGCTCTTTTCTGCTTCCCTGTCGCTATTGGTACTGCAGTCCTCCTTTGAGGATGAGAAGGCTAACTCTTTCTACCTAGGGCTCTGCTCTGCAAACCCGGGCTCATAACCTGTTGAATTTGGGTGTTTGGGTCGTCGCTCGATGCGGCTTAAGCAGGAGAGGGGCGGAGCAATAGGTAGGAACCAACCGTTGTGATTGTTGTTGTTATGTACAGGTTGCATCTCACTCCTGAGATGGGGCATCAGCTGAGTCATGTGACCTAGTGTCACATGACCTATGTCACCTGATCTGGTGTCCCAAAGTGTCTCTCAGAATGTCCAACTGGGCTGCACTTTCCAACACATACAACTATATTAGGCATCTTTAGTAGTAGAGAAAGATTGCAGTAGAGTATGTTCTAACTAAAGAGATAGTTGCTAATAGCCTTACCAAACTAAAGAATGGGCCACAGTTCCAGGAGTTTGTAAGGCAGCTCTAGCTTGCATAAGGAATGTAGGAAAGTGTAGGCAGAAGACCATCTGGCCTAAGTGGGAGTGTTGGAAAGTGCAGTCCAGTTGGACACTCTAAGAGACACTTTGGGACACTAGATTAGGTAACATAGGTTATGTGACACTAGGTTATATAACTCAGCTGATGCCCCATCTCAGGAGTGAGATGCAACCTATATATAACAACTACAATCACAACGGTTGGTTCCTACCTATTGCTCCGCCCCTCTCCTGCTTAAGCCGCATCGAGCGACGACCCAACGACCCAAATTCAACACTTTATAGATTGGATCCTCCTAACCCCTATGTTCTAGTGGATCTTGTGCAACATTAAGCTCCTTTTCTGTTGCCTTTCCACTAGCTGCAGTCCTTTCTTGTCCAATAGGCTGCTAGTTTAACTTAGGTAGTTGGGTGGTCCTATTTTCCTCCTACTAAGGCTGTACTGCCTTAGGGTTTTCTTCTCCTAGATCCTCCACTCTCTAGTATTTATCCTTGTCCTTCGGTGCAGGTGGAAGTTGCACAAAGAGGGGTTTGATAGGTGCTGCAGGCTTTTAGGTAATGCGACCTAGCTGGGTTGCATTAGTATAGGCTGCAGGCTCCTACTTCTTTAGTCTTCTAACTGGGTTCCTAACTAGTGCTCTGCTGTCTTAATTGAGTCTAAGAACATTTAACTCTATATCTCCTCCTTTCTTAGCCTCTAAAAATACAGTAGTGCTGTAGGCCTTTATAGCCCTTATATTAGGTTCCCAGAAAAGCTACATTTTAGCAGTGTTAGGGACATATCTAATAAACACAGCCAAAAAGTTAATAACCTATATATGATATGACAATCTTTTACCGTACTACCTCGTCTCCGAGTAAGCGGAGTGTCCTATCCTTGGTTGTTAAGTACAAAAGCCCTTAAGGCCCGACAGGGCCTCGCCGGCATAAAACTCCTTAGACCTTCCTCTGTTCTCTGCAACCGGCCGCTACTCGGTTGTCCCCTTGTTTGTTCTCCTTAGGACGTACACAGTATCTGTGGGAGCCCTCCCTCTCACCAGGTGCCTGCCTCTCTCCTCGTAACCCGACCTCGGGTCGTCCGCGCCTCTTCCTCCTCTCGCGCTAGCGAGAGCCGAGTGTGCCTTCCCGGATAAGCCATTTCGCCACAGCGAGGAGGCCTTTCTTTGTAGTCGTTAGTGTCTCCCAGTCGGACGTGCCTGCGTCGGCGAATAGGCTTTGCCTATTTCCTTGTCGGAGTGGGCAGAACACGCATATATGCTTGGCTGTTTGCGTGCCTTGTCCGCACTCGCACCCAGGGGACACTCCTGGGACTCTGCGCTTAGCTAGGTAGTGGTTAAATCCGATATGTTCTGTTCGTAGGAGAGTAACCATCGTGCTTTGCGGCCTAGTTAGTCCCTTGTGTGGTGCTAGGTGTTTTTGTCGCCTTCGGTGCGCCAGGCTGCAGGCTGGCGGCTTGTCGTTGTAGTCCTCTTCGCCTTCTCTCGAATCCATGTCCTTCTCCACTCCCCGTCTGCCCAGCTGCTCCTGCCCCCTCGCGCCTCTCCCTCCTGTCCTTGGACCATATCTCGGATAGTTTCCCTCCGCGATAGGTTGTTTTTCCTCTGGCGTCCTTGCCCCCGTCTGCATTGGTATTGGCGAAGCACCCTCTGCCGTTGTTCCCGAAGGTGTTCGTCTGCCCTGTCGTTGCCCTGTTTTACCGCGTGTTGCCTTGCTATGCCCTGGGTATAGAGGTGGATCGGGGCAATTCCGGATTCGCTCTGGAGAACTACCTGGCTAACACTCTTGTAGGCCCCTGTAATATGTCGTAGCGCTACGTTCTGTACCTTCTCGAGCGGTTCTGTAAGTCCTTTCCGGTATCCTGCCGTTCCGGTAGGGTTCGCCCAGAGCTGGCACCCGTATGTCATCGCGGGTCGGACTACAGCTGTGTAAATATGTCTCGCCTTCTGGAACGACGCTCCCCATGTAGATTTGCAGAGCCTCTGGAGTGAGTTCATCTGGGATGCCCCCCTTTCTGCAGCCTTCTTAACGTGCGGTCCCCACGTTAGTTTGGTATCTAGCCAGACTCCTAGTAGCCGCAGTGATGGCGCTGGCCCTTCTTCAAAGCCTTGGATCCGTACCGTAGCCTTTAGGTCGTGCTTACGGGATCTCGTAAAGTGGATCAATTGGTATTTCTGCGGTGCGAAGGCTGCGCCATGTCTCCTTGCCCACTGCATACACTTTTCGTGTGCGGCCTCGAGCCTCCTGCAGTTGTCTGCCGTGCTGTTTCCCCATGTGAGTATGTTTGTGTCGTCTACGAACCCCATAGCTAGCACGTGCTGGGCCTGGATCGCAGGGAGTAGTGTCCCTGCAAAGAACAGGAAGAGAATAGGGGACAAAGTTGACCCTTGGGGAATTCCCGTCCGCTGAGGCCGTTCCTCGTCTATGTAATCTCCGAGGCGGAGTTTAGTCGTGCGGCCCTGAAGGAAGGACTCGATGAATCTTACTACCCACGCCGGGAAGCCCTGCATTGCGATGTTGTGAAGTAGCCGGGCGTGTGAGACGTTGTCGAAGGCTCCTGATATATCTAGGCACAGCATAGACGCTACTGCCCCTGGCTTGGTGTCCCAAATCGTTCGTACTTGTTCCGTAATTAGCTCCAGTGCTGTAAGCGTAGATCGACCTGGCCTTGCCCCCATCTGCGCCTCTGGCAGGAGGCCTCTTTCTTCCGCGACTTTGGACATCCTTCTTGCGACTATAGCCTCTAGCGTTTTCGCCATTGTGTTTAGCAGAGCAATGGGCCTATACGCGTTGGGCTTCGTGTAGTCTGGCTTCTGCGGTTTCCTGAGGACGACTGTAGTCGATTTCTTGAATGTGGTAGGGTGGTAGCCTATCGTAAGGCACGCCGTATATAGCTTGGCGAGTAGTGGTGCGAGGCGTGCCTTGCATCCCTTTAGGAGCTCGTTCGGTATCTGGTCCGGTCCCGCGGCTTTCTTGGTCGGTAGCCGTGCGATCGTTCCTAGCACTTCCGCTTCTGTAACTACGAGCTCCATTTGTATCGGTTCTGGGATCGTGTCTTGGTCCATGTCGCTTAGGTCGGCTGCCTTAGGTTCCGGGAAGAAGTGTGTAGCGAGGGCTTCCGCTTTCTCCGCGTTGTTCTGGCTTTTCCTCTGGTTTGGCCCTGGGGGTCCAATTAGCAGATTTGGGAACTGCGGAGGTGGTTGTGGCTTTCCGGCTCTTTCTCTCGCCCACTTCGCTAGCTTCCATATCTTGTCCGGGTTCTGCGTTATCTCCTTGATTGTTGCCCTCCAGGATAGGTTTATGTCTCTTTTGACCTGCTTCGACCTTGCGTGGTTAGCTGCCATGTACGCCTCGTAATTGGCCCTAGTCCTGCTGTTGCACCATTCCCGTCTTGCTGATCTCGCTGTCCTTATTAGGTGTTGTGTCTCTGGGGTCCAGCTTTCTCTCGCAAATGGAGATGGTCTAGCGTGTGGAACCCCTCTCGAACAGTGTCCTGTATAATCCCTTGCAGCGCTTCCGCCCACCTATCTACGTCGCCTTTGGTGTGGATCTCCTCGCTGCGGAGCCCGCTGCTCTTTGCCCAGATCCTCTCCTGTATCTCGTCCCAGTTTGCCTTTTTCCACTGTGGTCTCGGGTCCCGCGTCGCCTCTCTTAGCTCCGTGTCCTCTATTGTAGTTATGATTGGGAGGTGGTCCGATCCGTGAGCGCGTTCTTGGTCCGTTTGACATGTGATAACGCGTTGCTGCGCCCCAGCTGTCATAAACACTAGGTCTAGCGTTTGGCAACTGCATCCCTGTTTCTCCCATGTTACCGTTCCAGGCTCGATTGCAAGCTGAAGTCCTGCTTGCTCGGTAGCCCGGATTAGTCGGTCCGACATCGTGTGTTGGTTCTGCGTAAGATTTCCTCCCCACCTCGGGTGGTGTAGATTGAAATCTCCGAGTAGGATCTGCTCTGAGCCTGGGTTCCTCGCGTTTGCTAGTCGTATAGCTTCTGTAGCGACCGGTATAGTGCCTGGTTCCGTGTGGCTGGGTGGTCCACTAGGGTTGTACACGTTGTGGATTGTAAGTGGTCCGTTGCTTGTCTGTATTTGAATAGACACCGCGTCCGTAGAGGCCGCTTCAACTTCCTCCCACTTTGAGGTATCGAGGTATTTCGAGACTAGGAACGCGACTCTTGCGTACCCCCCTATTGGGACGATTTGGTGGTAGTGCTTGCTTGTCTTTGTCTGCCCTGTTTGGGGTTGATCCACGGTTCCTGAAGTGCTACGATCTGCGTTTCCCCGGGTCTAGCTCCTGTAGGAGGAGCGACTGGATCGTTCGGCTGTGGTTCACGTTGTGTTGGTAGATCTGTAGGGTGTGTCTATTCATTGTGTGGGTTGTTGACTTTGGACGAGTATCTCCATACCTATATCTTCATCTTCGTCTTCGCAGTTAGGTTGGCTACTTCGAGTAACCCGCTGGAAGGGAGTTTTCTTGTCTGTCTCCTTCCTTCCATAGTCGCTGCCGTCGTACCCCTTGGTCGCCCTGGCCTTACTGCGCCGGTCGCTTGTGTGCCCACTGGTGTAGGCTCTCCCTCCTGAGCCGGCCGTTCTAGCTGCGGGCCCAGTCTCTTCTTGTTCTGCACAAGTGTAAAGCCGTCGTACGTAGTCGTCTGCTGCGTATGGGCTGCCCACTTCTGCGCGAAGAATTTGCAGAACTCATCCTTTTTGCGTGTGCGGCCTGTTTTATCTTGCAGATCCTTTCCCAGGAGGCGTGGTTCCCGTTACAGTTACTGCATTTCCTAGTTGTCGCTATGCATGTGTCCGTCCTATGTTCGCCTGCACACTTCCCGCATTTCTCGGTAGTCTCCTTACAGTGGTTTTTGACGTGCCCGAACCTGTTGCATCGGAGGCATTGTACGACTCTTTGTTGTGGGTGGAAGGGCTCTGCAGCCCAGAAGTTGCCGTTGTATAGGAGTCCTTTGTTTACTATCTCCCTCGCCTGTGCCTCGCTCTGGACCGTTAGAATAACTGACGACATGTGTTTGCCCTCTCGCGCTCTTGCCTTCCCGAGCCACTCTGCCTTTAGTACGCGTAGATCCGGGATGTACCTCGCGTTTTCCTCCTGTACCGTCTCCCAGAGCTGTTTCTCCCTAATGTCCATGTTCGTAAGGACCTTGTGGATTAGGACCTGGTGTCTGTTCTGTTGGACTTCCGCCTCGGGCCATATCTCTTTTAGCCACCTTTGGTTTCCCTCTAGCCTCTTCTTGTCCTCCGCACTGTATACTAACACCCTCAGGTCACCGCTCGGCAGCTTCTGGACCGCCGCTGCTGTGTGTATTCCTATCCTTGCTTGTATTCCCTTTGCGTCTTGCTTCTTCGTTTCCTCTCTTGCCTCTGCGGAGCCCATGTTAACCGTGATTATGTGGGCTCCCTCCGGGTGCTTCGGCTGGGTAGTTGGTGTCGGATTGGCCCTAGCCGCCATCTGTGCCCACGACTGTATGCGCGCCTGGGAGGTATTTATGCATTGGGACTTTTGCATTGCCTTGATATCGTCGCTAATCTGTTGCAGTTTCGCTGCTGTATAGTGTGTCTCGCTATAGTGTTGGATCGCGAGCCGGGTGTGCTCTTGGGCGCGTAGGAGGGTCTGAAGGAGGTCTTGAGGCAGGCCTCTGTGTTTGAGAGCTCGTTCGACGTCGGCCTCGATAGTTCTCAGTTCCATCATGTGGGAGTCGTCCTTTAGTTTGTCGATTTTGGCGGTGTTGCTGCCGCTGGCCTCGTTGGTTGGCCCGGCGCGCGACGCGTCCGGAGGGTAGCGGCCTCCATCCTCGTCGCGCGCTATTCCATCGTCGATGTTAGCATTGCGCTCTGGGTGTACATACGCGTGCTGGGAGGCCCTAAGGCCCCACCTTCAGTCGTCGCCGTTGCTGTTGTGTTCATGTTTTTAATAACCTATATAATAAATAGGAAAACATGAACACAACAGCAACGGCGACGACTAAAGGCGGAGGCCTTAGGGCCTCTTAGCACGCGTACGTACACCTAGAGCGCACTACTAACATTAATGGTGGAACGGAGCGCGACGAGAACGGAGGCCGCTACCCTCCGGACGCGTCACGCGCCGGGCCAGCTAGCGAGGCCAGCAGCGGCAATACCGCCAAAACCGACAAACTAGAGGACGACTCCTATATAATGGAACTGAGAACTATCGAGGCCGACATCGAACGAGCTCTTAAACACAGAGGCCTGCCTTAGGACCTCCTCCAAACCCTCCTACGCGCCTAAGAGCGCACCCGGCTCGCGATCCAACACTATAGCGAGACACACTACACGGCAGCGAAACTGCAACAGATTAGCGATAATATTAAGGCAATGCAAAAGTCCTAACGTGCAAATACTATATAGGCGCGCACATAGTCGTGGGCATAGATGGCGGCTAAAGCCAATCCGGCACTAGCTACCTAGCCGAAGCACCTAGAGGGAGCCCATATAATTACGGTTAACATAGGCTCTGCAGAGGTAAGAGAGGAAACGAAGAAGCAAGACGCAAAGGGAATACAAGCAAGAATAGGAATACATATAGCAGCAGCGGTCTAGAAGCTGCCGAGCGGTAACCTAAGGGTGCTAGTATATAGTGCGGAGGACAAGAAGAGGCTAGAGGGGAACCAAAGGTAGCTAAAAGAGATATAGCCCGAGGCGGAAATCTAACAAAATAGATACTAGGTCCTAATCTATAAGGTCCTTACAAATATAGACATTAGGGAGAAACAACTCTAGGAGACGGTACAGGAGGAAAACGCGAGGTACATCCCGGACCTACGAGTACTAAGGGCAGAGTAGCTAGGGAAAGCAAGAGCGCGAGAAGGCAAACACATGTCGTCAGTTATTATAACGGTCTAGAGCGAGGCGCAGGCGAGGGAGATAGTAAACAAAGGACTCCTATATAACGGCAACTTCTAGACTACAGAGCCTTTCCACCTACAACAAAGAGTCGTACAATGCCTCCGATGTAATAGGTTCGGGCACGTTAAAAACCACTATAAGGAGACTACCGAGAAATGCAGGAAGTGCGTAGGAGAGCATAAGACAGATACATGCGCAGCAACAACTAGGAAATGTAGTAACTGTAACGGAAACCACGCCTCCTAGGAGAGGATCTACAAAATCAAACAGGCCGCGCACGCAAAAAGGATGAATTCTGCAAGTTCTTCGCATAGAAATAGGCGGCCCACACACAATAGACAACTACGTACGACGGCTTTACGCTTGTGCAGAACAAAAAGAGACTAGGCCTACAACTAGAACGGTTAGCTTAAGAGGGAGAGCCTATACTAGCGGGTACACAAGCGACTAGCGCGGTAAGGCTAGGGCGGCTAAGGGGCACAACGGCAGCAACATTAGAAGGAAGAAAACAGACGAGAAAACTTCTATTCTAGCGAATTACCCGAAGCAGCCAACCCAACTACGAGGATAAAGATAAAGACATAGGCATAGAGATACTCGTCCAAAGTTAACAACCTACACAATAAATAGACGCACCCTACGGATTTACTAACATAACATAAACCACAGCCGAACGATCCAGTCGCTCCTCCTATAGGAGATAGACCTAAGGAAACGCAGATCATAGCACTCTAGGAATTGTGGATTAACTCCTAAACAAGGCAGACAAAGACAAGCAAGCACTACTACCAAATCGTCCTAACAGGGGGCACGCGAGAGTCGCATTCCTAGTCTCGAAATACCTCGACACCTTAAAGTAGGAGCAAGTCGAAGCGGCCTCCACGGACGCAGTGTCTATCCGAATACAGACAAGGGACGGACTACTTACAATCCACAACGTATACAACCCTAGTGGACCACCTAGCCACACGGAACTAGGCACCCTACTAGCTGCTATAGAAGCTATACGACTAGCAAACGAGAGGAACCTAGGCTTAGAGCAGATCTTACTCGGGGATTTCAACCTACACTACCTAAGGTAGGGAGGAAACCTTACGCAGAACCAGCACGCTATATCGGACCGACTAATCTAGGCTACCGAGCAGGCAGGACTCAACCTTGCAATCGAGCCCGGAACGGTTATATAGGAGAAATAGGGATGTAGTTGCTAAACGCTAGACCTGGTGTTTATAACAGCTAGGGCGCAGCAACGCGTTATTACGTGTCAAACGGACTAGGAACGCGCCTACGGATCGGACCACCTCCCGATTATAACTACGATCGAGGACACGGAGCTAAGAGAGGCTACGCAGGACCCGAGACCACAGTAGAAAAGGGCAGACTAGGACGAGATATAGGAGAGGATCTGGGCAAAGAGCAGCGGGCTCCGTAGCGAGGAGATCTATACTAAGGGCGACGTAGATAGGTGGGCGGAAACGCTATAAGAGATTATATAAGACACCGTTCGAGAGAGGATTCCACACGCTAGGCTATCCCCATTCGCGAGAGAAGCTGGACTCCGGAGACGCAACACCTAATAAGGACAGCGAGATTAGTAAGACGGGAATAGTGCAACAGCAGGACTAGGGCCAATTACGAGGCGTATATAGCAGCTAACTATGTAAGGTCGAAATAGGTTAGAAGAGACATAAACCTATCCTAGAGGGCGACAATTAAGGAAATAACGCAGAACCCGGACAAAATATAGAAGCTAGCTAGATAGGCGAGAGAAAGAGCCGGAAAACCACAACCGCCTCCGCAGTTCCCAGACATGCTAATTGGACCCCTAGGGCCAAACTAGAGGAAAAGCTAGAACAACGCGGAGAAAGCGGAAGCCCTCGCTACACACTTCTTCCCGGAACCTAGGACAGCCGACCTAAGCGACATAGACTAAGACACGATCCCAGAACCGATACATATAGAGCTCGCAGTTACAGAAGCGGAAGTACTAGGAACGATCGCACGGCTACCGACTAAGAAAGCTATAGGACCGGACCGGATACCGAATAAGCTCCTAAAGGGATGCAAGGCCCGCCTCGCACCACTACTCGCCAAGCTATATACGGCGTGCCTTACGATAGGCTACTACCCTACTACATTTAAGAAATCGACTACAGTCGTCCTTAGGAAGCCGCAGAAGCCAGACTACATAAAGCCTAACGCGTATAGGCCTATAGCTCTGCTAAACACGATAGCGAAAACGCTAGAGGCCATAGTCGCAGGAAGGATGTCTAAGGTCGCGGAAGAGAGGGGCCTACTACTAGAGGCATAGATGGGGGCAAGGCCAGGTCGGTCTACACTCACAGCACTTGAACTAATTACGGAACAAGTACGGACGATTTGGGACACCAACCTAGGGGCAGTAGCGTCTATACTATGCCTAGACATATTAGGAGCTTTCGACAACGTCTTACACGCCCGGCTACTTCACAACATCGCAATGCAGGGCTTCCCGGCGTAGGTAGTAGGATTTATCGAGTCCTTCCTGTAGGGCCGCACAACTAAACTCCGCCTCGGAGACTATACGGACAAAGAACGGCCCTAGAGGACAGGGATCCCCTAAGGGTTAACGTTGTCCCCTATTCTCTTCCTGTTCTTTGTAGGGACACTACTCCCCGCGATCCAGGCCCAGCATATACTAGCAATAGGATTCGTAGACGACACCAATATACTTACATAGGGCAATAGCACGGCGGACAACTATAGGAGGCTCGAGGCCGCATACGAAAAATGTATGCAGTAGGCAAAGAGACATAGCGCAGCTTTCGCACCGTAGAAATACTAATTAATCCACTTTACAAGATCCCGTAAGTACGACCTAAAGGCTATAGTATAGATCCAAGGCTTTGAAGAAGGACTATCGCCGTTACTGCGGTTGCTAGGAGTCTAGCTAGACACTAAACTAACGTAGGGACCGCACGTTAAGAAGGCTGCGGAAAGAGGGGCATCCTAGATAAACTCACTTTAGAGGCTCTGCAAATCCATATAGGGAGCGTCGTTCCAGAAGGCGAGACACATCTATACAGCTGTAGTCCGACCCGCTATAACATACAGGTGCTAGCTCTAGGCGAACCCTATAGGAACGGCGGGACACCGGAAAGGACTTACGAAACCGCTCGAGAGAGTATAGAACGTAGCGCTACGACATATTATAGGAGCCTATAAGAGCGTAAACTAGATAGTTCTCTAGAGCGAATCCGGAATTACCCCGATCCACCTTTATACCTAGGATATAGCAAGGCAACACGCGGTAAAGCAGGGCAACAATAGAGCAGACGAACACCTTAGGGAACAACGGCAGAGGGTGCTCCGCCAAAACCAACGCAGACAGGGGCGAGGACACTAGAGGAAAGACAACCTATTACAGAGGGAGACTATCCGAGCTATAGTCTAAGGATAGGAGGGAGAACCGCGAGGAGGCGGAAGCAGCTAGGCAGACGAGGAGTGGAGAAGGATATAGATGCGAGAAAAGACAAGAAGGATCACAACGACAAGCCGCCAGCCCGCAGCCTAGCGCACCGAAGGAGACAAAAAACACCTAGCAATACATAAGGGACTAACTAGGCTACAAAGCACGATAGTTACTCTCCTACGGACAGAACATATCGGATTCAACTACTACCTAGCTAAGCGCAGGGTCCTAGGAGTATCCCCTAGGTGTGAGTGCGGACAAAGCACGCAAACAGCTAAGCACATATGCGTGTTCTGCCTACTCCGATAAGGAAATAGGCAGAGCCTATTCGCCGACGTAGGCACGTCCGACTAGGAGACACTAACGACCACAAAGAAAGGCCTCCTCGCTGTAGCGAAATAGCTTATCCGGGAAGGCACACTCGGCCAATTCTCGCTAGCGCGAGAGGAGGAAGAGGCGCAGACGACCCGAGGTCGTGTTTCGGGGAGAGAGGCAGGCACCTAGTAAGAGGGAGGGCTCCCACAGATACTGTGTACGTCCTAAGGAGAACAAACAAGGGGACAACCGAGTAGCGGCCGGTTGCAAAGAACAGAGGGAGGTCTAAGGAGTTTTATGCCGGAGAGGCCCTGTCGGGCCTTAAGGGCTTTTGTACTTAAAAACCAAAGATAGGACACTCCGCTTACTCGGAGACGAGGTAGTACGGTAAAAGATTGTCATATTATAATAAACACAGCCTCTTTGCCTCTGTTTATTAGCTTGTTAGATCTCATTCCAGCTAGTTGAGATCTTAGGTCTATAGACACTACTGCCTTGCAGCCCCAGACTCTAAAGTGTGAAACTAAGGGTTGGATACCTAAAAGGCTTCCTTAGGTGACACCTTAAGGCCATCTATTTCTGGTCTATTTAGCAGTGCATTCCTAACAACAGTGCACGCATCTAATGCTTTAGGCCAGAATTCAATTGGCATGTTTAATTCCTTAATTATAGCTCTTACATAAACGAGATATAGCGTATAAGAGTCTTCTCTTCGGCAGTAGAGAGGTATTGTTCGTATGCGTGGCTAATAGACCGAGATTTAGTGCCCGAGAGGCGAAGGTTAAAGGTAGAGCGCGGGATACCGAACGCGGTCGCACACTTCCGCTTCGAGGTATATTTACCTTCGCGATAAGCAGAAATTGCCTTTAATAGGTCTTCTTCGGAATATATAAGTATATAGTAAGTTATATAAAAGATGTCGCGAAAGAAAGAGAAAGAAACGCGAAACTTGCGCGGAGAGGTGGCCAGCTTCCCAGGGTGGCCAGCTTCCCCATCAATTACGTTAGTTTTTAGAGGTCTGGATTAACCTTTCTATAACTCTATTTTGGATAGAATTATAGGCTTTAGTAGTATAGAAGGTGATTCCCTTATCCTTCTCCCACTATTTTAATAAAGCAAGAAGCTCTCTTGCCCTATTACTCCTTACAATTTAGACAGGATTTCTAGACTGCAATTCTGCCTTCTGTGAGGACCAGCGCCAACGCTGCCTTAGGCAGTGTTAGGTAAGTGCCCCAACACGCCAAGACTCGACAGGGGCGCCCTCGACACGTTGCATAAAAGCCCAGCTTGCTCCTGTTTCTTCTTACTCTTTCCTTTCTTCCTTAGTTTAGAGTCTTCGTCCGTAGTATCTAATGCAATAGGTTCATCCCTGTGCTAGCGATCGTGACACTACTCTAAACTCGCTCTCTTTACTGTGGAAGCAATAAAAAGATATCCACCCAACACTACTCGCTGCACTCCGGTGCACAATACTGCGTCGGCTGTATACGACGATAAACTAAGCTGCAGAACCAACCTAATTACGTAGTTAATGCCGACGAACAGCACCGTCTAACCGACACGTAGGTCCGCTAGACTCCTACAGACGAGAAGGACACCCGGAGAAACGAGCAATAGCGAAGATACTATTATCGTTAGACCCGCGAACACAGAGCCAACGACGCCCGTTTAAGCCTACCGTAACCTAGAGCTAGAGACGCCCGTTATACTACACCCCGACGACATAGAGCTAGAAGTGCCCGTCGTTACTAGTATCGAGATACATTCCGAAGAGAGAATAGACGACTCGAGTACCGCTACGATGTCTAAGGACATGCCCAACCCACAGACGAGCATAGTAGAGCTCGCTGCAACAATCGCGCAGCTTTAATCTGCCCTGGCCTCCGTTTAACAGGCCACCCTACAACCGGCGACCGACAGCCGCACTAATCCGAGGTTACTCTAGAACAAAGTATTTATAGCAAGAACTTCCGGCCCACCGGCCTAGCAGCAATAAAAGAGTTTGTGCTATATGGATCTAACTAAGATGCCGAGAACCCGAAATACGATAGGAAAGCAAGAGAGTCAAAGCAAGATCTAGGAAGATTTAGCGGAGACAAAAGTACCTTTAACCACTAGGTGTTCAAAATCGCTAGCAAATTCCGCCGAGACGACGAGACGTTCAAAACCGAGAGGGACCGCATGGATTGCCTTTTTAGCATGCTCGATAGCTATCCGACCGAGCTGCTCGAAGGACGGTATATGTCCGAGGAGATACCCTTCTCAGGTGTAGCTGAAATGATAGCTACTCTCTCAGCCGTGTTCTATAACGAAAATCAAGACTTAAAGGCAAGGGAGGAGCTACGGGAAATAATGTACGACCCAAGTGAAGCCGACGGTGTCGATATCCACTAGTTCATCGGGAAAATAAACAGTCTCGCAGACAAGGCGAACATCCACCGGGACGACCGAAAGAAAGTACTCTAAGAACACGTACCCGCCGCGTTAGGAACCGAACTGCTCTCGAAGTCTAAGGACCCTAGCACCTCGTACGAGACCTTCTATGCATATGTCGCGGACGCCGCGTTAAACCGACAAAGAGCTTACCGGGAACGCAAACTTACTAAACGAAACGCAGCCCCGACAAAAAGAGCCGATAAGCCTATACGCCGCCGATCGAACGAAAGAGAAAGACCGGCTGTAGAAAAGGGAACCGCAGAGAAAGATAGGACGAACGACGCTAGCTCGGATCAAGAAAGAGCCCGACTAAAGGCCGCCGACCTATGCTTTATCTGCAAGAGAGCTGGACACCGCGCGAAACAATGCCCGGATCGCAAGGTCGTCGCAAAGCTCTTAGTAAAGCTAGACAACGACGAGCGCAACTTCCTCGTCGACTTATTCGTCTTCGTCTTTAGAATCCGAGACGGAAAACTAGGACGGCTGTCGGAAGTCTCTACGACAGCCCAAGTACCGCAGATAGCTACAGTCGGTAGATCTCAAAACTCGAATACCTTTATAAGAAGAGTCAACCTCTCTATCGATGGTATCGGTCTACAAACTTACGCCCTCTGCGATACTAGAGCAGATATTTCACTATCGATGACACCTAGTATAGCTTCCAAACTCGTTAAGAAACTAGGTGCGAAGAAGGAACGACTGCCTAAGCCGCTCGTACTTAGCGATTTTAACGGCACTGTTACCGCTTAAGCTACCTACCAAATCCGAGCAACCCTCGAGATCGATAGCAGAAAATTCCCGAAGCAGAAGTTCATTATTATCCCGACAGCGAATAAGGTGTTTATTAGACAAAACTGGCTTACAAAACAAAACGTGTGGATGCATCTAGCGACCCGCACCTTCTCGTGGCCTAAGGAAAAGCCTGCATTTGGCCAACGACCGAGCATTATTATGCAGTCTACGACTCCACCTCTAGACATAAAAGCGCAAGAAGACATCGTTCGCCGAGACCGGTTAATAAAACGGGAAGACCGTTAGCTAAAGGTTCAAAAGATCCTCCAAAATCCTTAGAGAACAGCAGAATTAAAGGCGACGGTCGTAGCAGCAGTCTCACCTAGCGACGACGCAGCTAAATGCCTTCGAGAAATCGAAGAAGACCCCCGACAAGAGCGCTGGAAGCAGCAAAGAATGCCCGAGGTCGCTATACTACTAGAAGAGAAGGAGGGTCGCCCTACGGTTAGCTTAAACAAGCTTACTGTCGACCCAAAAGCATGGAACAAGACATTTGACGGCAAACACATTCTATTCCCTAACGGTAAGGATCCCGAACACATCGCTAAGGTTCGCGCCAAACTACCTAGAGAACTCGCGCATCTAGAAGGATTCTTCTTAAAGAAAGCCTTAATAGAACTGCCGCCTAGTCGCCCTAGATTTAACGTTGTCCTAGAACTAGCCAAACCCTTAGAAGGCAAACCCTCCCGGTACCCGACTCCGTTCGCCTTTCGAGAACTAGAAAAACAGATAACCGACGAACTTTCTCCGCATTGGATTCATCGAGAGATGTATGGCCGATAAGCCCGCACCTACGCTTTTCGTGCCGAAGCCGCATTCCGAAGAACGACGCTTCTGCGTAGACTACCGATAAGTTAACCAATTTATCGAGAACCGACAAGTACTCGCCCCTAACGTCCAAGGCACGATTAGCCGTTGCGGGCAAGCTAAACGTATGACGAAAATCGACATCGTCCGCGCGTTTAATCGGTTGCTAATGGATGTGGAATCCCGATACCTTACTGCTTTTACT
The DNA here is from genome assembly GCA_026725115.1 of Cercospora janseana. Lineage (NCBI taxonomy): Eukaryota > Fungi > Ascomycota > Dothideomycetes > Mycosphaerellales > Mycosphaerellaceae > Cercospora > Cercospora janseana. Next base: position 3,317,222 of record CM049098.1, read on the forward strand.
ACCCGACAAGGTACATTCCAATGGAAAGTACTCCCCTTCGGTCTCAAAGTAGGTCCAGCTTGGTTCCAAGCCTTTATTAATGCGCAGTTGAACGAACTTCTCGATCTATTCGCTAGCGCCTATGCCGACGACGTCCTAGTCTATACAGAAGGCGAAGAACCGGAGCACTTTGAACATGTAGAAGAAGTGATCTATCGACTGCACCAGGCTAGCCTCCAGGGAGACATCAAGAAATCTCGTTTTAACGTGCAAGAGGTAGACTATCTCGGCATAATCCTCGAAGCTGGTTAAGGAGTCCGCGTCGATCCAGAGAAAGTCGCCGCTATTAACGACTGGAACTGGGAAGATCTTAACTCGAAACCAGCGGTCCGCTTATTTCTTGGCTTATGCAATTATATCCGCTTATTCTACTACTACGCTAGCTAGATCGCGGAGCCACTTAATCGACTTCTAAAGAAAGACACCCCGTTCGAAAAGGGGCCCGAGCAAAGGCAAGCCTTCGAAACACTTAAGAAACTAGCTACCGAGGCACCCGTTCTCGCCTTCTATTAGCCCGGCCGACCGACGAAAGTAGATACCGATGCCTCGGACAACGCGACTAGAGGAGTTATCTAGCAGCAACAGGAAGACGGTGCGTGGAAACCGATCGGCTACTCTTCGAAAACAATGTCTGCAGCCGAACGGAACTACCCGATCCAAGACAAAGAACTACTCGCTGTCGTTAATACTCTTAAAGACTTCGAATTAGCTCTTTAGGGTACAAAGTTCGTCGTGTAGACCGATTACTAAGCACTTATCTACTGGTCTACGAAAAAGTTGCTATCAGCCCGCCAGATTCGCTGGTCGTACTACCTAGCTAACTTCGACATTACCTACCGCTACCGACCTAGCAAGGAAAACGTAGCCGCTAACGCTCTGTCCCGTAAAACGATTAACAACCCAACTGTTAGGGCACGTGACCTATAAGACCGCACCTTCGCTTTGATCCCGCCCGACAAGATAGAGGCTATGCCAACTAATCCAACAGACAAATTAGCTAGTATTAGAGCCGTTACTCCTATCTAGTGGCACGGTGCCGACCTAGTTAATGTTATCGTCGCCGAGAACGAAAGACAAGGCCTAGGTAGACACGATGGCCGCCTAGTTGTCCCTGAAACCACCTCGGACGGAACTCTCTTCCTTCGTACAGCCCTAATCCGGGAGGCACACGAACCGAACACCTTCGCCCACGCGGGGCAGAACAAGACAGTCGCCCTACTAAGGAAAGACTATTAGTGGGACTCCCAGAGCAAAGACATCAAAAGGTATATTAGGAACTGCAGAGAGTGTAGAAGGAACAAGATACCTAGAGACAAAACGCTAGGCCTCTTGCACCTACTACCTATTCCTAAGCACGTCTGGGAGCACGTCGTCGTCGATGGGAAGAGCATGCTAAAGGATGACTAAGGATACGACTACGTCTGGGTTTTTGTATGTCGGTTTAGCAAGCTTATCGCCTCGCTCCCTAGACGAAAGGAAGACACTGCGGAAGTACTCGCTCGTAGATACTACTACGCCCTCTATCGCTTCCTCGGGATGCCCTACGAATGGATTACGGACAACGCTGGCCCATTTATCTCCGAGTTCCTTAAGACGATAAACAAGCTTACCGGTACCAAACATCGCTACGGTAGCCTCCGATACCCCTAAACTTAAGGCAGTGTTGAGATAACGAATGCAGAGCTTGATTAAAAGCTGCGATTCTATATCGACAAATATCAAACCCAGTGGAGACAACACCTTCCTGCTCTTAATATAGCTCACAACTCGACACAACACTCGGCTATAGGGATGTCACCCTTGGAAGTCTTACTTAGTACTAGCCCTCGGAACCCGCTATTACTGCCATTGCCAGATATCGACCTGACGTTAACCCAATAGCAAAGGAAAGCGACAGAGATCGTACAGCAAACTCGACAAGTCTAGGAACTCGTACGACAGAATGCTATAGCTGTATAGGCGAAAATGGAAGTTCAGGCTAATCTGAAACGCCGCCAAGTCGACTTTACTATCGGGGATCAAGTCTACGTTAGTAAGAAGGGATTTTCAACAGAAGCGCCGACGACGAAGTTAGACTCGCAGAACGCCGGGCTATAGACCATCCTCGAAGAAAAGGGGCATAGTTTCATCCTTAACACGCCATCGTGGTATAAAGGAAGCAGACTTTTCCACGCCGACCGCCTACGTAAGGCAAGCCAAGATCCACTACTACAGCAGCACGTCGAACCCGAATTACCTGTCGAGATTAACGGAGAGCCAGAATCGGAAGTTGAGAAGGTCCTAGCTTCACGGCTATTCGGAAGAAGGCAAAGGCTCCAATATCAAGTTTCGTGGGTAGGACTAGACCCAGACGAGACATGGTATTTGGCAAGTAATCTAAAGAACTCCCCTACGCTGCTCGAAGCATTCCATCGAGAGAACCCAGAGGCAGCCGGCCCACCGAGACGACTTTAACAGTGGATCCGGAACGCAGCGGAAGACAAGTTTGAGACAGACGAGCACGAGGACGATAATGTCGCTGAACACGGGGCAACAGGGAAGAGGACGAGGAAACGACATACTACAAGGCACGCATAACAATCAAGCCTTCCGACCATCTAATAATCGGGGCTTGGAGGGGGGTAGTGTGAGGACCAGCGCCAGCGCTGCCTTAGGCAGTGTTAGGTAAGCGCCCCAACACGCCAAGACTCGACAGGGGCGCCCTCGACACGTTGCATAAAAGCCTAGCTTGCTCCTGTTTCTTCTTACTCTTTCCTTTCTTCCTTAGTTTAGAGTCTTCGTCCGTAGCATCCAATGCAATAGGTTCATCCCTGTGCTAGCGATCGTGACACCTTCCTTCTCTAAATCCTTAAGGCTTCTAGTATATCTTCTCTAGACCTCAACGGAACAGTCTATTTCTTTCTTAAGAAGTTGTTAACTATCTTAAGCTACTATCTAAAGCTAAGTCTTAAGATTGGCAAAGGTCTACAGATATTAATTAATATTGTTGGATTCTGACACCAACTCAGGCCTGTCTAAGCCAAGTCCTGGAGGCCCGGCCCGGCCCAGGCGCTTGGCACCCCTTTATGTACCATTCATTAGTGTAGATAGTTTCTGTATCCTTTCGCGCACCTGCGCCAACTAGCGAGAGGGTCCCTTAGCGCCCCCGATAGCCGCAACCCAGCTGGGTCGCAGGAATACAGTCGGGCCCCGGGGCCTGACTGTCTCGAGATTCACCTAGGAATCTAACAGGTTATGAGCCCGGGTTAGTGCTATTGTATACACCAAACTCTTTATAGGAGGAGGACTGGGAGACTGAGAGCCGATGGTCCAAACTGGCGGCTGGTGGTTCCAGTAAGACACCGACCTAAGAAGAGCAAGGACCCAGATGCCATAGCTGGGATATCAAAGAGTTGGAAGCAGTAGAGACTGCGCCAGGAGCCTGCGGGTAAAGACAGGCACACAGAGGATGGACTGTGCCCTCTGTGCTCAGGGACAAAGGACAATGTGCCCCTATATAAAGAAGGAGCAAAACCCTTTCCATAGTTAGAACACGAGTCCCAGATTGCAACTGGGTGTAGGACCCTATAGACCCTAGCTAAGGGATTGAAAACAGCAATGCAGCTGCATGCAGAATTGCAGCCAGCCTAGCCTGCAGCTAAATCCGAAATGCAGAAGAGAGAGGATATTGAGATAGGATAGCTGGATAAGGGATACTTCAACTAGAAGAAGAGGGGAGGATGTTGCAACAGAGGGCCAAAGGAAGTATGACAGCAACCTAAGGCATACCAAACCTGCTGTTGGCCGTTGGATAACACTTAAGAGACTGACCTCCAACTCTGCAAGAAGTCCCAAAATCCGGTGCTAGGAGAACTTACCAACTCTTAAAGGAAGATCTGGCCAGATCTAAAGGCCTGGTTTATACCAGATAAGCGATGTTTGAGAAGGAAGGTTGCAACAGAGGGTCGAGGGGAGTGTCACAGCAACCTAAGACATTCCAAACCTGCTATTGGCTTTATAAAACCTCAATGTTGACCTAACAGCAGAGAGTACTACCTTAAACCTCTCACTACCTCTGGAGGCCGATAGGGATCCTGGATCAAGAGGAGTTATAAACCTACCTTTGTCATAAGGGAAGCTATAGGAAGTCCTAAGCTGGAGGGTGCCATAGTGGCATGTTCCCCTGACCTCTTATGCTAGCAGTATGAGCACAGCCCCAGGTGAGGGCTGGATCCTATTCAAAAGGATGTCCAATCTGAGGAGGGCAAGAGGGTGATCCACCTGAGGAAAGACCCCTGCACACCAACACTAAGCTAGGGAGCTACCCCGCTTTTTCATTTCTTTAGGACAGAGTACACTCTCTTCCTGTCCTAACCACCAATCTATAAGACTATAATAGATACCTAGAACAAATCATCTAGACTGCCAAAGAGACCATGCCCTATTCTTACGAAGGACAATGCAGAACAATGGTTTAGAAGGATGGAAATCTTCCTAAGAGGGGAGGACCTTTTCCACACTGTCAAGAATGAGACAAACGCACCAATTACCCCTAAAACACAGTACAAAGCGATCTGGTGGATATCTTTGTGCATAGGGAGGATAATGAAGAGCTTGTCTCAGAATTGCAAACTGCAAGGGAAGTTTGGCAAGAGCTGAAGAAGAGATATGCGGACAACCAAGCTACAGGGAGGAAGCTTGTGAAGCAGTACTTCACCTTCCAGAAGACAGATGACACAAGCATTAAGGCTGCATGGACACAGCTTCAGGTATTAGGGAAGAGGATCAAAGCTGCCCAACCTGAAATGGCTGGAGCTATTACCCAGAGTACCAGAATACAGGTTCTCTTGTCAGGGCTCCCAGACCAGTGGTCCACCATTAGGGACGCTATTGATGGACAGCCGTCACTGTCACCTGAAAGCATACTTTCAATTCTTTAGGAAAAAGAGGTAAGCATGCCTAAGGGCAGTGCACCTGTTGCCTTTGCAGCCCGAGCTGCATTATCAGGATCATCATCCTAGAGAGGAAGAAGAGGAGACAGTAAGATGTCTGAAAAAGGGATGAAATGCAAGCTATGTGAGCAGAATGGTTACTATATGACATACTGCCCATTCTTGGACCTAGCTTAAGGAATGGTAAAGTTAATGTCTAAAAGCAAACTAACAGACACTAAGTCCTTGGCCTTAGTTGCATATGATTAGGATGATAGTTGGGAAGAGCAAGTGGATTAGACAGACCTGACCTGCTGTCAAGGGGAGTGTTGGATTCTAACACCAACTCAGGCCTGTCTAAGCCAAGTCCTAGAGGCCCGGCCCGGCCTAGGCGCTTGGCACCCCTTTATGTACCATTCATTAGTGTAGATAGTTTCTGTATCCTTTCGCGCACCTGCGCCAACTAGCGAGAGGGTCCCTTAGCGCCCCCGATAGCCGCAACCCAGCTAGGTCGCAGGAATATAGTCGGGCCCCGGGGCCTGACTGTCTCGAGATTCACCTGGGAATCTAACAAATATAAGAGATAGCCTTTAGGGCTTTCTCTTAACAACCTTCCCTTTATGTTTCTTTATCTTTGCTAATGTATAGACCCTGCAGCTATACTACTCTTTTAAGATTTGGATCTGGGATTTTAGGTTTAATACCTAGTGCAAGTCTTTTAAAAGATCCTTTCTAAAGTATGCACACCTTCTATACTAGAGCTCCTACTATTCTTAGGAATCCTCTGTTGCTGCAAAGGCAAAAGCTCTATTTATCTCCTAGGTGTTGCATATAAAGGCACTATAAGGACCAGCGCCAGCGCTGCCTTAGGCAGTGTTAGGTAAGCGCCCCAACACGCTAAGACTCGACAGGGGCGCCCTCGCCACGTTGCATAAAAGCCCAGCTTGCTCCTGTTTCTTCTTACTCTTTCCTTTCTTCCTTAGTTTAGAGTCTTCGTCCGTAGCATCTAATGTAATAGGTTCATCCCTATGCTAGCGATCGTAACACTACTCTAAACTTACTCTCTTTACTGTGGAAGCAATTAAAAGATATCCACCCAACACCGCTCGCTACACTTCGGTGCACAACACTGCGTCGGCTATATACGACGATAAACTAAGCTGCAGAACCAACCCGATTACGTAGTTAATGCCGACGAACAGCACCGTCCAACCGATACGTAGGTCCGCTAGACTCCTATAGACGAAAAGGACACCCGGAGAAACGAGCAATAGCGAAGATACTATTGTCGTTAGACCCGCGAACACAGAGCTAACGACGCCCGTTTAAGCCCACTATAACCTAGAGCTAGAGACGCCCGTTACACCACACCCCGACGACATAGAGCTAGAAGTGCCCGTCGTTACTAGTATCGAGACACGTTCCGAAGAGAGAATCGACGACTCGAGTACCGCTACAATGTCTGAGGATATGCCCAACTTACAGACGAGCATAGCAGAGCTCGCTGCAACAATCGCGCAGCTTCAATCTGCCCTAGCCTCCGCTCAGTAGGCCACCCTACAACCGGCAACCGACAGCCGCACTAATCCGAGGGTTACTCTAGAACAAAGCATTTATAGCAAGAACTTCCGGCCCACCGGCCTAGCAGCAATAAAAGAGTTTGTGCTATATAGATCTAACTAAGATGCCGAGAACCCGAAATACGATAGGAAAGCAAGAGAGTCAAAGCAAGATCTAGGAAGATTTAGCGGAGACAAAAGTACCTTTGACCACTAGGTGTTCAAAATCGCTAGCAAATTCCGCCGAGACGACGAGACGTTCAAAACCGAGAGGGACCGCATAGATTGCCTTTTTAGCATGCTCGATAGCTATCCGACCGAGCTGCTCGAAAGACGTTATATGTCTGAGGAGATACCCTTCTCAGGTGTAGCTGAAATAATAGCTACTCTCTCAGCCGTGTTCTATAACGAAAATCAAGACTTAAAGGCAAGGGAGGAGCTACGGGAAATAATATACGACCTAAGTGAAGCCGACGGTGTCGATATCTATTAGTTCATCGGGAAAATAAACAGTCTCGCAGACAAGGCGAACATCTACCGAGACGACCGAAAGAAAGTACTTTAAGAACACGTACCCGCCGCGTTAGGAACCGAACTGCTCTCGAAGTCTAAGGACCCTAGCACCTCGTACGAGACCTTCTATATATATGTCGCGGACGCCGCGTTAAACCGACAAAGAGCTTACCGGGAACGCAAACTTGCTAAACGAAACGCAGCCCCGACAAAAAGAGCCGACAAACCTATACGCTACTAGTTAAACAAACGAGAAAGACCGGCTACGGAAAAGGGAACCGCAGAGAAAGATAGGACGAACGACGCTAGCTCGGATTAAGAAAGAGCCCGACTAAAGGCCGCCGACCTATACTTTATCTGCAAAAGAGCTAGACACCGCGCGAAACAATGCCCGGATCGCAAGGTCGTCGCGAAGCTCTTAGCAAAGCTAGACAACGACGAGAGCGCAACTTCCTCGTCGACTAATTCGTCTTCGTCTTTAGAATCCGAGACGGAAAACTAGGACGGCTGTCGGAAGTCTCTACGACAGCCTAAGTACCGTAGATAGCTATAGTCGGTAGATCTCAAAACTCGAATACCTTTATAAGAAGAGTTAACCTCTCTATCGATGGTATCGGTCTACAAACTTACGCCCTCTGCGATACTAGAGCAGATATTTTACTATCGATGACACCTAGTATAGCTTCCAAACTCGTTAAGAAATTGGGTGCGAAGAAGGAACGACTGCCTAAGCCGCTCGTACTTAGCGATTTCAACGGCACTATTACCGCTTAAGCTACCTACTAAATCCGAGCAACCCTCGAGATCGATAGCAGAAAATTCCTAAAGCAGAAGTTTATTATTATCCCGACAGCGAATGAAGTGTTTATTAGACAAAACTAGCTTACGAAACAAAACGTGTGGATGCACCCTACGACCCGCACCTTCTCGTAGCCTAAGGAGAAGCCTGCACTTAGCTAACGACCGAGCATTATTATGCAGTCTACAACTCTGCCTCTAGACATAAAAGCGCAAGAAGACATCGTTCGCCGGGACCGGCTAATAAAACGAGAAGACCGTTAGCTAAAGGTTTAAAAGATCCTCCAAAATCCTTAGAGAACTGTAGAATTAAAGGCGACGGTCGTAGCAGCAGTCTCACCTAGCGACGACGCAGCTAAATGCCTTCGAGAAATCGAAGAAGACCCCCGATAAGAGCGCTAGAAGCAGCAAAGAATGCCCGAGGTCGCTATACGGTTAGAAGAGGAGGGTCGCCCTACGGTTAGCTTAAACAAGCTTACTGTCGACCCAACAGCATGGAACAAGACATTTGACGGCCAGCGTATTCTATTCCCTAACGGCGAGGACCCCGAACATATCGCTAAAGTCCGTGCCAAACTGCCTTAAGAACTCGCGCACCTAGAAGGATTCTTCTTAAAGAAGGCTTCAACCGAATTGCCTCCTAGTCGCCCTAGATTTAACGTTGTCCTAGAACTTTCTAAACCCCTCGAAGGCAAGCCCTCCCGATACCCAACTCCGTTCGCCTTCCGAGAGCTAGAAAAGCAGACAACGGATGAGCTGCTCTGTATTAGGTTTATCGAGAGATGTATAGCTAACAAACCCGCGCTAACATTATTCGTACCGAAGCCGCATTCCGAAGAACGACGCTTCTGCGTAGACTACCGATAGGTTAACTAGTTTATCGAGAACCGACAAGTACTCGCCCCTAACGTCTAAGGCACGATTAGCCGTTGTGGGCTAGCTAAACGTATAACGAAGATTAACATCGTTCGTGCGTTTAATCGACTACTTATAGATGTGGGATCGCGGTACCTAACCGCTTTTACTACCCGGCAAGGCACATTTTAATGGAAGGTCCTTCTCGGTTTTAAAGTGGGTCCAGCCTAGTTCCAAGCCTTCATCAATGCGCAGCTGAACGAACTTCTCGATCTTTTCGCTAGCGCCTACGCCGACGATGTCCTAGTCTATACGGAAGGTAACGAGCGAGAGCACTTCGATCACGTAGAAGAAGTAATCTATCGATTACATAAGGCTAACCTCCAAGGAGACATTAAGAAGTCTCGCTTCAACGTGCAAGAGGTAGACTATCTCGGTATGATCTTAGAGGCCGGTTAAGGAGTCCGCGTCGATCCAGAGAAAGTCGCTGCTATTAACGACTGGAACTGGGAAGATCTTAACTCGAAACTAGCGGTCCGCTTATTTCTTAGCCTATGCAATTACATCCGCTTATTCTGCTACTATGCTAGCCAGATCGCGGAGCCACTTAATCGACTTTTGAAGAAAGACACCCTGTTCGAAAAGGGGCCTAAGCAAAGGCAAGCCTTCGAAACGCTTAAGAAACTAGCTACCGAGGCACCCGTTCTCGCCTTCTATCAGCCCGGCCGACCGACGAAAGTGGATACCGATGCCTTAGACAACGCGACTGGAGGAGTTATCTAGCAGCAACAGGAAGACGGTGCGTGGAAACCGATCGGCTACTCTTCGAAAACAATGTCTACAGCCGAACGGAACTACCCGATCCAAGACAAAGAACTACTCGCTGTCGTTAATACTCTTAAAGACTTCGAATTAGCTCTTTAGGGTACAAAGTTCGTCGTGCAGACCGATCACTAAGCACTTATCTACTGGTCTACGAAAAAGTTGCTATTAGCCCGCCAGATTCGCTAGTCGTACTACCTAGCTAACTTCGACATCACCTACCGCTACCGACCTAGCAAGGAAAACGTAGCCGCTAACGCTCTGTCCCGTAAAACGATTAACAACCCAACTGTTAGGGCACGTAACCTACAAGACCGCACCTTCGCTTTAATCCCGCCCGACAAGATAGAGGCTATGCCAACCAATCCAACAGACAAATTAGCTAGTATTGGAGCCGTAAACCTAGTTTAGTAGCACGGTGCCGACCTAGTTAATGTTATCGTCGCCGAGAACGAAAGACAAGGCCTAGGTAGACACGATGGCCGCCTAGTCGTCCCCGAAACCACCTCTAACGGAACTCTCTTCCTTCGTACGGCCCTAATCCGGGAGGCACACGAACCGAACACCTTCGCTCACGCGGGACAGAACAAGACAGTCGCCCTGCTAAGGAAAGACTATTAGTGGGACTCCTAGAGCAAAGACATCAAAAGGTATATTAGGAACTGTAGAGAGTGTAGAAGGAACAAGATACCTAGAGACAAAACGCTAGGCCTCTTGCACCCACTACCTATTCCTAAGCACGTCTAGGAGCACGTCGTCGTCGATGGGAAGAGTATGCTAAAGGATGACTAAGGATACGACTACGTCTGGGTTTTTGTGTGTCGGTTTAGCAAGCTTATCGCCTCGCTCCCTAGACGAAAGGAGGATACTGCGGAAGTACTCGCTCGTAGATACTACTACGCCCTCTATCGCTTCCTCGGGATGCCCTACGAATGGATTACAGACAACGCTGGCCCTTTTATCTCCGAGTTCCTTAAGACGATAAACAAGCTTACTAGTACCAAACATCGCCGCGGTAGCCCTCGACACCCCCAAACTCAAGGCAGTGTTAAAATAACGAATGCAGAGCTTGATCAAAAGCTGCGGTTCTATGTCGACAAATATCAAACCCAGTGGAGACAACATCTCCCTACTCTTGATATGGCTCACAACTCGACACAACACTCGGCTATAGGAATGTCACCCTTAGAAGTCCTACTTGGTACTAGCCCTCGGAACCCGCTATCACTGCTATTGCCAGAGAGCAACCTTACGTCGACTCAACAGCAGAGAAAAGCGACAGAGATTGTTTAGCAAACTCGACAAGTCTAGGAACTCGCACGACAGAATGCTATAGCTACATAAGCGAAAATGGAAGTTTAGGCTAATCGGAAACGCCGCCAAGTCGACTTTACCGTCGGGGATCAAGTCTACGTTAGTAAGAAGGGATTTTTAACAGAAGCGCCTACGACGAAGCTAGACTCGCAGAACGCTGGGCCGTGGACCATTCTAGAAGAAAAGGGGCATAGTTTCATCCTTAACACGCCATCGTAGTATAAAGGAAGCAGACTGTTCCACGCCGATCGCCTCCGTAAGGCTGCCTAAGATCCACTACTACAGCAACACGTCGAACCCGAATCACCTGTCGAGATTAACGGAGAGCTAGAATGGGAAGTCGAGAAAATCCTAGCTTCACGGCTATTCGGAAGAAGGCAAAGGCTCCAATATCAAGTTTCGTGGACAGGACTAGACCTAGACGAGACATGGTATTTGGCAAGTAATCTGAAGAACTCCCCTACGCTGCTCGAGGCATTCTATCGAGAGAACCTAGAGGCAGCCGGCCCACCGAAACGGCTTCAACAGTGGATCCGGAACGCAGCGGAAGACAAGTTTGAGACAGACGAGCACGAGGACGATAATGTCGCTGAACACGGGGCAATAGGGAAGAGGACGAGGAAACGATATACTACAAGGCACGCATACTAATCAAGCCTTCCGACCATCTAATAATCGGGGCTTAGAGGGGGGTAGTATAAGGACCAGCGCCAGCGCTGCCTTAGGCAGTGTTAGGTAAGCGCCCCAACACGCCAAGACTCGACAGGGGCGCCCTCGACACGTTGCATAAAAGCCCAGCTTGCTCCTGTTTCTTCTTACTCTTTCCTTTCTTCCTTAGTTTAGAGTCTTCGTCCGTAGCATCCAATGCAATAGGTTCATCCCTATGCTAGCGATCGTAACAGGCACCCTCCTTTAGAGACTTGTTAATTTCTTTAATAAATGGAACTCCTCCTTTCAACTTTGTCTAAACAACGGGTTTTCTAGAAGGTGAAACAAGTGTGAATTTTAGTGGTTAAACACTAAACTGCTAGCTGAACTAACTCTAAGAGACAAGATTTACTCTAAGACTAGGGACAAACAAAACATCCTTTAGTATAATCTGCTTGCCTTTCCTCCCACCTATTACTGCCTTCCCAATATATGTAGCATGTAGGTAGCTGTAAGGTTGGTATGTAGCAATGTATAGGGCGCCCTTAGCGACACTCGCTAAACGTGCCAAAACTATCACTTGCCTCCACAAAGGATTGTGCGACGGGCGTGCTTATATGCTGCGCTTAGCATGCGTAGCACAGGCCAGCATACCTAAGCTCTCGCCCCTGTCCTGTCCCCTTATGTATACGGGTCTCGTATCCCTTAGGTACGTGCCCTTACAACTATCCCCTCTCTCCTAGTAGTGCTGCCCTTAGCACTGCAAAGAGGATCTTCTCCGACGCTATATTATGCGTCCTTCGTGATTCTTAGCTGCGCATCTCCTGCGCTGGAGATGCCTAAGCGTCGTAGCGTGGTCCGTAAGGCATCCGCTTCTAAAACAAGTGAAGGGTTGCTATCTACGACTTGTGTATAGCAACGCGCTTGTTGTTTGTTGCGCCTCGCCTGCGAGGATATTGCGTGCCCACTTCGAGTCCATTCCTCTTCTCTTGCTCCTACATTGCAACCACAAAAATTTGCAAATTTTTACAAGAATTTAGGCGACTCGCAAGCCCCACGCAATCCATACTTAAGCACTATGCCGCCGAAGCGCTCGCTCTTCGCAGCTGACCCTATAGTCAACCGCCCTACCCGCCACCTATACGACCTCCTACAGATGGAGGATAATAACTGCGAGAGATGCATCCCGCATCTCCATCTGCGTAGGTGTCCGGGCTTCTCGCCTGCTCTGCAACTGCGCGTCCCTTGCTAACAGGATGATTTTCGCAGCCGGTAAGCGGGCCTGCAACAGGGTTATGCGCCTCGGAAAGAAGAAGCGCTGTTAGCGCTGTGGGAAGGACAACCACGACTGCAATCGGGTGACATGCCCGAATCTCATAAAGCAGGCGGCTCGCCTGCGCTAGTACCGCGCCGCCCATGCGCGAGCCCGGAGCGCCGCGCGCGCTGCTTAGATCGTCCGCCGCATGGCTAACATTGGCGAGGCCATTTAAGAGGGCCTCAAGGTTAAGCAGGCCAACAAGGGCAAGGCCTCGGGTCTCTTCGAGACCCTAAAGAAGTCTGGGGGCGGCTCCTTGCAGCCGGGCGGCACGATTTCCGCTAGCGATCTGGATGCGAGCAGCCGGCTCCTTGCCGTGCAGCGTGGGCTCTTCGAGCCTAAGTACGAGGTATGTGCTTCCCCTTCCTTAACTAAGTTCTGCTTGCTCTCCACCTGCTTAGTAATTGCTTAGGCTTTTCTAAGAACCCTACTTCTCTTATGCGTTTCTAGTGCGTTGCTAATGCTTATTATAGAAGGCTCGCCTATCGGGCGCCTCCGGCGCCGCTCTTAACACCGCTATGTCTGCCGCCTACGCCTTCGAGCAGGCGGACTGGTCGGAGGGGGAGTTGTCGGAAGACCTCCCCTCCGACTTAGAGGAGGAGGACGAGGAGGATAGCGGAGAGGAGGATAGGGATGCCCCCATAGCCGACTAAGCGCCTTCGGGCCTCCTGCTCAGCTTATGCTTTCTGCGTACGTTCGCCGTGCTCTGCGCCGGCCCTTTTGCTAGCATTCTAGCACTGAATGAATCTCCTCTCTTTGCGTAATGTCTTACCCTCTTAGTCTTGGCGTTCTTGGCGGGATTCGCACTCAAATTTCCGCCCCACCTACATCGCTTTCCCTTGCGCGTTTTCTGCGCTGCGGCTGCTTCTCGAACGCGTCAAGCGCTGCGCATTCTCCAACGTTGTCCTCTAATTCCCATGTATTGTATTCCTCTAGCCATCCGCTCCACTGAACCAAGTACTCTCGCTTACGCTTCCGCATACGCGTTTTTAAGATCTTCTCGACCTACTATTCGCCTTCGTCGTTTGCGAGCGGCAAGCTTTCCTCTTACGCGTTGCCTGCGCGGCTTCCGTCCTATAGTTCTAGGAGGGATACATAAAATATATTGTGGATTCTCGAGTTAGATAGGAGCGATAGGCGATACGCCTGCGGTCCGACTGCGTCGATAATCTTGAAGGGTCCCGCGAACTTATCCGCGAGTTTCTTGGAAGGCACATCTATCTTCAGATTCTTGGTCGACAACAGCACCATATTACCGACCTTGTATGTCTTCGGCTGGTGGTTTTTGTTGAAGTATCTCGCCTGATACTCGGCTGCTTTTCGCTAGCGTTCACTTAGCGTCTCGTGGTTACGCTTCAACCTTTCTGCTGCATCTGTTGCTGCCGGGGCCTCCCCTCTAGGAAGCGCGTCCCGAGCTTCGATTGCGCTGCGGCTGCGACTAGCTATAGCGAGTTCCGGATTAAATCCGTATAGCATTTTGAAAGGAGACATTCGCAGCGTAGCGTAAACACTGTTATTATATACAAATTCCGCCTAGGCGAGTATGCTAGCCCAGCTGTCCTGCTGCTTACCGCAGTAGATACGCAGGTACTGCTCAAGCACCTGGTTCGCTCTCTCTGTCTGCCCATCGGTTTGAGGATGGAACGCTGTGCTTAGCTTGCGCTTCACATGCGTCTCGAAGCAGAAGTCGGACTAGAACTGGCTCGTAAAGACAGATCCTCGGTCACTCACGATTCCTGCTAGCAGACCGTAATGCCGGACGACTTCTTCGATTAAGATGGTCGCAAGATCTGCGCTAGTGCAGCGCTTTGTCGTCCGCACAAAGATCACCATCTTGGTGTAGCGATCCACGATTACTAGCACCGCATTATACACCTTTCCTCCGTACTTGCTCGGTAGAAGGTCTGTTATAAAGTCCATAGACAGTTCTTAGAATAGTCGTTAAGGCATAGGGAGCGTATGCAGCTCGCCGTAGGGGCGATGCCGCCTCGCCTTCGCCTTTTAACAGTTCCCGCACGAAGAGACATATTCGGCGATGTCCTTATTCATTTCCGGCCACTAGTATTTACGCTGGATAAGCTCCTTTGTTTTGTTAACACCGAAGTGGCCGGCTAGGACGTCGTCGTAGTGCATGCGCATTACTTGCGCTCTTAATGCGGGGTCGTTCGGCAAGTACAAAGCGTCACCCTGCCAGATCAACCCGTCCTCTGTCTGGAGATTTCGACCTGCTTCTTCCTTGCGTCCTACACGCTCGTACAATGCCTTCGAGCCCGGCTTAAGACCGGTGAGGGCACGAGCATAATGCAAGATTAGGTCCGAGGCATTCCTATACGGAACCTTATTCGCAACTAATGCGCTAGCTACCCGCACGGGCGTAGCATGCGTCCACTCGTGTCCTTCGCCTAGGGTTGCAGCCCGTAGTATAGACTAGTACTATGCCTTGCATAAGACACTAATGCGAGCGACTGTCGGGTTGCTTGCGTTCTGCATGCTGTGCTAATCCTACAACTGCAGTTTATTCTGGAGGGTAGGCAGCAGGTTCGCTACCTCTGCCCTCTCCTTTGCGTAGTTACTACGCCTCGATAGCGCATCGGCTAGGTTTAGCTTACCTACGCGATATTTAATAGTAAAGTCGAAGGTTGCTAAGAAGGTGGCCCAGCGAGCCTGCCTTCTAGTAAGCCTCTTTACCCCCATAAACCCCTTCAAGTTCGCATAGTCGACAAGCACCTCGACCGCATGCTATGCGCCTTCGAGATACGGGCGCCACGCTTTAAAGGATTCCACTACGGCCAACAACTCCTTGTCGTAGGTCTCGTAGTTGCATTCGGCTAGCAACATCTTCCTCGAAAAGAAAGCGATCGGATGCTATTCGGAGCCAAACAACTAACTTAAAATGCCTGCTACGGCATAATCAGATGCATCGCTTTCTACGCGCAGGCGAAGCTCAGGATCAAAGTGCCTTAACAACGGAGCACTCTGGAACTTCTCCTTAAGCGTGCGAAACGCCTGCGCTTCATCTGCGCCCCACTTCACCGGGCCTAGCTTCTTCCTATTAACCGCTCCTTTGGACAGGGCCGTTAGTGGAGCCACGATCCGAGAGTACTCGTAGATGAACCTCCGGTAGAAATTCGCGAATCCTAGGAAGGATTGCACCTCTGCGAGCGTCGTAGGTTGCGGCTACGTAGCGACTGCGTATACCCTGCGTTTATCTATGCGAACGCTATTAACCCTAACGACGAATCTAAGGAAGTTAACTTCCTTCTACTAAAATCGGCATTTGGATCTCTATATATAGAGCCCGAATCTTCGGAGCCTCTTAAGCACCGCGTATACATCTCGCACGTAGTCCTTACGCGTCTTGCTATACACTAGGATATTATCTAGGTACACTACACAGCAGATGTCTACTAACCCGCTTAATACGCGGTTAATATACGCTTAAAACGTCGCAGGCGCGTTCGTTAATCCAAAAGGCATAACCTTATACTAGAAATAACCGTAGCGCGTGCGGAACGCAGTCTTCCAGCGATCGCTAGGCTTGATGCGAATTCGATAATAAGCATCTATAAGGTCTAACGACGTAAACTATGCGTTCCCCTTAAGCCTATCTAGCGTCTCGCTAATAAGAGGGAGCGGGTAGCGGTTCTTAATAGTGATATCGTTTAACCCGCGATAATCTACACATACGCGTACTCCCCTGTCCTTCTTCGGGATAAATAATACGTTCGCACCCGCCTCGCTCTCGGAGCTCTCGATCCAATTATAATCTACTACCGAGACAAGGTAATCTCGCATCTATGCGAGTTCTCTCCCCGACTAATAAATTAGTAGGCGGAACGGTAGCACAGTCCCCGGCCGCAGGTCAATCGCATACTCTGCGCCTTCGACTAGCACTCTTCTTATCTCCTCTGTAGGATTGAGCACATCGTCAAACTAACGAAACTCTTTAGGGATAGGCGGAAGCTTAACGCTAGCCTTACTTACGCGCACCGCAAACATAGTAGGTGCCTTCTAAAGATCTTTGAAGAACTTATAAGCCTCGCGTACTTTGAAGTGCTTGAAACGGTCGTCACCGTAGTACCACTTATCTATACCGCTATCGACACGCACCCTCTACGCATAGCGCTAGGGGCGTCCGAGGATCACATCTGGCGACGGCATATTATACGCATAGAAAATGCCTCCCGTGACCCGCTCCAGTCCCGCGGAGTCTGCTACCCGCATGCGTACATAGTGCGCACCGTAACAGTAACCCAACTCGCTAGTGAAGGCAGTGGCCGGCGGCAGCGCCGCATTCGGCCGTGTTGGTACTCTATGCTGCAGCACAAAGGCCCTTGATATTACGTTGATATCCGCAGCATCATCAAGGAGGAAGGAGGCTGGCACGCTGCCATCTTGCGCTTCAACTGCGCCCTCCACGCGTCTTGCTAGCCTACTCTAGACAGGCAAATACTTATCGCCACTTAGCACGGCGGTCAGTGACTGTGGCTCGTCGCTGACGCCTTCGCGTTTTTTGACTCCTGCGCCTAGCCAGCTTTCACGCTGCGCATAGCAGGCTTATCGCCGCCGTCTCCCTTCTTCGGGCAGTCGGGCGATTTATAGCCCTTTACACCACATGTCCAGCATGTCGGTTAAAAGCCAGAGCCGCTGCTGCGGTTATCCTGCGTGCTACTGTTAGCGGATTTACCCTTATTCTAGGAGACGCCACCCTTTAAAGACTTCTTCTCTTGAGGACGATCTTGCGGCTCGCTGTCGCCTCGCCTGCGCTTCCTATGCTTTCCCTTGTCCTTTGTCTCTAGCTTATTACGAGGCATTACCTTCTCGGCTTGCTCGAGACGTTAGGCTAGGGCGACAAGGTTAGCACGTTTATCTGGAAGCTTGTAGTTCTTGACAATGTCCTTGCGGATCGATGGCTTTAGCTTTGCGAGGAGCTGGCGCACCAGTTGCGTCTCCGTATAATCGCCCAATTGTGCTTCTAAGTTGCCGAGCTCTATCGCGAACTGCCGTACTATCTAATTCTCTCCTTGCCTCGCCTTCTTATACTCTACAGTAACGAGTAGCTAGCGATTCGCTTGGTCGCCGACAATATTGTAGAGGAATGCTTTGAACTCGTTCTAGGTATACCCTAGAGGTATTACCTCGGAATGCTCGTTATGCTAACTCTCCTGCGCTTCGCCTACGAGCTATATAATACTATATATCACCTTCGTTCTCTCGGTCGAGAACTCCAACGGGCTCGTTAGGAAATTGACTTTAAGGTTCCGGATGAACTCCCGGGCTTCCTTAACAGTCTCACCCTTAAATAGCTTAGGCTCTCGCAATTTCGGACCCTTGTATAGAGCAGGGGGTGCGCCGGCAGTGCGCATCGGCAACGCGGTCTCACCGCTATTTGCCTCACCGCCTGGGAGAGCGCTAAGCAGTCGTTTATTCTCCTGGCGCAGTGCGTAGAGCGCGAGTTGTTCCCTTAGACGTTAATTCTGTCTTTCGAGGCGAGTGCGCTCCTCTTACGTGTCGTCTGCGTTAGGTTCTTGTTAGTCCTCTCTTTCTCTACTGTCTTCTATGTCCGGACGCTCTTCGTCTGGATTGGCGTAGCTAGTGGAAGTCTCCTCATCTTCGTCTGTTTCACCGAGCACGATTCCTGCTCCGGTAGGTGGCTCTTAGGTTGCGCTTCGCATGCGCCGGGTCTGTATCTCGTGGGCCCCTATAGATCGCTACCCTCTTGGAGGTGGAAGTGATAGAATTGTAAGGTTGGTATGTAGCAATGTATAGGGCGCCCTTAGCGACACTCGCTAAACGTGCCAAAACTATCACTTGCCTCCTAAAGGATTGTGCGACGGGCGTGCTTATATGCTGCGCTCAGCATGCGTGGCACAGGCCAGCATGCCTAAGCTCTCGCCCCTGTCCTGTCCCCTTATGTACACGGGTCTCGTATCCCTTGGGTACGTGCCCTTACAGTAAGGGACTTTGATATAAGCGCAAACTTAACACTCTTTATTATTATCCTTAACAGCTGCACCAGCCTTAACTAAGGTCTTATAGGTACTTGCAGTCTGTAGAGGCTTCTCCTCTCTTAAGGATGTGAGGACCAGCTCCAGGAGGACCAGCGCCAGCGCTGCCTTAGGCAGTGTTAGGTAAGCACCCAACACGCCAAGACTCGACAGGGGCGCCCTCGCCACGTTGCATAAAAGCCCAGCTGGCTCCTGTTTCTTCTTACTCTTTCCTTTCTTCCTTAGTTTAGAGTCTTCGTCTATAGCATCCAATGCAATAGGTTCATCCCTGTGCTAGCGATCGTGACAAAGGATATCATTAGTGCATCTAGAGTTTTGGTTTCTGGCTTATTTGCATAAGTCTAGGGCCTAAGCCACTTATAGCTAGTAAGGCCACTAATAAAGAGCATTCTGATAATTAGGTCTGGTATCCTAACATGCTTATATTTTACTTCCTCTAATATTTAACTCGTGTTAACAAATGTAACACTTTTCTTAGAGGCGACGTATTGCTTAGTAGCAGATCTGTGCTTCTGCATCCATCTCTGAAAGTCTTTACAGTACTTTTAAGTATTGGTGCCTTAAAGCTTAATACTGCTAAAGCTCTTTATGTTAGATTCCAAGATCCACTCTGCCTTAGGGAGCCTAAGGCACCCAAGGACCATGCCAAGGTACAGGGATATACTGGGACTAGATAGACTCATCCCTCTTCTATAGTACACAATCATCCGCTTTGGATCCTTCAGTTCGACTCGCAAGGTCTGCTCCACTGTCATAGCTTCCCAAATTCAACAGGTTATAAGCCCGGGTTATGCAGACAGAGGCCTTGCAGTCTTACTTAAAGTACAGGTTCGTCCTACTCCTATAAGCCTTTGAAAGAGAAGCAGAAAAGGATGGGAGACTCGAGGCTCCCCAATATGCAGGAGAACTTCAGATAATCCTAGGTGGCTCCCAGATGTTCCTGATAGCATATAAAGAGCCTAGTGAGGCACACTTTGCAGCAACAGAGTGTAACCGGAAAGGATCAGTCTTGTGTCCAGCACCATTTTGGATAAGCCTGCACCAAGCACCGAGTACTGCTAATACCTCAGGAATTCTCTCCTAAGAAGATGGTTGAGAGGAACCATGCCCAATCCTCACTCCTGTTGCTGGACCAGGATACCAAAATCAGCACTAAAAGCCAACCCCTGGAATCCCTGCCATTTCCCTGGAGAACCCCTCTTCTCCAACGACAAGAAAGACACCCGCTAGTGTCACTTCAATTCAAACAAGTACAACACCTTCTTTCCCTTCAGCAACTAGCTCCAACAGCAAGAGGTTGCACTTAACAATAGCACCAAACCCATCACCCTTTGTCCCTAGCACTCCTCTCTACTTCACTGCAAAGGTGAAGCTTACACCAGAGCTTAGAGGGAGCCAGGACAAGAACCAGCTCCGCAACCGGAAGAAGACCCTTGGTCTTGCTGCAAATGAGACCAAACCAAGCCAAGGAGAAAGGATTAACAAGCTTAAAAAGAGGTGGAAGATATCCAAGACCAGATAAACCAGCTCTAGGACCAAATGGAGAAGCTGGACATCCAGACAGACTCAGAGGAGCCAGATGCAGATCATCAATCAGAGTCAGACAGTGAAGACAAGCCACATTCAGACAAGGACAATGAGTCAGAAAGGGCATTCTTTGCAGATGAGGCACCACCCTCAGAATGCTCAAAATCCTCAGAAGAAGAAGCAGCCTTCTTTGCAGGAGGTGACTCAGAATCCTTAGAAGAAGAGGCAGCCTTCTTTGCAGGAGGTGACTCAGGGTCAGATGATTGGGGTGACAATGATGATGAATACGATGATGATGACTTCTGGGATGACTGAGATCTTGATTGGATACTACCCTGCGCCCTAAAGGGGTTGAGGAAACTTTCTTCCTCTTTTGGAAAGCCAATCCTTGGTTGTTGGGACAGAGGGAGGATGGAGGGGGCATTGTATTTGAAGCTTTCTTTTCAGAAGGGCTACTCTAGTAGAGGGAGGACATGAACAGCATTGGACTTAGCCCTTAGGACAGAGTAATCTTGAGAGGGAGTGTTAGATTCCAAGATCCACTCTGCCTTAGGGAGCCTAAGGCACCCAAGGACCATGCCAAGGTACAGGGATATACTGGGACTATATAGACTCATCCCTCTTCTATAGTACACAATCATCCGCTTTGGATCCTTCAGTTCGACTCGCAAGGTCTGCTCCACTGTCATGGCTTCCCAAATTCAACACTTTAGGGTATTATACAGATTAATAGTGACCCTTGGCTTGTATATTGCAGTCATGTGGTCCAGAAGGTCCTTTGCAGTCTTAATTACAGTGCCAAAGTCTGGCCTTATCCTGTTGACGATTCTTGCATTTAGAACTAACATTGTAATAGCATTGTTCCTGTTCCATTCCTAAAGTTTAGCAAGGAATTCTGCTGCAGGCTTGCTTTCGTTATTATTGGTAGGCTTGCTCTTATATAATGCAATTTCGCCTGCGAAGACCTACTGTACGCGTCCACGTCGCCGCAGGTGGAAACGGAGCATCGAGGATGCGACGGCCAAGTACAGAGGCGACGAGCGAAGGGGCGGCGCCGCCGGGCGCTCCGCCGCGGTGGTGGGAGGCAGACGCGCGACGCGACGCTCCCACTACGCTACACGTCCTACTCCCTTCGTCGGACGGCGTGCCTCCTCGTAAAGAAGGACACAGAGGATACTGGGATACGAAAACCACCCGACGCGTTCCTACTCTGCCGTCGCGCGCAGAGCCCGAACTGCGGCGTTCTACTCGCTGCAGGAATGTGGAAGCCCTAGGGACGCGACAGGGCACCTCTGGATCTGAAAGGCTCTGGGTACGCGTTGGATCAGCGAGAAAGACGCGTCGAGGGACAATAGAAGCGGAACTCGAGAGAACCTGTTAAGGCTTACTGCATACTATAGGTACGGAACCTGTTAATACGCCCGCTACGCCGCAACCCCTCGAAGACGTTGTTAAGCCCTCTTTCGACGAAACTGTTAAGGCCTCCTCTATACGTGTACCTCAAACTATTTAAAAAAAAGAATGCGGACAGGGAAGGGGAGGGGTCACAGTCCATCGAAGAAGGAGATGTCACAGCGATTCGTAGAGGGGGACATAGCGATGCACACAGGCCAGCCGTATACTAGGTACACGCAGGAGAAACACAGGCCAGCTCGCGAGCGAAGTGGACACAGATTTGGTTAGTAGAGGGATACGCTAATAGCCTGCCCGGCGTGGGGTCTATTAAGGCTGCCTCTGCAAGACACGGTCGGCCTGTCGTGGGGAGACCCTTATAGGCAACGCGAAACGGAAACCGTAAGGTGACCGCGGGGCGTAGTGCGTAGTAGCCACTGCTGGCTCCGGAGACCTCACCCCTTTAATGGGCTCTGACCTCCGGTGCACCTGATAGCAGGCGGGATCAAACCCCGGCCGGAGAGACTACTACGTGGCTCGAGAGAACGGATGCGCGTGTCGGTACACAGAGAGACAGGACCGTCCGGCATAGGACGGCACGCTGGTGGTGTGTGCTTAAGGAGCAAACAACGAGTTACTTGGGCTAAGAGAGGCCTCGCCTACCTCGATTAGTAGAAGCCGGCGGTATAAGGCCAAAGGGCATGAGATAAGGCTGAAAACCAAGGCAGGGCCCAGTAGACAATGGGGCACCTCGCACCTGCTTAGATATACAAGAATCTAATAACTGTTGCCAGAGCGAGGCACAGGCGAGGGAGATAGTAAACAAAGGACTCCTATACAACGGCAACTTCTGGGCTGCAGAGCCCTTCCACCCACAACAAAGAGTCGTACAATGCCTCCGATGCAACAGGTTCGGGCACGTCAAAAACCACTGTAAGGAGACTACCGAGAAATGCGGGAAGTGTGCAGGCGAACATAGGACGGACACATGCATAGCGACAACTAGGAAATGCAGTAACTGTAACGGGAACCACGCCTCCTGGGAAAGGATCTGCAAGATAAAACAGGCCGCACACGCAAAAAGGATGAGTTCTGCAAATTCTTCGCGCAGAAGTGGGCAGCCCATACGCAGCAGACGACTACGTACGACGGCTTTACACTTGTGCAGAACAAGAAGAGACTGGGCCCGCAGCTAGAACGGCCGGCTCAGGAGGGAGAGCCTACACCAGTGGGCACACAAGCGACCGGCGCAGTAAGGCCAGGGCGACCAAGGGTACGACGGCAGCGACTATGGAAGGAAGGAGACAGACAAGAAAACTCCCTTCCAGCGGGTTACTCGAAGTAGCCAACCTAACTGCGAAGACGAAGATGAAGATATAGGTATGGAGATACTCGTCCAAAGTCAACAACCCACACAATGAATAGACACACCCTACAGATCTACCAACACAACGTGAACCACAGCCGAACGATCCAGTCGCTCCTCCTACAGGAGCTAGACCCGGGGGAAACGCAGATCGTAGCACTTCAGGAACCGTGGATCAACCCCAAACAGGGCAGACAAAGACAAGCAAGCACTACCACCAAATCGTCCCAATAGGGGTACGCAAGAGTCGCGTTCCTAGTCTCGAAATACCTCGATACCTCAAAGTGGGAGGAAGTTGAAGCGGCCTCTACGGACGCGGTGTCTATTCAAATACAGACAAGCAACGGACCACTTACAATCCACAACGTGTACAACCCTAGTGGACCACCCAGCCACACGGAACCAGGCACTATACCGGTCGCTACAGAAGCTATACGACTAGCAAACGCGAGGAACCCAGGCTCAGAGCAGATCCTACTCGGAGATTTCAATCTACACCACCCGAGGTGGGGAGGAAATCTTACGCAGAACCAACACACGATGTCGGACCGACTAATCCGGGCTACCGAGCAAGCAGGACTTCAGCTTGCAATCGAGCCTGGAACGGTAACATGGGAGAAACAGGGATGCAGTTGCCAAACGCTAGACCTAGTGTTTATGACAGCTGGGGCGCAGCAACGCGTTATCACATGTCAAACGGACCAAGAACGCGCTCACGGATCGGACCACCTCCCAATCATAACTACAATAGAGGACACGGAGCTAAGAGAGGCGACGCGGGACCCGAGACCACAGTGGAAAAAGGCAAACTGGGACGAGATACAGGAGAGGATCTGGGCAAAGAGCAGCGGGCTCCGCAGCGAGGAGATCCACACCAAAGGCGACGTAGATAGGTGGGCGGAAGCGCTGCAAGGGATTATACAGGACACTGTTCGAGAGGGGGTTCCACACGCTAGACCATCTCCATTTGCGAGAGAAAGCTGGACCCCAGAGACACAACACCTAATAAGGACAGCGAGATCAGCAAGACGGGAATGGTGCAACAGCAGGACTAGGGCCAATTACGAGGCGTACATGGCAGCTAACCACGCAAGGTCGAAGCAGGTCAAAAGAGACATAAACCTATCCTGGAGGGCAACAATCAAGGAGATAACGCAGAACCCGGACAAGATATGGAAGCTAGCGAAGTGGGCGAGAGAAAGAGCCGGAAAGCCACAACCACCTCCGCAGTTCCCAAATCTGCTAATTGGACCCCCAGGGCCAAACCAGAGGAAAAGCCAGAACAACGCGGAGAAAGCGGAAGCCCTCGCTACACACTTCTTCCCGGAACCTAAGGCAGCCGACCTAAGCGACATGGACCAAGACACGATCCCAGAACCGATACAAATGGAGCTCGTAGTTACAGAAGCGGAAGTGCTAGGAACGATCGCACGGCTACCGACCAAGAAAGCCGCGGGACCGGACCAGATACCGAACGAGCTCCTAAAGGGATGCAAGGCACGCCTCGCACCACTACTCGCCAAGCTATATACGGCGTGCCTTACGATAGGCTACCACCCTACCACATTCAAGAAATCGACTACAGTCGTCCTCAGGAAACCGCAGAAGCCAGACTACACGAAGCCCAACGCGTATAGGCCCATTGCTCTGCTAAACACAATGGCGAAAACGCTAGAGGCTATAGTCGCAAGAAGGATGTCCAAAGTCGCGGAAGAAAGAGGCCTCCTGCCAGAGGCGCAGATGGGGGCAAGGCCAGGTCGATCTACGCTCACAGCACTGGAGCTAATTACGGAACAAGTACGAACGATTTGGGACACCAAGCCAGGGGCAGTAGCGTCTATGCTGTGCCTAGATATATCAGGAGCCTTCGACAACGTCTCACACGCCCGGCTACTTCACAACATCGCAATGCAGGGCTTCCCGGCGTGGGTAGTAAGATTCATCGAGTCCTTCCTTCAGGGCCGCACGACTAAACTCCGCCTCGGAGATTACATAGACGAGGAACGGCCTCAGCGGACGGGAATTCCCCAAGGGTCAACTTTGTCCCCTATTCTCTTCCTGTTCTTTGCAGGGACACTACTCCCTGCGATCCAGGCCCAGCACGTGCTAGCTATGGGGTTCGTAGACGACACAAACATACTCACATGGGGAAACAGCACGGCAGACAACTGCAGGAGGCTCGAGGCCGCACACGAAAAGTGTATGCAGTGGGCAAGGAGACATGGCGCAGCCTTCGCACCGCAGAAATACCAATTGATCCACTTTACGAGATCCCGTAAGCACGACCTAAAGGCTACGGTACGGATCCAAGGCTTTGAAGAAGGGCCAGCGCCATCACTGCGGCTACTAGGAGTCTGGCTAGATACCAAACTAACGTGGGGACCGCACGTTAAGAAGGCTGCAGAAAGGGGGGCATCCCAGATGAACTCACTCCAGAGGCTCTGCAAATCTACATGGGGAGCGTCGTTCCAGAAGGCGAGACATATTTACACAGCTGTAGTCCGACCCGCGATGACATACGGGTGCCAGCTCTGGGCGAACCCTACCGGAACGGCAGGATACCGGAAAGGACTTACAGAACCGCTCGAGAAGGTACAGAACGTAGCGCTACGACATATTACAGGGGCCTACAAGAGTGTTAGCCAGGTAGTTCTCCAGAGCGAATCCGGAATTGCCCCGATCCACCTCTATACCCAGGGCATAGCAAGGCAACACGCGGTAAAACAGGGCAACGACAGGGCAGACGAACACCTTCGGGAACAACGGCAGAGGGTGCTTCGCCAATACCAATGCAGACGGGGGCAAGGACGCCAGAGGAAAAACAACCTATCGCGGAGGGAAACTATCCGAGATATGGTCCAAGGACAGGAGGGAGAGGCGCGAGGGGGCAGGAGCAGCTGGGCAGACGGGGAGTGGAGAAGGACATGGATTCGAGAGAAGGCGAAGAGGACTACAACGACAAGCCGCCAGCCTGCAGCCTGGCGCACCGAAGGCGACAAAAACACCTAGCACTACACAAGGGACTAACTAGGCCGCAAAGCACGATGGTTACTCTCCTACGAACAGAACATATCGGATTTAACCACTACCTAGCTAAGCGCAGAGTCCCAGGAGTGTCCCCTGGGTGCGAGTGCGGACAAGGCACGCAAACAGCCAAGCATATATGCGTGTTCTGCCCACTCCGACAAGGAAATAGGCAAAGCCTATTCGCCGACGCAGGCACGTCCGACTGGGAGACACTAACGACTACAAAGAAAGGCCTCCTCGCTGTGGCGAAATGGCTTATCCGGGAAGGCACACTCGGCCAATTCTCGCTAGCGCGAGAGGAGGAAGAGGCGCGGACGACCCGAGGTCGGGTTACGAGGAGAGAGGCAGGCACCTGGTGAGAGGGAGGGCTCCCACAGATACTGTGTACGTCCTAAGGAGAACAAACAAGGGGACAACCGAGTAGCGGCCGGTTGCAGAGAACAGAGGAAGGTCTAAGGAGTTTTATGCCGGCGAGGCCCTGTCGGGCCTTAAGGGCTTTTGTACTTAACAACCAAGGATAGGACACTCCGCTTACTCGGAGACGAGGTAGTACGGTAAAAGATTGTCATATCATATCATATATAATGCAATTTCTGGATCATTAATAGAATATTTAAGGATCTGCTTCTCTGCAAGGGCTCTAAGGACTATTTGGTACTATTATATATATAGGACAAAAACATGAACACAACAGCAACGGCGACGACTAAAGGCGGAGGCCTTAGGGCCTCTTAGCACGCGTACGTACACCTAGAGCGCACTGCTAACATTAATAGTGGAACGGAGCGCGACGAGAACGGAGGCCGCTACCCTCCGGACGCGTCACGCGCCGGGCCAGCTAGCGAGGCTAGCAGCGGCAATACCGCTAAAACCGACAAACTAGAGGACGACTCCTATATAATGGAACTAAGAACCATTGAGGCCGACATCGAACGAGCTCTTAAACATAGAGGCCTGCCTTAGGACCTCCTCTAGACCCTCCTACGCGCCTAAGAGCGCACCCGACTTGCGATCCAATACTATAGCGAGACACACTACATAGCAGCGAAACTACAACAGATTAGCGACGATATTAGGGCAATGCAAAAGTCCCAATGTACAAACACTATACAGGCGCGCATACAGTCGTGGGCACAGATAGCGGCTAAAGCTAATCCGGTACTAGCTACCTAGCCGAAGCACCTAGAGGGAGCCCATATAATTACGGTTAACATAGGCTCCGCAGAGGTAAAAGAGGAAACGAAGAAGCAAGACGCAAAGGGAATACAAGCAAGAATAGGAATATACATAGCAGCAGCGGTCTAGAAGCTGCCGAGTAGTAACCTAAGGGTGCTAGTATACAGTGCGGAGGACAAGAAGAGGCTAGAGGGGAACCAAAGGTAGCTAAAAGAGATATAGCCCGAGGCGGAAATCCAACAAAACAGACACCAGGTCCTAATCTATAAGGTCCTTACAAATATAGACATTAGGGAGAAACAACTCTAGGAGACGGTATAGGAGGAAAACGCGAGGTATATCCCGGACCTACGAGTACTAAGGGCAGAGTAGCTAGGGAAAGCAAGAGCGCGAGAAGGCAAACACATGTCGTTAGTTATTATAACGGTCTAGAGCGAGGCGCAGGCGAGGGAGATAGTAAACAAAGGACTCCTATATAACGGCAACTTCTAAACTGCAGAGCCCTTCTACCTATAATAAAGAGTCGTACAATGCCTCCGATATAATAGGTTCGGACACGTTAAAAACCACTGTAAGGAGACTACCGAGAAATGCGGGAAGTGTGCAGGAGAGCATAGGATAGACATATGCGCAGCAACAACTAGGAAATGCAGCAACTGTAACGGAAACCACGCCTCCTAGGAGAGGATCTACAAAATTAAACAGGCCGCGCACGCAAAAAGGATGAATTCTACAAGTTCTTCGCATAGAAATAGGCGGCCCACACATAACAGACAACTACGTACGACGGCTTTACGCTTGTGCAGAACAAGAAGAGGCTAGGCCCACAACTAGAACGGTCGGCTTAAGAGGGAGAGCCTATACTAGCAGGCACACAAGCGACTAGCGCGGTAAGGCTAGGGCGGCTAAGGGGCACAACGGCAGCAATATTAGAAGGAAGAAAACAGACGAGAAAACTTCTATTCTAGCGGATCACCCGAAGCAGCCAGCCCAACTATAAAGATGAAGACGAAGATATAGGCATAGAAATACTCGTCCAAAGTCAGCAACCTACACAATAAACAGACGCACCCTACAGATCTACTAACACAACGTGAACTATAGCCGAACAATCTAGTCGCTCCTCCTGTAGGAGATAGACCTAAGGGAAACGTAGATCGTAGCACTTTAGGAACCGTGGATTAACCCCAAACAAGGCAGATAAAGACAAGCAAACACTACTACCAAATCGTCCTAACAGGGGGCACGCGAGAGTCGCATTCCTAGTCTCGAAATACCTCGATACCTTAGAGTAGGAGCAAGTCGAAGCGGCATCTACGGACGCAGTGTCTATCCGAGTACAGACAAGGGACGGACTACTTACAATCCACAACGTATACAACCCTAGTGGACCACCTAGCCACACGGAACTAGGCACCCTACTAGCTGCTATAGAAGCTATACGACTAGCAAACGAGAGGAACCTAGGCTTAGAGCAGATCTTACTCGGGGATTTCAACCTACACTACCTAAGGTAGGGAGGAAACCTTACGCAGAACCAGCACGCTATATCGGACCGACTAATTTAGGCTACCGAGCAGGCAGGACTCAACCTTGCAATCGAGCCCGGAACGGTTATATAGGAGAAATAGGGATGTAGTTGCTAAACGCTAGACCTGGTGTTTATAACAGCTAGGGCGCAGCAACGCGTTATTACGTGTCAAACGGACTAGGAACGCGCCTACGGATCGGACCACCTCCCGATTATAACTACGATCGAGGACACAGAGCTAAGAGAGGCTACGTAGGACCCGAGACCACAGTAGAAAAAGGCAGACTAGGACGAGATATAGGAGAGGATCTAGGCAAAGAGCAGCGGGCTCCGCAGCGAGGAGATCTATACTAGGGGTAACGTAGATAGGTGGGCGGAAGCGCTATAAGGGATTATACAAAACACCGTTTAAGAGAGGGTTTTACACGCTAGGCTATCCCTATTCGCGAGAGAAAGCTGGACCCCGGAGACGCAACATCTAATAAGGATAGCGAGATTAGCAAGACGGGAATAGTACAACAGCAGGACTAGGGCCAATTACGAGGCGTATATGGCAGCTAACTACGCAAGGTCGAAGTAGGTTATGATATGACAATCTTTTACCGTACTACCTCGTCTCCGAGTAAGCGGAGTGTCCTATCCTTGGTTGTTAAGTACAAAAGCCCTTAAGGCCCGACAGGGCCTCGCCGGCATAAAACTCCTTAGACCTTCCTCTGTTCTCTGCAACCGGCCGCTACTCGGTTGTCCCCTTGTTTGTTCTCCTTAGGACGTACACAGTATCTGTGGGAGCCCTCCCTCTCACCAGGTGCCTGCCTCTCTCCTCGTAACCCGACCTCGGGTCGTCCGCGCCTCTTCCTCCTCTCGCGCTAGCGAGAATTGGCCGAGTGTGCCTTCCCGGATAAGCCATTTCGCCACAGCGAGGAGGCCTTTCTTTGTAGTCGTTAGTGTCTCCCAGTCGGACGTGCCTGCGTCGGCGAATAGGCTTTGCCTATTTCCTTGTCGGAGTGGGCAGAACACGCATATATGCTTGGCTGTTTGCGTGCCTTGTCCGCACTCGCACCCAGGGGACACTCCTGGGACTCTGCGCTTAGCTAGGTAGTGGTTAAATCCGATATGTTCTGTTCGTAGGAGAGTAACCATCGTGCTTTGCGGCCTAGTTAGTCCCTTGTGTAGTGCTAGGTGTTTTTGTCGCCTTCGGTGCGCCAGGCTGCAGGCTGGCGGCTTGTCGTTGTAGTCCTCTTCGCCTTCTCTCGAATCCATGTCCTTCTCCACTCCCCGTCTGCCCAGCTGCTCCTGCCCCCTCGCGCCTCTCCCTCCTGTCCTTGGACCATATCTCGGATAGTTTCCCTCCGCGATAGGTTGTTTTTCCTCTGGCGTCCTTGCCCCCGTCTGCATTGGTATTGGCGAAGCACCCTCTGCCGTTGTTCCCGAAGGTGTTCGTCTGCCCTGTCGTTGCCCTGTTTTACCGCGTGTTGCCTTGCTATGCCCTGGGTATAGAGGTGGATCGGGGCAATTCCGGATTCGCTCTGGAGAACTACCTGGCTAACACTCTTGTAGGCCCCTGTAATATGTCGTAGCGCTACGTTCTGTACCTTCTCGAGCGGTTCTGTAAGTCCTTTCCGGTATCCTGCCGTTCCGGTAGGGTTCGCCCAGAGCTGGCACCCGTATGTCATCGCGGGTCGGACTACAGCTGTGTAAATATGTCTCGCCTTCTGGAACGACGCTCCCCATGTAGATTTGCAGAGCCTCTGGAGTGAGTTCATCTGGGATGCCCCCCTTTCTGCAGCCTTCTTAACGTGCGGTCCCCACGTTAGTTTGGTATCTAGCCAGACTCCTAGTAGCCGCAGTGATGGCGCTGGCCCTTCTTCAAAGCCTTGGATCCGTACCGTAGCCTTTAGGTCGTGCTTACGGGATCTCGTAAAGTGGATCAATTGGTATTTCTGCGGTGCGAAGGCTGCGCCATGTCTCCTTGCCCACTGCATACACTTTTCGTGTGCGGCCTCGAGCCTCCTGCAGTTGTCTGCCGTGCTGTTTCCCCATGTGAGTATGTTTGTGTCGTCTACGAACCCCATAGCTAGCACGTGCTGGGCCTGGATCGCAGGGAGTAGTGTCCCTGCAAAGAACAGGAAGAGAATAGGGGACAAAGTTGACCCTTGGGGAATTCCCGTCCGCTGAGGCCGTTCCTCGTCTATGTAATCTCCGAGGCGGAGTTTAGTCGTGCGGCCCTGAAGGAAGGACTCGATGAATCTTACTACCCACGCCGGGAAGCCCTGCATTGCGATGTTGTGAAGTAGCCGGGCGTGTGAGACGTTGTCGAAGGCTCCTGATATATCTAGGCACAGCATAGACGCTACTGCCCCTGGCTTGGTGTCCCAAATCGTTCGTACTTGTTCCGTAATTAGCTCCAGTGCTGTGAGCGTAGATCGACCTGGCCTTGCCCCCATCTGCGCCTCTGGCAGGAGGCCTCTTTCTTCCGCGACTTTGGACATCCTTCTTGCGACTATAGCCTCTAGCGTTTTCGCCATTGTGTTTAGCAGAGCAATGGGCCTATACGCGTTGGGCTTCGTGTAGTCTGGCTTCTGCGGTTTCCTGAGGACGACTGTAGTCGATTTCTTGAATGTGGTAGGGTGGTAGCCTATCGTAAGGCACGCCGTATATAGCTTGGCGAGTAGTGGTGCGAGGCGTGCCTTGCATCCCTTTAGGAGCTCGTTCGGTATCTGGTCCGGTCCCGCGGCTTTCTTGGTCGGTAGCCGTGCGATCGTTCCTAGCACTTCCGCTTCTGTAACTACGAGCTCCATTTGTATCGGTTCTGGGATCGTGTCTTGGTCCATGTCGCTTAGGTCGGCTGCCTTAGGTTCCGGGAAGAAGTGTGTAGCGAGGGCTTCCGCTTTCTCCGCGTTGTTCTGGCTTTTCCTCTGGTTTGGCCCTGGGGTCCAATTAGCAGATTTGGGAACTGCGGAGGTGGTTGTGGCTTTCCGGCTCTTTCTCTCGCCCACTTCGCTAGCTTCCATATCTTGTCCGGGTTCTGCGTTATCTCCTTGATTGTTGCCCTCCAGGATAGGTTTATGTCTCTTTTGACCTGCTTCGACCTTGCGTGGTTAGCTGCCATGTACGCCTCGTAATTGGCCCTAGTCCTGCTGTTGCACCATTCCCGTCTTGCTGATCTCGCTGTCCTTATTAGGTGTTGTGTCTCTGGGGTCCAGCTTTCTCTCGCAAATGGAGATGGTCTAGCGTGTGGAACCCCCTCTCGAACAGTGTCCTGTATAATCCCTTGCAGCGCTTCCGCCCACCTATCTACGTCGCCTTTGGTGTGGATCTCCTCGCTGCGGAGCCCGCTGCTCTTTGCCCAGATCCTCTCCTGTATCTCGTCCCAGTTTGCCTTTTTCCACTGTGGTCTCGGGTCCCGCGTCGCCTCTCTTAGCTCCGTGTCCTCTATTGTAGTTATGATTGGGAGGTGGTCCGATCCGTGAGCGCGTTCTTGGTCCGTTTGACATGTGATAACGCGTTGCTGCGCCCCAGCTGTCATAAACACTAGGTCTAGCGTTTGGCAACTGCATCCCTGTTTCTCCCATGTTACCGTTCCAGGCTCGATTGCAAGCTGAAGTCCTGCTTGCTCGGTAGCCCGGATTAGTCGGTCCGACATCGTGTGTTGGTTCTGCGTAAGATTTCCTCCCCACCTCGGGTGGTGTAGATTGAAATCTCCGAGTAGGATCTGCTCTGAGCCTGGGTTCCTCGCGTTTGCTAGTCGTATAGCTTCTGTAGCGACCGGTATAGTGCCTGGTTCCGTGTGGCTGGGTGGTCCACTAGGGTTGTACACGTTGTGGATTGTAAGTGGTCCGTTGCTTGTCTGTATTTGAATAGACACCGCGTCCGTAGAGGCCGCTTCAACTTCCTCCCACTTTGAGGTATCGAGGTATTTCGAGACTAGGAACGCGACTCTTGCGTACCCCTATTGGGACGATTTGGTGGTAGTGCTTGCTTGTCTTTGTCTGCCCTGTTTGGGGTTGATCCACGGTTCCTGAAGTGCTACGATCTGCGTTTCCCCCGGGTCTAGCTCCTGTAGGAGGAGCGACTGGATCGTTCGGCTGTGGTTCACGTTGTGTTGGTAGATCTGTAGGGTGTGTCTATTCATTGTGTGGGTTGTTGACTTTGGACGAGTATCTCCATACCTATATCTTCATCTTCGTCTTCGCAGTTAGGTTGGCTACTTCGAGTAACCCGCTGGAAGGGAGTTTTCTTGTCTGTCTCCTTCCTTCCATAGTCGCTGCCGTCGTACCCCTTGGTCGCCCTGGCCTTACTGCGCCGGTCGCTTGTGTGCCCACTGGTGTAGGCTCTCCCTCCTGAGCCGGCCGTTCTAGCTGCGGGCCCAGTCTCTTCTTGTTCTGCACAAGTGTAAAGCCGTCGTACGTAGTCGTCTGCTGCGTATGGGCTGCCCACTTCTGCGCGAAGAATTTGCAGAACTCATCCTTTTTGCGTGTGCGGCCTGTTTTATCTTGCAGATCCTTTCCCAGGAGGCGTGGTTCCCGTTACAGTTACTGCATTTCCTAGTTGTCGCTATGCATGTGTCCGTCCTATGTTCGCCTGCACACTTCCCGCATTTCTCGGTAGTCTCCTTACAGTGGTTTTTGACGTGCCCGAACCTGTTGCATCGGAGGCATTGTACGACTCTTTGTTGTGGGTGGAAGGGCTCTGCAGCCCAGAAGTTGCCGTTGTATAGGAGTCCTTTGTTTACTATCTCCCTCGCCTGTGCCTCGCTCTGGACCGTTAGAATAACTGACGACATGTGTTTGCCCTCTCGCGCTCTTGCCTTCCCGAGCCACTCTGCCTTTAGTACGCGTAGACAGCTAACTATATAAGGTCGAAACAGGTTAGAAGAGACACAAACCTATCCTGGAGGGCGACAGTTAAGGAAATAACGCAGAACCCGGACAAAATATAGAAGCTAGCTAGATAGGCGAGAGAAAGAGCCGGAAAACCACAACTACCTCCGCAGTTCCTAGACATGCTAATTAGACCCCTAGGGCCAAACTAGAGGAAAAGCTAGAACAACGCGGAGAAAGCGGAAGCCCTCGCTACACACTTCTTCCCGGAACCTAGGACAGCCGACCTAAGCGACATAGACTAAGACACGATCCTAGAACCGATACATATAGAGCTCGAAGTTACAGAAGCGGAAGTACTAGGAACGATCGCACGGCTACCGACTAAGAAAGCTATAGGACCGGACCGGATACCGAATAAGCTCCTAAAGGGATGCAAGGCCCGCCTCGCACCACTACTCGCCAAGCTATATACGGCGTGCCTTACGATAGGCTACTACCCTACTACATTTAAGAAATCGACTACAGTCGTCCTTAGGAAGCCGCAGAAGCCAGACTACATAAAGCCTAACGCGTATAGGCCTATAGCTCTGCTAAACACGATAGCGAAAACGCTAGAGGCCATAGTCGCAGGAAGGATGTCTAAGGTCGCGGAAGAGAGGGGCCTACTACTAGAGGCATAGATGGGGGCAAGGCTAGGTCGGTCTACACTCACAGCACTCGAACTAATCACGGAACAAGTACGGACGATTTGGGACACTAACCTAGGGGCAGTAGCGTCTATACTATGCCTAGATATATTAGGAGCTTTCGACAACGTCTTACACGCCCGGCTACTTCACAACATCGCAATGCAGGGCTTCCCGGCGTAGGTAGTAGGATTTATCGAGTCCTTCCTTTAGGGCCGCACAACTAAACTCCGCCTCGGAGACTATACGGACAAAGAACGGCCCTAGAGGACAGGGATCCCCTAAGGGTTAACGTTGTCCCCTATTCTCTTCCTGTTCTTTGCAGGGACACTACTCCCCGCGATCCAGGCCCAGCATGTACTAGCAATAGGATTCGTAGACGACACCAATATACTTACATAGGGCAATAGCACGGCGGACAACTATAGGAGGCTCGAGGCCGCATACGAAAAATGTATGCAGTAGGCAAAGAGACATAGCGCAGCTTTCGCACCGCAAAAATACTAGTTAATCCACTTTATAAGATCCCGCAAGCACGACCTAAAGGCTACAGTACAGATCCAAGGCTTTAAAGAAGGACCATCGCCGTCACTGCGGTTACTAGGAGTCTAGCTAGACACTAAACTAACGTAGGGACCGCACGTTAAGAAGGCTGCGGAAAGGGGGCATCCCAGATGAACTCGCTTCAGAGGCTCTGCAAATCCACATAGGGAGCGTTATTTTAGAAGGCGAGACACATCTATACGGCTGTAGTCCGACCCGCTATAACATACGGGTGCCAGCTCTGGGCGAACCCTATAGGGACGACAGGATACCGGAAAGGACTTACAAAACCGCTCGAGAGAGTATAGAACGTAGCGCTACGACATATTACAGGAGCCTATAAGAGCGTAAACCAGATGGTTCTCCAGAGCGAATCCGGAATTACCCCGATCCACCTTTACACCTAGGAAATAGCAAGGCAACACGCGGTAAAGCAGGGCAACGACAGAGCAGACAAACACCTTTGGGAACAACGGCAGAGGGTGCTCCGCCGAAGCCAATGCAGACAGGGGCGAGGACACCGGAGGAAAGACAACCTATTACAGAGGGAGACTATCCGAGCTATAGTCTAAGGACAGGAGGGAGAACCGCGAGGAGGCGGAAGCAGCTAGGCAGACGAGGAGTGGAGAAGGATATAGATGCGAGAAAAGACAAGAAGGACTACAACGACAAGCCGCCAGCCCGCAGCCTAGCGCACCGAAGGAGACAAAAAACACCTAGCAATATATAAGGGACTAACTAGGCCACAAAGCACGATGGTTACTCTCCTACGGACAGAACATATCGGATTCAACCACTACCTAGCTAAGCGCAGGGTCCTAGGAGTATCCCTAGGTGTGAGTGCGGACAAAGCACGCAAACAGCTAAGCATATATGCGTGTTCTGCCCACTCCGACAAGGAAACAGGCAGAGCCTATTCGCCGACGCAGGCACGTCCGACTGGGAGACACTAACGACTACAAAGAAAGGCCTCCTCGCCGTAGCGAAATGGCTTATCCGGGAAGGCACACTTGGCCAATTCTCGCTAGCACGAGAGGAGGAAGAGGCGCAGACGACCCGAGGTCGTGCTTCGGGGAGAGAGGCAGGCACCTGGTGAGAGGGAGGGCTCCCACAGATACTGTGTACGTCCTAAGGAGAACAAATAGGGGGACAACCGAGTAGCGGCCGGTTACAAAGAACAGAGGGAGGCCTAAGGAGTTTTATGCCGGAGAGACCCTGCCGGGCCTCAAGGGCTTTTGTACTTAAAAACCAAAGATAGGACACTCCGCTTACTCGGAGACGAGGTAGTACGGTAAAAGATTGTCATATTATATTATAATATATATATGGGACACCCTCTTTAAAGACCTGATTCTTCTTAAGAATGTTGTCCTCCTTGTCTTAATTGTATATTGTAATTTGAGTCTAGTTTTAGGTCTTAGGAGTGAAGACTGGGACCGATGCAGTTCCGGTTAATAGGTTGTAGTAGGCTTTAGCAACCCGGGCTTATAACCTGTTGTGGAGAGGCGTTTAGAATCACTAACAACCTTTTCAACTAAGTAGTTTGGAAAGAATTGAATGAGCTGCATAGGGAGACTACCTTACATTCCTCTATCACCCTTATAGTAGTCTAATAACTTCAGCTGACTCGTGTAACTGTCTTAGGTACGTGTTAGTTGTAAGTTAGGGGTCATGTGCTTAACTTAAAGGCGATCATTCAGATCGGCTTCAAGGTGATCAATTAGATTAGCACAACATGGCCTAGGATGGCGCGCCAAGCACTCGTAGAGGCTTGGCGCCCACAAACTATTATCTTGCGGAGTAGCGAGCCCACTCTCGGGACTCTAGCGATTCGAGTAGTCTTTAGGCAGACCCTCTTGTTACTGTACTCGCCTGTATATCCTGCACCGGATCCTAATACACGAATCGCTCTTCTAATCCTATACAACGGTATAGTATAACGGAGAGGGTAACAAGGAGTAGGACACCGGCCGCTCGAACGACCAACACGGCCGACCCGTCGCTAGAAGGCACGGAGACCCCTAGAGGGGATAACATCTAGTCCGTCGAAGAATAGCTTACGCTGGAACAACGCAAGCTTAAGCTATTGGAGCTTAAACGATAGACCCTAGCCGCGGCCGCCGAGGTCCGCCAGCTAGAGGAGTAAGAGACGGCAGGAAGCGTTAGGACAACCTAGCCGGAGGGCTCTCGGGGCAACCTTCCGAAGTCGAAGGACCCGCCAACCTTCGAAGGGACTAATCGTGCTAATTATAATAATTAGGTACGTGCCCTCGAAAGGAACTTTCGCAGACATCTAGGGTTCGAAGGCTGCGAGGACCGTAAGGTCGACTACGCGGCAGACTAGATAGGGAAGCTACAGTAGGACTACTAGGAACGTTATGTCTCTTAGCTAGCGGCCTGCGTAGAGCCAGATTAGGCTATAATGAAGCAGGTAATGCTAGATTCTATAGGCACCTAGGCAGAACGTCGCTAGAGGGCGCATAACTAAGTTAACTAAAGGTCGTCCAATAGGGAGTCGTACCCCTACGGAGTTACTCGAGGAGATAAAGACGCTATAGAGTGAGCTAGGTGAGGACCGTAAGGAGTCCTGCATCCTTGCCTTTAACTCTGCGTTAAACTCGAGGCTAGTTAAGGGCCAGGATAAGCCTGTACCCTACTGCAGCCGCCTTACTAAGTAAGGCGGAGGAGCGCGCTAACCTAGCGTATAGGTTGGATGCGAAGACGTACGCGGAACGTCGTAACCGCTAAGAAGGCCGCTCGGGCGCTAGGCGCAAGCGGCAAGGCACGAGTACTACGTCGCCGCCACCGCCGAGCAAGGCGGTGGATTAGAAGCGTTAGTCGTCGCCCGTAGAGGCCGCTAGCGGGCTAAAGAGGGCTAGGACGCCGCCGACGTACTACAGATACTATTAGGTAGGCTATAAGAAATACGAGTGCCCTCGCCTAGAGCTATAGGAGAAGCAGCAGGGAAAAGAGGATGCCCGCAGCTAGTAGTAGAACTGGTTGCGGGCCATATATACTACACCGAGGAGCAGCGCCGTGCGGCGGAACCCTCCCCGAGGCGGAAGGCGCTAAGCCGCCCTCTTATGTCTGTCTAAGTGACGCTAGATGGGCTAGATAGGCCCCGGAGGGCCCTCGCACTAGTGGACTCGGGTGCGGCTAATAACTTCGCGAGTACTATCCTCGCGAAAGAGCTAGACTAGGACGTATCTCGCCCTAACGACGGTCTTCGCTTCGTAGGGCTTAACGGCTAGCGCCTAGATATTACTAGCAGGGTCCGAGCCCCGTTTATAGTGCGCGACAGCAGCGACGCGCCCCGAGGGTGTGTCTCGACCTTTAGCGTCGGCAATATCTACAGGTTCGACCTAGTCTTCGGCATACCGTAGCTAGAGGAGTACAACCCTCGGGTAGACTTTACTAGGAGGCGGCTTACGTAGCCTAGGAAGCGCTAGAAGCGCCGCATAGTAGCTATGTGCAGCCCGATACAGTTCGCGCGCGAGTGCGCTAACGGATCTACCGAGGTCTTCGCGATGCACGTTTCGCTATCCCTCTTAGGCGAGGTACAGGTGTTAATAGAGGTCCCGGAGGCCTACCGCGAGTAACGTAATTAATGGGAAGCTGGCCACCCTGGGAAGCTGGCCACCTCTCCGCGCAAGTTTCGCGTTTCTCTCTCTTTCCTTCGCGACATCCTTTATATAACTTACTATATACTTATGTATTCCGAAGAAGACCTATTTAAGGCAATTTCTGCTTATCGCAAAGGTGAATATACCTCGAAGCGGAAGTGTGCGACCGCGTTCGGTATCCCGCGCTCTACCTTCGACCTTCGCCTCTCGGGCACTAAATCTCGGTCTATTAGCCACGCACACGAACAATACCTCTCTACCGCCGAAGAGAAGACTCTTGTACGCTATATCTCGCGTTTATCTAGGCAAGGCTGCCCGGTATCGCCTTTATTAGCCCGAGAACTCGCCTTCGAAATCTGCGCGTCGCGACTCTCGATTTCTACGCCGCAAACTCAACCGCGCCTACCTGGTAAAAGATGGATAGATAGGCTACGACAACGATACCCCAAGATAAAAGGCGCTTGGTCTCGACAGCTAGAAGCTAGCCGGTTTCAAGGTACAAGCTATCCGATAATAGCGGCCTATTTCGACGCGCTTTCGACGCTTTTCCTCGAGAACAACTACTCCCCGAGGACATTTATAACGTCGACGAGTCCGGTTTTGCTATAGGAGCTAGTCAGACCTCGAGGGTACTAGTAAACGTAAGAGATAAGGCAAGTTGGAAACGAGAGCCTGGGCGGCAAGAGTGGATTACAGCTATCGAGTGTATCGCAGCGTCCGGTATAGCTCTGCCTCCGCTTTTAATTTATAAGGCGAAATATACAAATACGGCTTGGATACCGGCTTCTACGCCGCCGAATTGGCGCTTTTCTACGAGTAATACCGGTTGGACGAGCGATTCGCATGCCTACGAGTGGATCTCGACTATATTCGAGCCGGAAACAAGGCGTACGGACGGACGACGTCGACTTCTTCTTCTCGACGGGCACGGCTCGCACTTAACAGCTAAGTTTATCGCCTTTTGCTTTCAAAACGCGATAGATTTAGTCGTTCTTCCGCCGCATTCCTCGCATATTCTACAGCCTCTCGACGTTGGAATCTTCGGCCCGCTTAAGACTCGTTTAAGCCAAGAAACCGACCGAGTCTCTCGCCTTGATCCCGGACGAATACCGAAGGTAGAGTGGACTCTTGCTTATATTAAAGCCCGAGAACAAGCTCTACTACCTCGGAATATACTCTCGAGCTTTCGCGCGACCGGAATCTCGCCTTTTAGCCCAATTACTGTCCTTTCAACCCTCGAAATGCCTACTCCGCCTCGACAAGCAAAGCACCTAGTAGCGGACTCCTCTATATTAGAGACTTCGCTTCTTGCGAGCTCTCCGCTAGCCGGTACCGAGTTACGACAAGCAAATGCGGCGTTAAAAGAGGTCCTTAATAGAACGGGACCTCTCGAGTCGCCGGTAAAGCGGTATATCGCCCGGGCGACCTCCGCTCTCGAAAAAATATATATAGAGAATACTCTTCTCCGGAAGGAGAATTCCGAGCAAAAGGCGCTTCTCGAGAGTCGTAAAGAGCGTAAAAAAGGAAAGCGAGTCGCTCTTAAGGGCCGCTTTATCTTTAATACGTCCGAAATCCTCGAAATTGTCGAGAAAGCCGAGTCGGAGACAGCGAAGAAAAAGGGTAGTAAAAGGCGTCGTACTCGATCTCCGAACCCCGAAAACGAGGACGAGGAAGAGAGGCAACTCGAGAATATATTTGCCGATTCAGATTCCGATTGTATTGTAGTTGCACAGAGTAAATAGTATTCGAAGTTGTTTTGCTAAGAAAAAGTAGCTAGCTTCCCAGGGTGGCTAGCTTCCCTATTAATTACGTTACGCGAAGGTGTTCTCGGAGGAGCTAGCCGATAGGCTGGCCCAACATGGGCCAGGAGACCTTGGCATCGACCTAGTAGAGGGCGCCCAGCCGCCCTAGAGCCCAATCTACCCCCTCTCGGAGGCCGAGCTCGCGGTGCTAAGGAAGTATATCTAGGATATAACGGGCTAGGGCTAGGTGCGACCCTCCAAATCGCTAGTAGAGGCACCTATCCTCTTCGTAAAGAAGAAGGACGGCACCCTACGGTTGTACGTAGACTATAGAGGGCTAAACGCTATTACCGTTAAGAACCGACACCCTTTTCCCCTTATTGTAGAGTCGCTTAACTAACTAGCGGGGGCGAAGGTCTTTACGAAGCTCGACGTCCGGAATATCTACTACCGGGTAAGGATTAGGGAAGGAGACGAGTAGAAGACGGCATTCCGGACTAGATACGGTTATTTCGAGTATACCGTAATGCCCTTTAGGTTGTCTAACGCCTCTGCGGCCTTTTAAAGGTATATTAACAAGGCTCTAGCGGGGCTAATTAATGTATTCTACGTAGTCTACCTCGACGACATCCTTATCTACTCGAAGACGGACGAGGAGCACGAGGACCACGTCCGTTAAGTCTTAGATCGCCTATATTAGTACGGCTTATACGTAAAACTAAGCAAGTGCAAGTTCTTACGGACCTAGGTAGACTACCTAGAGTTCGTAGTAACGCCGGACGGGGTCCAGGTAGACCTAGAACGCGTTAGGGCTGTTTAGGAGTAGCTAGTCCCGCGGTCTATCCACGACATCCGGGTGTTTATCGGGTTCGCTAACTACTATAGGCGTTTTATTAAGGGGTTCTCGAGGATAGCTCTCCCCTAAACCGCTATACCGTGTTGTGGAGAGGCGTTCAGAATCACCAACAACCTTTTCAACTAAGTGGTTTGGAAAGAATTGAATAAACTGCATAAACAGACTACCTCACATTCCTCCATCACTTTTATGTCAGTCCAATGACTTCAGCTGACTCGTGTAACTGTGTCAGCTGTGAGTTAGGAATTACGTGCTTGTTTTAGAGGCGATTATTTAGATCGACACAACAAGTATTAGAGTACGTTCTGCTATAACCTAGGTATCCGGAGGCAACTAAGTACTACCTTCTACTCGCAGACGGATAGCTAGACTAAACGGCAAAACTAGATACTAGAATAGTACCTACGGACATACTACAACTAGGAACAGGACAATTGGGCCGAACTGCTATCTACGGCCGAGTTCGCATACAACGACAGCAAGCACGCCACATTAGGCTGCAGTCCGTTCTAGGCCAACTAGCTAAGGGACCCTCGACGCCCTTCCTAGCCCAAGCTAGACCCGGATAGGGCCGGAAGGGGTCAAGCGGTTAAGGCAGTGGAACTAGCGGACCGCATGCTTAGCTGCTAGAAGCAGCTACGCGGGCGCCTTGCGAGGGCGAAGGAGCAGCAGGCAAGGTAGTACAACAAGGGGCATAAGGATATTACCTTCGCTATAGGAGAGATGGCGTACCTCTTAGCTAGGAACATTAAGTCGCCCTATGCGTCGAAGAAGCTAGACTACAAGTACCTTAGACCCTTTAAGGTAAAGGCGATCGTAAACCGGGTCGCATATACGCTAGAGCTCCCCAAGACAATAGGTATCCACCCCAACTTCTACGTCTCGCTGCTAGAAAAGGCCTATCTAGCCTAAGATAGCCGGGGACAGCAAGACATAATGCGATATCGGGCCGACGAGGGCGACGAGTACGAAGTCGAGACTATTAAGGGCTAGAGAGAGGACAGCCTAGGGAACTG
The DNA here is from genome assembly GCA_026725115.1 of Cercospora janseana. NCBI lineage: Eukaryota > Fungi > Ascomycota > Dothideomycetes > Mycosphaerellales > Mycosphaerellaceae > Cercospora > Cercospora janseana. Next base: position 3,359,311 of record CM049098.1, read on the forward strand.
GGAGTACCTGGTCTCGTAGAAGGGGTACGAGAGCGACGAGGACTTATAGGAGCCCGTGGTGTATATTAGTAAGGCGGCTATAGAGGCGTATAAACGTAGGATCGCCTAAGGGTCGAACACGACGGGGAAACAGGCGTCGAAGAGGAAGACGATAGAGGCTATAAGAAAGGCCTAGGACAGGCTAGAGGGAGCTAGAAAGAGAGGTGAAATAAGAGGACGAAGGCAAATTACATTAGGATTCTCGATTCTATAGGGGTACTTAGGATGGCGCTATCTAGCCTATTCTGGCCCGGCCTGCACTCTCTGGACTACTATTTAGCCTCCTCGCCCTTAGTCTCTAGGGCAAGACCCTCTATATCCCTCTAGGTCACATTATAAACTAAGCCGCGTAGGGCTGCCTTCGTGGGCGCCTTGTTAGCACGAGCAGCGCGATTGAAGCCCTCTAAGGCCGTAGCACAGTAGATAAGGCGCTAGGAGAGCGCATCTCGCTCCGCGCGGAGAGCATCTAGCTCCCTTAGGCCTGTTAGGAGGCGCGACTTGCGACGGGGGTGAGCTCGAGCTAGGAAGGGTTAGAAGAGGCTATTTAGCGCTAGGGAGGGCAAACTTACGGACGCTGCCGCTAAGCCGGCCTTACTGCGGTCTCTTTTTATTACCTTAGAGCTAGAGGAGTCCTACTCTACTATACCGAGGTATATACTAAGGCTATCCGGGCCGCGAAGGTCCTAACTAAGCTCGCTAAAGCCTAGTTAGCAAGGAACGCGCTAGAAGAGCCTAGGAAGACCCACGCCTTACACTCTCCTACTAAGATAAGCACTCTCTCGACAATACTCTTCTTCGTGGCCGAATTGGGGCCGTTTTAGCCCGAATAGGCCTTAGCAATGTTATCCTTAATCTGTCCCCACCGGGCTGCGTACTTCTAGGGAGCTACGGGAAGTTAGCGCTAGGATGGCCCAACTAGATAACTAAGACCCTTACCTAGAGACAGTCGGCGTTCTTGTTGCCCTAATAGCGCTCGCAGCGGTGGACTAAGCTAGCTAGGGCCTTTACGCTGCAGAGCACGTAGATGCGGCGTAGATTAGCCACTTCCTAGACCGTGCTAAGGCACTTCTAGCACGGATTGATATTGGCTGGTCTATCCTTAACCTTCTTGTAGTAATTGTTACGGAATGCCTTCTATGCAGCTATTATAACAGAATCGGAGGCCTAAGGAGGCAGGGCAGGGAAAACTGCGCTAGATTAGCGACGGCTGGCGCCAGCTGGCGCCAGAATGCGCTAGAATGGAAAGGGGTTCTTTTATACCGAGGAGGAGTGGGGTGTAAGTTGGAGGGTTTTCTACAAAGTGCAGCAGCCTTTTATGCACATAACGCGGGTATACCCGTTTCTAAGGGTTCTGGCGGATAGCCCAACTACTTTTCCCACGACTCTAGGATGGATCGTAGAGAGGGAGGGCCAATATAACGCTGCCTGTTAGGGTGCGCTAGCACGTAAGAAGAAGAAGTACGAGTTCGATGATTGTTGTAACTATCTACGACGAGAAAGTGCTATGTACTGGCTACGCATGTCCGTGCGCGTGTGCGTGCGGGCGTGCGCGTGCCTGCGCTGCGTGCGCGTGCCTGCGCTCCGTAACATATGCCCCCGGGTTCTCGCAGAAGCAGGCGTCCTCGTCTGCAATCTTGCATTTTGTGTGTGCTGTTGTAACGTCGTTATGCCGTATAGGGTTGAGGATTGGAAGGAGGTCCGGTAAGGCCTATAGGGAAAGTCGTAGCTATAGGGTTATGCAAAAGTTGTAGCGTAGGCTATAAGGGTGGAGCGTTAAGTTCACGCATCGGACGGAGTCTGCGCGCGTGCTGCAGCAGCGTCGGCGAGCTCTCGCGAGTCTGGCAACTCCTTTTCCTTTACGATCTTTAGGGTGTAGGGGCTCTGGACTACGAACGTAGTCGCCAGCTTGAGCTTCTTCGCGGGGGGTCCCTATGTTGGTGTAGGGTGGCTACGCTTCTTCTTTGGGCGCTTGGGTGCTAGGGTCTCTACGAGCGAGTCCTCGGATATAGTAGGAGTGCCTTCTATCAATAGTTTAGGTAGCTGCAGGGATGCTAAAGGCGCCTAGCGCATCTCGTCGTTAAGGTACGTTCGGACTCCGGGGTGCAGTAGCAATCGTAGGTCCTTGCGATCGTCCTCCCCGAGTGCTTAAAGCCCGTAGTAGCGCAGCACCGCATCGTACCGGTAGCGGATGGAGTAACCCGCAATGCCGAGCTTATCGGATTTATAAGTAGTGTCGTACGGGGCGGGTGCCTAGGAAGTAGGTACCGCAAGGTACTCCGTGCCGAGTGCGCGACGCTGCAGGAAGTCGGTTGCTAGGAAATAGTACAGTGCCTCTGTAGGGTGCTTTTCGTATTCCTGTTGCAGCGCGACGATAGTAGCCTTCGGTATAGCAGCCGAGTCGATCTCCGTAGGGTAGACAGTTAGGCTGTTACGTGCGGCGCGTATAGATGCCGACAGACGGATCTTCTTCTTGTCCTTGTCTAGGAACGTGCGGTTGCTAGCATAGTAGCGTCTGTTAACGTGTCCCCATCCGCGGGCAGGGGGAACCTTTATCTTAGCCTAGTCCGGGAAGTCCGCTATAAATTAGCCGATTCCGCATAGGAGTACGCGTTCGCAGCTCCAGTTGTATACTCGCTTTCCCTTCGAGTCGCGCGTAATAGATGGGCGTCCCTCTAGTTTGCATTCGTCGCGTACCTTACCCTAGGAGGCGAATACCGTAGGGTAGTTGTTATAAAGCGTGCTCTTTCCTAGGGCGCCCGTATTAACAAGGTGGAGTAGGACACCCTTCTCGATATCCTCCAATCTGTATCCTCGTAGTAGTAGGGCGTCCTTAAGAGTCACCCGGAACGCCGTGTATAGGGGCATCTTAGTAATGTTCTCTATAGTGCGTAACTCTGTCTTGTCCTAGAAGATAGCATCTAGTTTCGGGGCGAGCTCTAACCCGAAACGCTAGTAGCCCTCGTCGCCGGTGTCGAATGCTGTAACAATGTCCTTCGGCAAGGAGTTAGTGCTCAACGTGTCGGGAGCGCGCAAAACGAGAGATCGCAGTGCGGCTGCACTGTTGGCAGCGTCTGCGCCGTTAGCAGCGTCTGCGGCACGCACAACTTCCTGTTCTCGTTGCTAGGGTGCTAGTAGTGGCCGTAGAGTGTTCGGCGTGCGCGTGTCTTCCCTAAACTGTTGTGGGACGGTCCCGGAGGTAGCTGCAGCCTTCGGCCGCTGTGGTGCTGTAGGGGGAGTGGGTGCAGGGTTGGTCGCCTGGGGCGGCGCCGGAGTGGATACCGATGTGGGCTGAGCTAGCTGTAAGGGCTTGGATTGGGTATCGCCTAGCGTGCCGTAGCTTCTTAATACCTCCGTGCCGTCGTTGGTGCCGGCGAGGACACGAGTAAAGGTGTTGCGGAGGTCCTCTCCAAAAAGTCCCTGCGGCTTAGACAGTGCTGGGACGAGTCCCAGCGCGTAGCTAGCGATCTGGTTGGTTTCCGAAGACACCTTCGGTCCGCGGTAGCGTATAAATAAGACGGGGCCGACAGTTTGGCCCGCTCCTCTAGCCCCCTTATTACATTCTTGCAATTTCGAGGACTAGTACTGTTTAACTATACGCGCGTTCTTCGTTAACGTAAACAAGTTTATAGCGCCCGCGATTACCTAGCAGTGTGCCGTATATACCGCGTAGGCGGCGTGCCCCGTCAAATCGAGCATGCGTTCCGCGTACGCGTTGCCGGGCGTGCGCGTGCCCTACTAACGGGAGGTGGTTCTGGCTTGCGGCGCCGTCGATTGGGGTTCCTACTTCTTCTATGCGAGCGCCTTCTCCGTTTGGGCGATCAACTTCGCCGCGTAGGCCGCGGCGTCCTCGTGTGAGGTTAGCAAGTAGTTGAGGTTCGCTCGCTAGTATTTATTATGTAGTGCTCGCAGAGGGTCGGCTTCGTCTCTATATTTGGCCGGGATTCGCAATTAGTGCGCTGTCTCTTTAGATACGACGGCGTAAACAACTATAGGAATAGTCCACGGGGTTCCGCCCGGTGCTAAGGTGTTTAGAAGACGGCAGGCGTAAGTGCTAAGTACCTTAGGGCTGTAGCGTGCAGCTATGCATTGCTCGATCGAAACTAGTGCGTTCTATATAGCACTCTTGTCGGCTAGCAACGACTTCCAGTCGACAGTCTTAAACCACTTAATAATCTTAGTGGGTTTGGCGACCTGGACGTTCTTGCGGTTAGTGAACACACGGGGTGCCAGCACGCGCTTGTGTGCCGAGTGTCCCGCGAGTCGCGAGATGCGGTTATAGGCCCCGGTAAGGGCGTCCGCGTACGCTGCTTGGAATTTTCTCCGAGTCTCGCGTTCGTCGTCTCCGACAGGGAAGCACCCGAAGGGGATAGGCAGCTAGTTTTCGTCGTCGGCGGATGCCGTTCCGACAGTTAGTGTTAGGAACGACTACTCTTAACCCTTCGGTGTAGGTGCAACCTTCCGGAGACAGCGTAACGCGGTGGTCTAGAGTGCGGGGTAGTCGACGACGTCGCTAGTAGTGTCCGGGTTCAATTGGAAGACTCCCTTGTTTCTATAAATAGGTCGCAGTATATCGGTGCAGGAGATAAGGGTCGCGTAGGTTTGCGACTTAGATAGTTCGTTAAGGTTATAGTCTGCGATCCAGCCGTCGATTGTCTCGTATAGCTCCACTAGGCCTCCCCCGGGACAACGTAGGGGTACAGACTCCTCCCGAGTGTCCGGAGCTAGCGCGAAGTAAGCTGCGTCTCCCTAGGCGACGCCGTCCATCTCTCCTTCCGTGTCTTCGCCGTCTAGTAGCACTAGTTCGTACTTGTGTCTACGGGCCTGGCGGACGACGTTTACACGTAACGGCCTGTACAATATATATACGTACGGAGCGGCTATAGGAGCGGCCTGGTGCGGCATTGCGCTCCATAGTCGGTTTAGCGGGTCTATGTCTAGATCGCGGAGCTTTTGCTGTTATACGGCTATTAGGGCGAGTGTCTGCTAGCGAGTAAAGTCGTCGAGCGCAATCTAACGTTCTACTAGAGGACGCCCGGGTAGCTAGCTAACGGTCGGTATATATAAGAGTACTACTCGTAGGTCGAGGTTATATCTATCGTATCCCCGCATACGTCTAATATACTCTCGGAACTAAGTAACGACGCTCGGTAGGAAGTAGTAGCTACGGACGAGTACGTTGTCTATTAAGTCCTACGTCTATACGAAACCCGTTCGCACGTAAAGAAGGCCGTAGACTGCCGCGTACAGCGGGCACGCTAAGCACGGCTCTGCGCCTACGTTAACCTCTATAAGCATCTAGACGAAGTAAATAGGCGGCAACTCTACTACTGCCTGTCTATCTACGGTCCCGAACGAAGGTTCTCCTAGCATGTAGCGCTAAAGGGTCCCCAAGTTAATATACAGTTCGCTTGTGTCCACAGAGCTAAGTTTAGTAGGTAGCGTCTATATATACCTAGCTAAAGGGTCTGTAAGGGGCAGGTAAAGGTCCGTATACTTAGAGAAGTTATATGTGTGCAGATGTTAGGCTAGGAAACGACGTCCGTAGTAAATTATAACATCCACCCCCAGTCCGTCGACTGCAACTATTACTGTACTGCCGTAGGCAAGGGCGTACGGTATTGGGGTGGAAGCCACTAGGTCGAATTGGTCCTTAGTAATCTGCAGTGCCGTACCGATGGCCTCGTCGAACCCGCGGGTAAGCTACGGCACTACCTAGCCGTCGATCGGCCGTAAACCCTCGTTACCTTTGCGGGTCTGCAAGTGCTTGCGTCGCTCTAATTGCGTTATGTCGCCGAAGCCTAACTTCGCAGCGAGGAGTCCGTTAGCTTTAATAAGGGTAGACATTAGCTAGACTTTAGGTGGTTGCTTAGAGGAGCGTGTGCCGGGATAATTATCCTTATTCGTGTATGGGTCGATAAGATTAGTAGAGTTCGTGTACGGCATTTCGAATGTCTGCTTCTTCTTATTGCCTAAGTACTTTATGTCTAGCGTAATCGGGCCCATCTTAGCTATATCTAATACTAGGGCTTTTGTCGCTCTATCGGCGGTTATAGTACCGCCGTAGAGTTTTGCCACACCCTCTAGTCGAGTGCGCTCGGTGCGCTCGAGCACCGCGTCCAACTTGGCATAGTCGGCTCGCTGGGGGGGCTGCGTGACCTCCGGTTGCTTGTCTTGCGGCTGCATGTCTTGTGGCTCTGGCGCAATGCCGTCCATTCTGTCCCCGTTTGGCTCGTTTGTGAGGTCGAGTTCCTCACTGAAGTGGCCGCGCTGGCGCAGGGCGTCGATCTCAGCGTGAGTTGGATTGGCGGGCAACTGCGTGAAATTGCGCGGCAAGGGTGGCGTAAGGGATGGCGTAAGGGATGGCGTAAGGGATGGCGTGCCCTCTTCGAATAGGCCTCGCGCTTTCATCTAAGCGCGCGAACGCGTAAGCAATTAGCTGCGACTTAGGTTCTAGTAATGCGTATGTTCCTTAAATTTGTCTTAAATGTGCGTGCGTAGAAAGATGTTAACGTGTGCGCACAAAAAAAGGATAATGAAGTGCGTGCCCCTAGAGAGGCAGGTAAGCCGGCCGCTAGGGCGACGGTAAACAACAACAATAGCGGCGGTAACAACAATAGCGACGGAGGTGAACGCGTGACGTATGCCGAGGGGGTTGTATTGATTCTCGCGCTGACAATGTACGGGGAGGTTCAGGTCCGTCTCGAACCACGTATGCGGCTCGAGCGGCGTGGATGGCCTAAAAAAGGGGGTTGCGTCCGCTCCTGTCCGTCGCCCTACCTCCGTGCTATACTATCCGCGCCCGCTAGGTGAGTTCTATTATACTCGGCTACGAGTTCGGCGGCGTCGGCTAGGTCGTCGACGTCGTACTATATATTGTAGGCGTGCGAGTATCCTTCCTATTTTACTAAGTATTAGGTAACTCCGCGGCTTACTCTACGCCCTAGCAACCGCTCGATAGCGTAGTATAGCGCTGCCTCTATTAATCTTAGGTCGTCGTCCTCGTCTATTACTATAGGGCCGGGCTCCGGCTATTAACGTCCGTAAGGGTCGTCGCCGTCCGGAAATAGCTCGAGTTAAGCGACAGAGATTATAGGGTAGATGCGGAAGTGCAGTAGCAACTTAAGTTCGTACGCTAGCCTACCTATACAGCGAAGTATTTTAAAAGGTCCCGTACGCTAGTAGTTGAGCTTTCGGTTAGTCTAACCGGGTATTTTGTAGCCGTAGTAAAGTCTAAGCATTACTTTCTGTCCTAGTACAAAACGGATCGGTCGGTAGCGAGCGTCGTATCTGTCCTTTATTATAGCGGCCGCCTAAGCTAGGGCGTCTACGGCTTAATTACGCGTTTGCTGTCGTAGTGCGACGTAGTCCGCTATAGGAAGTTCGACTAGAAGGTTGAGTGCGTCCAAGTTGTTCCTAAACCTCTATATTATTATATTTAGGACTTTGCCTATAGATGTGTTGCGAGCGTTATTAAGTTTAGCCTAGATATACGGGAGGGCCTCCGTCTAATGTGCGTCTGGACACGACGCTGTAAAGAAACGAATCGCAATCTCGACTGTCTAGTTCGTGCGTTCGGATTGCCCGTCCGACTGCGGGTGGTAGGCCGTCGTAGCGAGGAACCTAGTGCCGATCTTCGCAAAGGCGGCCTTTATAAATTCCGAGAGCTAGATTAGGTCTCTGTCGCCAATTATAATTGTCGGAAGATTGCGTTCGTGCAGAATGTAAGCCTCGATCTAGTCGGCGCCGTGTTCCCGGGCGGTCCATGTAGATTTGACTTGAAAAACATGAACACAACAGCAACGGCGACGACTGAAGGTGGGGGCCTTAGGGCCTCCCAGCACGCGTATGTACACCCAGAGCGCAATGCTAACATCGACGATGGAATAGCGCGCGACGAGGATGGAGGCCGCTACCCTCCGGACGCGTCGCGCGCCGGGCCAACCAACGAGGCCAGCGGCAGCAACACCGCCAAAATCGACAAACTAAAGGACGACTCCCACATGATGGAACTGAGAACTATCGAGGCCGACGTCGAACGAGCTCTCAAACACAGAGGCCTGCCTCAAGACCTCCTTCAGACCCTCCTACGCGCCCAAGAGCACACCCGGCTCGCGATCCAACACTATAGCGAGACACACTATACAGCAGCGAAACTGCAACAGATTAGCGACGATATCAAGGCAATGCAAAAGTCCCAATGCATAAATACCTCCCAGGCGCGCATACAGTCGTGGGCACAGATGGCGGCTAGGGCCAATCCGACACCAACTACCCAGCCGAAGCACCCGGAGGGAGCCCACATAATCACGGTTAACATGGGCTCCGCAGAGGCAAGAGAGGAAACGAAGAAGCAAGACGCAAAGGGAATACAAGCAAGGATAGGAATACACACAGCAGCGGCGGTCCAGAAGCTGCCGAGCGGTGACCTGAGGGTGTTAGTATACAGTGCGGAGGACAAGAAGAGGCTAGAGGGAAACCAAAGGTGGCTAAAAGAGATATGGCCCGAGGCGGAAGTCCAACAGAACAGACACCAGGTCCTAATCCACAAGGTCCTTACGAACATGGACATTAGGGAGAAACAGCTCTGGGAGACGGTACAGGAGGAAAACGCGAGGTACATCCCGGATCTACGCGTACTAAAGGCAGAGTGGCTCGGGAAGGCAAGAGCGCGAGAGGGCAAACACATGTCGTCAGTTATTCTAACGGTCCAGAGCGAGGCACAGGCGAGGGAGATAGTAAACAAAGGACTCCTATACAACGGCAACTTCTGGGCTGCAGAGCCCTTCCACCCACAACAAAGAGTCGTACAATGCCTCCGATGCAACAGGTTCGGGCACGTCAAAAACCACTGTAAGGAGACTACCGAGAAATGCGGGAAGTGTGCAGGCGAACATAGGACGGACACATGCATAGCGACAACTAGGAAATGCAGTAACTGTAACGGGAACCACGCCTCCTGGGAAAGGATCTGCAAGATAAAACAGGCCGCACACGCAAAAAGGATGAGTTCTGCAAATTCTTCGCGCAGAAGTGGGCAGCCCATACGCAGCAGACGACTACGTACGACGGCTTTACACTTGTGCAGAACAAGAAGAGACTGGGCCCGCAGCTAGAACGGCCGGCTCAGGAGGGAGAGCCTACACCAGTGGGCACACAAGCGACCGGCGCAGTAAGGCCAGGGCGACCAAGGGGTACGACGGCAGCGACTATGGAAGGAAGGAGACAGACAAGAAAACTCCCTTCCAGCGGGTTACTCGAAGTAGCCAACCTAACTGCGAAGACGAAGATGAAGATATAGGTATGGAGATACTCGTCCAAAGTCAACAACCCACACAATGAATAGACACACCCTACAGATCTACCAACACAACGTGAACCACAGCCGAACGATCCAGTCGCTCCTCCTACAGGAGCTAGACCCGGGGGAAACGCAGATCGTAGCACTTCAGGAACCGTGGATCAACCCCAAACAGGGCAGACAAAGACAAGCAAGCACTACCACCAAATCGTCCCAATAGGGGGGTACGCAAGAGTCGCGTTCCTAGTCTCGAAATACCTCGATACCTCAAAGTGGGAGGAAGTTGAAGCGGCCTCTACGGACGCGGTGTCTATTCAAATACAGACAAGCAACGGACCACTTACAATCCACAACGTGTACAACCCTAGTGGACCACCCAGCCACACGGAACCAGGCACTATACCGGTCGCTACAGAAGCTATACGACTAGCAAACGCGAGGAACCCAGGCTCAGAGCAGATCCTACTCGGAGATTTCAATCTACACCACCCGAGGTGGGGAGGAAATCTTACGCAGAACCAACACACGATGTCGGACCGACTAATCCGGGCTACCGAGCAAGCAGGACTTCAGCTTGCAATCGAGCCTGGAACGGTAACATGGGAGAAACAGGGATGCAGTTGCCAAACGCTAGACCTAGTGTTTATGACAGCTGGGGCGCAGCAACGCGTTATCACATGTCAAACGGACCAAGAACGCGCTCACGGATCGGACCACCTCCCAATCATAACTACAATAGAGGACACGGAGCTAAGAGAGGCGACGCGGGACCCGAGACCACAGTGGAAAAAGGCAAACTGGGACGAGATACAGGAGAGGATCTGGGCAAAGAGCAGCGGGCTCCGCAGCGAGGAGATCCACACCAAAGGCGACGTAGATAGGTGGGCGGAAGCGCTGCAAGGGATTATACAGGACACTGTTCGAGAGGGGTTCCACACGCTAGACCATCTCCATTTGCGAGAGAAAGCTGGACCCCAGAGACACAACACCTAATAAGGACAGCGAGATCAGCAAGACGGGAATGGTGCAACAGCAGGACTAGGGCCAATTACGAGGCGTACATGGCAGCTAACCACGCAAGGTCGAAGCAGGTCAAAAGAGACATAAACCTATCCTGGAGGGCAACAATCAAGGAGATAACGCAGAACCCGGACAAGATATGGAAGCTAGCGAAGTGGGCGAGAGAAAGAGCCGGAAAGCCACAACCACCTCCGCAGTTCCCAAATCTGCTAATTGGACCCCCAGGGCCAAACCAGAGGAAAAGCCAGAACAACGCGGAGAAAGCGGAAGCCCTCGCTACACACTTCTTCCCGGAACCTAAGGCAGCCGACCTAAGCGACATGGACCAAGACACGATCCCAGAACCGATACAAATGGAGCTCGTAGTTACAGAAGCGGAAGTGCTAGGAACGATCGCACGGCTACCGACCAAGAAAGCCGCGGGACCGGACCAGATACCGAACGAGCTCCTAAAGGGATGCAAGGCACGCCTCGCACCACTACTCGCCAAGCTATATACGGCGTGCCTTACGATAGGCTACCACCCTACCACATTCAAGAAATCGACTACAGTCGTCCTCAGGAAACCGCAGAAGCCAGACTACACGAAGCCCAACGCGTATAGGCCCATTGCTCTGCTAAACACAATGGCGAAAACGCTAGAGGCTATAGTCGCAAGAAGGATGTCCAAAGTCGCGGAAGAAAGAGGCCTCCTGCCAGAGGCGCAGATGGGGGCAAGGCCAGGTCGATCTACGCTCACAGCACTGGAGCTAATTACGGAACAAGTACGAACGATTTGGGACACCAAGCCAGGGGCAGTAGCGTCTATGCTGTGCCTAGATATATCAGGAGCCTTCGACAACGTCTCACACGCCCGGCTACTTCACAACATCGCAATGCAGGGCTTCCCGGCGTGGGTAGTAAGATTCATCGAGTCCTTCCTTCAGGGCCGCACGACTAAACTCCGCCTCGGAGATTACATAGACGAGGAACGGCCTCAGCGGACGGGAATTCCCCAAGGGTCAACTTTGTCCCCTATTCTCTTCCTGTTCTTTGCAGGGACACTACTCCCTGCGATCCAGGCCCAGCACGTGCTAGCTATGGGGTTCGTAGACGACACAAACATACTCACATGGGGAAACAGCACGGCAGACAACTGCAGGAGGCTCGAGGCCGCACACGAAAAGTGTATGCAGTGGGCAAGGAGACATGGCGCAGCCTTCGCACCGCAGAAATACCAATTGATCCACTTTACGAGATCCCGTAAGCACGACCTAAAGGCTACGGTACGGATCCAAGGCTTTGAAGAAGGGCCAGCGCCATCACTGCGGCTACTAGGAGTCTGGCTAGATACCAAACTAACGTGGGGACCGCACGTTAAGAAGGCTGCAGAAAGGGGGGCATCCCAGATGAACTCACTCCAGAGGCTCTGCAAATCTACATGGGGAGCGTCGTTCCAGAAGGCGAGACATATTTACACAGCTGTAGTCCGACCCGCGATGACATACGGGTGCCAGCTCTGGGCGAACCCTACCGGAACGGCAGGATACCGGAAAGGACTTACAGAACCGCTCGAGAAGGTACAGAACGTAGCGCTACGACATATTACAGGGGCCTACAAGAGTGTTAGCCAGGTAGTTCTCCAGAGCGAATCCGGAATTGCCCCGATCCACCTCTATACCCAGGGCATAGCAAGGCAACACGCGGTAAAACAGGGCAACGACAGGGCAGACGAACACCTTCGGGAACAACGGCAGAGGGTGCTTCGCCAATACCAATGCAGACGGGGGCAAGGACGCCAGAGGAAAAACAACCTATCGCGGAGGGAAACTATCCGAGATATGGTCCAAGGACAGGAGGGAGAGGCGCGAGGGGGCAGGAGCAGCTGGGCAGACGGGGAGTGGAGAAGGACATGGATTCGAGAGAAGGCGAAGAGGACTACAACGACAAGCCGCCAGCCTGCAGCCTGGCGCACCGAAGGCGACAAAAACACCTAGCACTACACAAGGGACTAACTAGGCCGCAAAGCACGATGGTTACTCTCCTACGAACAGAACATATCGGATTTAACCACTACCTAGCTAAGCGCAGAGTCCCAGGAGTGTCCCCTGGGTGCGAGTGCGGACAAGGCACGCAAACAGCCAAGCATATATGCGTGTTCTGCCCACTCCGACAAGGAAATAGGCAAAGCCTATTCGCCGACGCAGGCACGTCCGACTGGGAGACACTAACGACTACAAAGAAAGGCCTCCTCGCTGTGGCGAAATGGCTTATCCGGGAAGGCACACTCGGCCAATTCTCGCTAGCGCGAGAGGAGGAAGAGGCGCGGACGACCCGAGGTCGGGTTACGAGGAGAGAGGCAGGCACCTGGTGAGAGGGAGGGCTCCCACAGATACTGTGTACGTCCTAAGGAGAACAAACAAGGGGACAACCGAGTAGCGGCCGGTTGCAGAGAACAGAGGAAGGTCTAAGGAGTTTTATGCCGGCGAGGCCCTGTCGGGCCTTAAGGGCTTTTGTACTTAACAACCAAGGATAGGACACTCCGCTTACTCGGAGACGAGGTAGTACGGTAAAAGATTGTCATATCACATATCATATAGATTTGACTTTGCGAAGTATAACGTCCTTAGTAAACTTGCAGGTTTCCGTAAGGAACCCGTCGTAGCCGTCCGGGGCTAGTAGCAGCCCGTACACCTAGTCCGCGGTTACGGCGTAGTATAGGATTAGGGTTGTTGCGATTAGGTGCAGTTCTCTATTTAGTCGGTGCCTCTAGGTCTAATTCTCAATGCAGCTTAGACAGTGTTTAATGTAGGCCTTAAGCTTACGCGAAAGGGCCCGTATGTAAAAGCTGGCGTGGACGCGTGCGTGTGTCCGATAGTAGCCGGAGTGGTGGTGGTCGTCGTGTGCCATCCTAAAAACCTCTCTGTGTAGATTCTCCGGTATGCACAATCGTTCGCGGCTATCGTCGTCCTTAAAATAAATCAGCCCGTCTCTGCGGAAGAAACGTAGTCCGAGTGGCGCGCTGCTAGGTTCCCTAGTTGAGCTCTATTATCGTCTTTAGTGTCCCTTAGTCTGTCCTCGCGGTTAAATTGCGCGAGGCGTGCACGCTATCCCTCGTCGAGTTAATATCCTTCGCGTAGCTCGTTCTTAAACTCGTCGGACATCTCGATAAGTAGTAAGTAGAAGACAAGGGGCTCCGAGCCGGTATACCGCCGTCTAGAGGCTTCGTCGATTAGCGTAGAGTAGTAGCAGTATATATGCTCGTACGCGCAGAATCCTACTACGGGTTAGTCTAGCTAGTAGTGCTCTATCTCCGACTCGGGTGCACTATAAAGGCAGAGAGAGTCGACTACGTCTCGCCCTAGGTCTAGGTCGTCGTAACTTAGGGGGTCTAGCGTCTTATTAGTAGGATCTGTAACTATATCCGCGTCTGCTACTAGGCGGCTAAGGGCGTCCGGTATGCTATATAGCCGGCCGGGCCTATAAAGGATGCGGATTTAGGGAAATTAGGACAGGTACTATCCTACTCGCACTAGGCGTAAGTTGAGCCTATCTACTAAGGTTGTAGTAGTAAGCGACCCGGCATTTGTAATCCCCGCTGCTGCTATATGGTCTATAAAGACATATACCGGCTTCCTGCTAGCTTGCAGGATGTGCCTCGTCTTACGTGCCGCCCAAACAAGTCCGGCGACCTCGAGCTCGGTAGCTAGGTAGCGTGCTTTAGTCTGCGTAAGGGTTTTACTAAGGTACATAATAACCTGCACCTAGGTAGCGGGGAATCGAGCGGCCTTGCCGTTTTCAAGTACTAGCTCGGGGTTACCCTAAACCATATACATAACGATAGCGTGGGCCTTCCTGCTGGAGTCTATATCGATATAGATAGGCCGATCCGGGTCGGGGTGGTGAGAGAATTGGACTGTCTGGTACAGCCCTTTAAGTATGTTAAAGGCGCGTCTTGCGTGCGTTAGGTTGGAGTCTGCATCCTACGCTGCGGTACGCTTAACAAAGCGCTTCCTGCCGTTCCCCTATCTAGTTGGGGCGGCGCGGAGTAGCTCCTTCTTACGCTCTTCGAATAGAGCGATAATGTGGGAGAAGTACGGAATATGCTCGCGTTTCTATCCCGTTAGTCCGATGTAGTACTTAAGTTCCTTTAACGTCTGTGGGAACGGCAGATCCAGTATCGCCCTTACTTTCTCCTCATGCGTCGTAAATCCCAGTCCACTCACTCGTTGCCCTAGCAGTGTCGTTGAAGGGTAGGCAAGGAAGGACTTAGTAGGTGAAATGCTAACGTCGTACCCGTTTAGGAGCCCGCACACGGCGTCCAGATCGCGGAGGTGGTCCTCCCAAGTAGTAGAAAAGATGACTATGTCGTCGATGTAGGCACGGCAGCAATGTGTGACTGGCTTCAGCATCCGGTCCAGCTGGCGCTGCACGTATTGTAACGTTATTATAGGGGAAGCGGATTAGTAGGGGAAGCGGATTACTCCCGCGTACTAGTTTCGCGTTATAATCGAAATTTTACGCGACGCTCGTTCTTTCTTCTTTATTATGCCTACCTACTCGGAAGATACGCTTACTACGGCTGTAGTAGCGTACCGTAACGGCGAATTTACCTCTATTCGGAAGTGTGCTTACGCGTTTAGTATCCCGTACTCGACGCTCGCTTCACGGCTTACTACTCGAACTTCTCGCTCTAAATCGCACGAATCGCAACAGATACTTTCGACTATCGAAGAAGGGACTCTTATAAAGGCGATAACTCGACTATCGAAGTCGGGGTACCCTATTACCCTCTTATTAACGAGGGAGCTCGCCGAAGAAATCCGCCTTTCCCGCTTTCGCTTAAGCTCGACTCCGACTTCTTACCCTCCTATAAGTATACGGTAGATCGATAGGTTCCGAAAACGATACCCCGAGCTAAAGACGGTCTACTCTCGAGCTCTAGACGCGAGCCGCTTCGAAGGAGTTACTTATCCGATCGTAAACGCCTACTTCGACGCGCTTACCGACCTTTTCCTCGAGAATTCCTACCCTTCCGACGCGATTTTTAACGTCGACGAGACCGGCTTCGCCCTCGGTACTACTCTACCCTCGAAAGTACTTATAAGAGGAGGGGATACTAAGGCGTTTAAGAAAATAAGTGGAAGGCAAGAGTAGATAACAGCGATCGAGTGTATCGGAGCCTCGGGAGTCGCTTTACCTCCGCTTCTTATCTTTAAGGCGAAATATACAAATACCGCGTAGATACCGGCCTCTACGCCCGAAAACTGGAGGTTCTCGACGTCTACTAGCGGGTGGACGTCCGATAATCACGCGTACGAGTGGTTAACTACTCTATTCGAGCCCGAAACGCGCCGAAACGACGGAAAACGGAGGCTATTACTTCTCGACGGACACGGATCTCACCTTACGGCGAGGTTTATTACTTTTTGCTTCGATAAGGATATCGACCTCGTCGTACTACCGCCGCATACTTCGCATATCTTACAGCCTCTCGACGTCGGCGTTTTTAGCCCTCTAAAGCGGGCTTTATCGGCTAAGATCGAGAAACTCTTCCGCTTAGATACTCGACGAATCCCGCGAGTCGAGTGGACTAAGGCCTATATAACGGCTAGAAGTCGAGCCTTTATACCTCGGAATATCGAATCGTCGTTCCGGGCTACCGGTATCTACCCGCTTAGCCCGATTACTATCCTCTCGACTCTTCGAATGCCTACGCCTACCTCCCGGGTAACCCCGCCTATTACGACTCCGAAGGATCTAGACCGCTCCCTACTAGATAGTTCGCCGCCGGAGGGTACAGAGCTACAAGAGGCGACGTCGCTAGTTAACTCGATCGTTCGTTCTTCTACTCTCGAGACTCCTATAAAGCGGTATATCGAGCGATCGGGAGTAGCTTTCGAAAGGACGACCTCGGAGAACGCTCTCTTACGGAAGGAGAATACCGAGCTTAGGGAGCTACTACAAGAACGTAAGGAACGTAAGAAGGGAAAGCGCGTAGCGATTAAAGGGAAGTTTGTCTTTAATACGAAGGAAATCCTCGAACTCGTTAAGGAAGCAGAAGTAGAGGCGTCGAAGGGAAAGTCGAAAAAAAGACGAACAACGAGGGCTACAACTTCCGAAATCGAGGACGAGAGAGAGGAAGGTATCGACGAGGATATATACGAAAGCGAAAGTGATTGTATTATCGTAGCTAGTAGTAGATCAAATCCGAGGTAGAGAGTTCAAAATTCTGATCCGCTTCCCTACTAATCCGCTTCCCCTACGATGACGTTACGCTGCCTGCGTACCCTATAATAGCTACGTTTAGGGTTTCCTGTCCCCTATAGCTGTTTACTATAAACTTGTGCTAGTTATAGTTAGCAACGCGCTATTAATAGAAAAAGGACACTGCGTCTATCGTGCTAATGTAGCGGCTGCCCCTTAGAGCTTAGATTACGTCTTCCTGGCGTGGAAGCGGGTACGAATCCTTAACAGCGATTTTGTTGAGTCCCCGGATGTCGACTACGGCGCGACCCCTGCGTTCTATCTTTCCGTCCGTTACGACCGTCCTCTAGACGGCAAAGACAGGGAAACCAAATTGGGTTGGGTGTCGCGTGTAGGACATCTTTTTCTGCGCGTGCAATGCATCGAATGCCTTGTCTACTACTTCGCGGTCCGGCTTGCTTAATAGGTAAATAGTCGTAGGCATGGAGTCGTTCTCGTAGCCGGGCTTAATATAGATAGGCATGCGATCCTCGTCGGGTATTTTTACAACCGTGCCTTTGTCTGTCTATAGGCGGCGGTGTCGTTCGACCAAATTAGAGAGCTGGGCGAGCCTGTCCGTTGTATCCGCGTAGCTAGTAACGCCGAGAGGTAGCTTGTGCTCGTGTTCTGGATTTAGTATTACTAGTAGCGGTGCTAGCCCGGCTGCCGGTCGGTCGGACTTACGAGTTAATGGCTCTGCCCTAGAAAACTCGTCTCTTCGTTAGCGGCTAGGTCCGCGTAATTAGGGTACAGATAGTAGGCCCCCTTAAAGCTATATTCGGACACTGCGCCCAGTCGGGTACGAGGCGCTAGAGTTCTAGCTGGACCGTCGTTGCGTACGAACAGGGCGTCTATGCCTGTGTCTACTACCGCAGCGTAGAGACCGAGCCCGGGGTACCCTACGTGTTAGATCTCCGGCAAAAATTCTAAGTCCCGGTCCGCGGGAAGGGCTTGAGCGAAGTTTACCGGTACGCGGGTAAGTGCGTAGGGTAATAAAGTAACAGGCTGGTCTAGCGTACGCACCGTAGTGCGGAACTTGACCTAGTTACGCTTCGTTACTAGCAATAGAAACTTTGCACAGTCGCACGCGCCTAGGGTGGCTTCTCTGTTCTTAAGGTCGATCCTAATTAGCTCGGGGAGATAATGTCTATAGCTAGCAGCAATTTGGGTCTAAGCGAGTCCACTATATGAACTTCGTGCGTGTAGTAGGTAAGTACGCGCCTCCCCTTATAGACAGCAGGTATCCAAAACTCTAAATTTACGAAGTGTGTAACTAGAGTAGTCGAATTAATGCCGCCTACGTCTAGTGGCGTAGTAAGGGCTTGTCGCTGCAAGTGCGGGGCGTGTTTACGCAAGAAGTCTAAGTTAATTAGAGACACCGTCGCGCCTGTATCCAAGCATACTGCGTAGTACTTAGCGTCCTTTGCGTTCGCAAACTGGACGGGCATGCGAAGGTAGTAAAAGCGGCGGAAGTTGTAGCCCCCGCGTTCTATAGTGCCGGTCGCGGTTAATTCGATAACGGGGATTGTCCCCGCATAGTCTGTGTCGTCTCTCGTCGTACCCTTATAGGCGTTGCGTTTATAGGCGTGCAGCTCCGTAGCGCTATAGAATATGTCCTAGTATAGGCCGCAGCCTAACGGCCTAGGTCTAGAGGCGAGGAATAGTTCTACGTTCGAGGTAGGAGAGTTCCTAAAGTAGTTCTAAGCGTCCTCTTCTAAGGTGTTATCGGCTAGAGCAGAAAGTATATTATTAAAGTAGGCATAATAAGTTTTACGGCTAGGTGTACGCGAGCGCGAATAACTAAGACTATAGAATCGTAATTGCGGGCTAGAAGGTAAGGGCGACGCTACTTCGTTATAATAGTTCGGGCGGTCGCGTCTCGGAGAGCTAGGAAGCTCGTAGCGAGGAGATCTACTACATCGGTCGCTCTATTAAGCGCGTTCCTCGGGCCTATTACGAGTCGCCTCCCTAGACAGCTAAGTACCTACACCGGCCCTACTATTTTTATATAAACCTAACTCTTTTAGTCGTTCTTGTTTCTTATGCCGTCGGTCGTCGCCTCTTAGGCTGTTCTGCGAGTTGGTGTTAGGGTATTTACGGCCTCGATAGGTAGGTCTATATAGACGACTTAGGTCTATAGTATACTTAGCGGTAGTCCGGCTATAGTTTGGGTCTATAAGACTACGGCCGGCACCGACTAGCTCTCTATACGGGTAGCGTAATTGTCGCTAGGCATACTTACTAGATCGAGGCAAACGACGCTAGGACTTATACTTGTCGTTTAGGTAATCCTAGAATTCCGCGAGAGTCGTATACTTACGTAGACGGGGTATATCGCGCTAAAACTTAGGTAATAGTCTTATCTACGTCTAAATAAGCTGTCTATACAAATTAGCAACTTAAGCTTCTCTTGCCTAGCGGATACAGTATAGGACAAAGTCTGCCGGTCTCCGTCCTAACTATACGTCCGACTAGTTATAGTGCTTCGCTATTAGGTTCTCCTAGGCTTCGTTTACTAGTATCTAGAAGCGGTCCCGTAGTGCCTTAGCTTATCGACGCAAACCGTGTCGGTAGGAGCGCATCCGCATTCGATCGTCTCTAGTTAGTTTATATATATACTATTAGGTAGCTGCGCCCTAGAAGCATTTAGATAGGTTCGCGTTTAGCCTGCGAGAGCCGTACGTATCCGCGTAGTCTTAGGCGGCCTCTAGGAATAAGTAGATAGAGCGGTAAAAGAGTTTGTTACTCTTATCTACTATTTCGCTAGTACTATACTCGAAGGTTAGGGCGTCCGGGTAAAAGAACCCGATGTCGCTAGCACGGAAGCGATCTTAAGGCCCGATATATTCGTAGTTAGGCTCGCGCTCTAGGCGCTAGACGCCGTTCCTATACGGGTCGCTACGTCGGCGGTATACCCCGTCGTCCGTGCCGGAGCTGCTAGAAGGACGACTTACACGTCTACGGCGTACGGCACTATTGCGAGCACGGTTACGTCTGCTGGATCGCGTGCCAAAAGACGAGTCGCTACTAGAACCCGGTGCCGACGGTGAACGTGGACGGTTTCCAGCAGCTGGCAGCGGTGGTTCGTCTGCGTGGGGAGTATCTACTCGGGCTGCGGGAGCAGGGTGTCCGACTGCCCCCAAAGGGCGTCCCAGACCGGCCCGTGCGAGGCGCTGGGTGCGTCCCGCGTCTAGACGACGGCGAGCGTCGTCGGGACGGTCTCCAAGCGCGCCGGCGGCGTAATCCGCAGGGGCTGCTCGATTTCCGCCCTATAGCAGCTGCTGAACCCGGTCCTGCCGCTGCTATAGATCGTCCTGTCTAGCTCTAAGTTCCGTCTGCATGTTTGCGAGTCTCTGATTCTGTTCCACTTGCAAATCACGAAATCTCGTCTCTTGTCTCGCCTCCAAGTCTGCTAGCGTGCGCAGTACTTGCTGTATTGGGTCCGGGGGTAGAGCAGGGACGCCCTGCCCAGCACGGGGAACTGGCGCGTCTCGGGGCGGCGAGTACGCAGGAACTGGGTCGGCGTCCTCAGGATTACGAGCAGCACGCTGTGGATGGGGCTCCACGTCATTGAGGCGCTGCCGACGAATGGCTCGCTAGTGCGGTTCTCCGCCCGCTCTAGGAAGCTCCTGTCTAGGCGGTCCATGCGTTAGTACCGGACTTATGCTCCGTGGGCGCCGGGCTGGCGGAGAGGCTGAAGGTGTTGTGGAGAGGCGTTCAGAATTACCAACAACCCTTCAACTAAGTGGTTTGGAAAGAATTGAATAAACTGCATAGGAGACTACCTCACATTCCTCCTTCACCTTTATAATAGTCCAATGACTTCTCCTAACTCGTGTAACTGTGTCAGGTACGTGTCAGGTGTGAGTCAGGGGTCACGTGCTTGTCTCAAAGGCGACCCTTTAGATCGGCTTTAAGGTAATCAATTAGATTAGCACAACACTCCCTCTTATGCACGTAAATCCACGGTATGATTATTGGACTGTTATGTGCTTATTAGGTTGAAAGGACTAACTGCATTAGTAATGGTGAATGCTGATTGTTCAGCAATAGTAAGTGCCCTTAACAATTGCCTTGTAACAATCAAAGGACATTAGCAAACTGCAGGTGACTGCAGGTGATTCTTTAGTCTTCCTTTAGCTATAAAAAGGTCAAATCTTTCCTGTCAACTAGCTTTTCTTTTCTGCATCTATTAACAATATCCAATCTCTTGCTGCACCTATTAATATATACTTAACATCACCCACTGCACTGTGATTATAGCTTAAGTATCAAGCAGTGGTGGAGGCTATATAGCGACTGGCTAGGGAGGCGGTGGAAGTGGTAGTAATAGTGGAAAGCACCTATCTGGAGGTGGTGGACCTTCTGGCCACAAGGGAAGTCTATACCAACTGGACTACTTGCTTAACCTTAGTAGGTTCAGGATCCTTCTTCTAGTGCTTTCAATGCTAATATCCATGCAGTTAAGCAGAATGTAAAGCTCGACTTAGAGACCTTGCGTCGGATTCGCCGCGCCTGCATGTTAGTGCCTAAAGGCGATCGGAAAGCAATTCCTGCTTAACTCCGAAATAAAGACGCTAGGCAATTCTTTGGTCATAGTGAAGATTCATTAAGGTTGGTGTATAAACCAAATACCAGGCAGGCCGACAAGTCTTTTAATCTGGCTTTATCTTCAAACTCCAACTACCTTCCAGCTGCGATAGTCCAGGCCTCTAAACATCGCACTGTTTATAATAGAGGCAATGCCTGTTTAGGATGCCGCAGCGGGAATGGTCTATGGACTGAGTGTGCTACTCTAAGTTAGGATAGAAAGACATTCCTGCAGGGTGCATATGCTAATTGCGGATATAGAAACCACTTTAGTAGATGCGACTTCTCTAATTATGTTCCAACACTAAGAGCTCAGCGTCGTCAATTACAGTCTAAGCCTCTACAGGTGATCCCTCCTCGTCGTCCTAGCAGCATGGTTCCAACTTCTGCTCGAGCTGGAGACAGGAGTATATTAATTCCCATTCCAAATCTGGACTAGAGATCTGCACAAGGTGCTTAGAACATTGCTAATTACCTTAGCATAAATACAGCAGTATAGGCCGCTCGTGCCAATTAAGGAGTTGGTGCCAACACATCTTCTGCACACTTAGAGCGTTCTGCTAAGAGTGCTGAGTCCTTATTCCAGGGGTTTAGCAATAATTCAGGTCAACAGTCTAGCCGGAACAGTCCTAAGCTAGTCCGTGGTTCAGGTCGCAGCAGAGCTCGAGGCCGTGGTTAAGGCCGTGGTTAGGGTCGTGGCAGTGGAGGCCGTAATAGTGGTGACACCTAGATGGGTGGAACCTAGGCATAACTTTGCTTGAATCCCTTTCTTTGATTGAGCTGGCTTTGGCTGGCTGTGTATTAATCCAGGTATCTGCAGGATGCAGAAGGTTATGCATTTAGGAGAATGCAGCATAGGCGGCTGCAATGTTAGCAGCAGAGCCTGCGGGTGCTTGCTTTTAACATAAGAAAAGTTAGTGTTAAAAAGACAGCATATATAGGAAATGGATTCAGTTCCTCCCAAATCCCTTAAATAAGTGACTCAAAAGTTAGTTACTATTCTCATATCCTAATTAAAGGATAGGGTTTGGAGACTTTGGCTTAGTTAAGCCATCTGCCAGCTGTTGATCTGTCCTGACGTATTGGATTCTAATAACTCTAAGTCTGTACTTCTCTCTGCAGTAATGGTTCCTTAAGTTAACGTGTCTAGACCTCTTTGTGTTTGCGTGATCTTTTGCTAGGCTAATAGCTGACTAGTTGTCTACCTTAATCAGGATTTGATCCACCTTAAGGGTTGTAAAGTCCTGAATTTCTCTAAGAAGATTCATAAACTAGCAGACTTCTCTAGTTGCCTCTATAAGGGCTAGATACTCTGCTTTAGTGCTTGACAGCACTACCTCTTTCTGGAGTTTGGACCTCTATATAACAGGCCCTCCTGCAAGTATTAGTAGGAATCCAGAGGTGGATCTGACATTTTCAGTATCTCCTATAAAGTCGGAGTCTAAGTATGCTAAAGGAGTAATATTAGGGACCTTCCTGTAAGTCAATCCCTTTTTAGCAGTTCCTAACAGATATCTCCAGACATGCTTAAGAGCATTAATGTGGTCTAGGGAAGGATTCTTGTTGAATCTCCCAAGGTGGTTCACAGCATGAGAGATGTTAGGCCTTATTATGTTGGACAGGTACTAAAGCTCTCCTATCATCTTATTATAAATCCTGAACTCTTCCTAAGTACATTCTCCCTTGTTTGATTTATATAGCCTGTTAATAGGGTACTTAACACTTTTGACATTGGTCATACTATAGCTAGCAAGCTTCTCTGTTAGGTAGTGCTCCTAAGAAATCTGTAGGGTGCCTTTATTGCTGTAGTTTAGCTTTAGGCTAAGAAACATATTTGTGTTAACAACTTTAATGGTATATTTCTTGCTAAGATTGGCAAGAAGATCATCAATCCTCTCTTCTAACTTTCCAAAAATCTAGAAGTTATCAATATAGAGCAGGACTAGAATTCTATTACTAACAAATACATATGCATTACTGGAAAAAAAAAAAAAAAAAACATGAACACAACAGCAACGGCGACGACTGAAGGTGGGGGCCTTAGGGCCTCCCAGCACGCGTATGTACACCCAGAGCGCAATGCTAACATCGACGATGGAATAGCGCGCGACGAGGATGGAGGCCGCTACCCTCCGGACGCGTCGCGCGCCGGGCCAACCAACGAGGCCAGCGGCAGCAACACCGCCAAAATCGACAAACTAAAGGACGACTCCCACATGATGGAACTGAGAACTATCGAGGCCGACGTCGAACGAGCTCTCAAACACAGAGGCCTGCCTCAAGACCTCCTTCAGACCCTCCTACGCGCCCAAGAGCACACCCGGCTCGCGATCCAACACTATAGCGAGACACACTATACAGCAGCGAAACTGCAACAGATTAGCGACGATATCAAGGCAATGCAAAAGTCCCAATGCACAAATACCTCCCAGGCGCGCATACAGTCGTGGGCACAGATGGCGGCTAGGGCCAATCCGACACCAACTACCCAGCCGAAGCACCCGGAGGGAGCCCACATAATCACGGTTAACATGGGCTCCGCAGAGGCAAGAGAGGAAACGAAGAAGCAAGACGCAAAGGGAATACAAGCAAGGATAGGAATACACACAGCAGCGGCGGTCCAGAAGCTGCCGAGCGGTGACCTGAGGGTGTTAGTATACAGTGCGGAGGACAAGAAGAGGCTAGAGGGAAACCAAAGGTGGCTAAAAGAGATATGGCCCGAGGCGGAAGTCCAACAGAACAGACACCAGGTCCTAATCCACAAGGTCCTTACGAACATGGACATTAGGGAGAAACAGCTCTGGGAGACGGTACAGGAGGAAAACGCGAGGTACATCCCGGATCTACGCGTACTAAAGGCAGAGTGGCTCGGGAAGGCAAGAGCGCGAGAGGGCAAACACATGTCGTCAGTTATTCTAACGGTCCAGAGCGAGGCACAGGCGAGGGAGATAGTAAACAAAGGACTCCTATACAACGGCAACTTCTGGGCTGCAGAGCCCTTCCACCCACAACAAAGAGTCGTACAATGCCTCCGATGCAACAGGTTCGGGCACGTCAAAAACCACTATAAGGAGACTACCGAGAAATGCGGGAAGTGTGCAGGCGAACATAGGACGGACACATGCATAGCGACAACTAGGAAATGCAGTAACTGTAACGGGAACCACGCCTCCTGGGAAAGGATCTGCAAGATAAAACAGGCCGCACACGCAAAAAGGATGAGTTCTGCAAATTCTTCGCGCAGAAGTGGGCAGCCCATACGCAGCAGACGACTACGTACGACGGCTTTACACTTGTGCAGAACAAGAAGAGACTGGGCCCGCAGCTAGAACGGCCGGCTCAGGAGGGAGAGCCTACACCAGTGGGCACACAAGCGACCGGCGCAGTAAGGCCAGGGCGACCAAGGGGTACGACGGCAGCGACTATGGAAGGAAGGAGACAGACAAGAAAACTCCCCTTCCAGCGGGTTACTCGAAGTAGCCAACCTAACTGCGAAGACGAAGATGAAGATATAGGTATGGAGATACTCGTCCAAAGTCAACAACCCACACAATGAATAGACACACCCTACAGATCTACCAACACAACGTGAACCACAGCCGAACGATCCAGTCGCTCCTCCTACAGGAGCTAGACCCGGGGGAAACGCAGATCGTAGCACTTCAGGAACCGTGGATCAACCCCCAAACAGGGCAGACAAAGACAAGCAAGCACTACCACCAAATCGTCCCAATAGGGGGGTACGCAAGAGTCGCGTTCCTAGTCTCGAAATACCTCGATACCTCAAAGTGGGAGGAAGTTGAAGCGGCCTCTACGGACGCGGTGTCTATTCAAATACAGACAAGCAACGGACCACTTACAATCCACAACGTGTACAACCCTAGTGGACCACCCAGCCACACGGAACCAGGCACTATACCGGTCGCTACAGAAGCTATACGACTAGCAAACGCGAGGAACCCAGGCTCAGAGCAGATCCTACTCGGAGATTTCAATCTACACCACCCGAGGTGGGGAGGAAATCTTACGCAGAACCAACACACGATGTCGGACCGACTAATCCGGGCTACCGAGCAAGCAGGACTTCAGCTTGCAATCGAGCCTGGAACGGTAACATGGGAGAAACAGGGATGCAGTTGCCAAACGCTAGACCTAGTGTTTATGACAGCTGGGGCGCAGCAACGCGTTATCACATGTCAAACGGACCAAGAACGCGCTCACGGATCGGACCACCTCCCAATCATAACTACAATAGAGGACACGGAGCTAAGAGAGGCGACGCGGGACCCGAGACCACAGTGGAAAAAGGCAAACTGGGACGAGATACAGGAGAGGATCTGGGCAAAGAGCAGCGGGCTCCGCAGCGAGGAGATCCACACCAAAGGCGACGTAGATAGGTGGGCGGAAGCGCTGCAAGGGATTATACAGGACACTGTTCGAGAGGGGGTTCCACACGCTAGACCATCTCCATTTGCGAGAGAAAGCTGGACCCCAGAGACACAACACCTAATAAGGACAGCGAGATCAGCAAGACGGGAATGGTGCAACAGCAGGACTAGGGCCAATTACGAGGCGTACATGGCAGCTAACCACGCAAGGTCGAAGCAGGTCAAAAGAGACATAAACCTATCCTGGAGGGCAACAATCAAGGAGATAACGCAGAACCCGGACAAGATATGGAAGCTAGCGAAGTGGGCGAGAGAAAGAGCCGGAAAGCCACAACCACCTCCGCAGTTCCCAAATCTGCTAATTGGACCCCAGGGCCAAACCAGAGGAAAAGCCAGAACAACGCGGAGAAAGCGGAAGCCCTCGCTACACACTTCTTCCCGGAACCTAAGGCAGCCGACCTAAGCGACATGGACCAAGACACGATCCCAGAACCGATACAAATGGAGCTCGTAGTTACAGAAGCGGAAGTGCTAGGAACGATCGCACGGCTACCGACCAAGAAAGCCGCGGGACCGGACCAGATACCGAACGAGCTCCTAAAGGGATGCAAGGCACGCCTCGCACCACTACTCGCCAAGCTATATACGGCGTGCCTTACGATAGGCTACCACCCTACCACATTCAAGAAATCGACTACAGTCGTCCTCAGGAAACCGCAGAAGCCAGACTACACGAAGCCCAACGCGTATAGGCCCATTGCTCTGCTAAACACAATGGCGAAAACGCTAGAGGCTATAGTCGCAAGAAGGATGTCCAAAGTCGCGGAAGAAAGAGGCCTCCTGCCAGAGGCGCAGATGGGGGCAAGGCCAGGTCGATCTACGCTCACAGCACTGGAGCTAATTACGGAACAAGTACGAACGATTTGGGACACCAAGCCAGGGGCAGTAGCGTCTATGCTGTGCCTAGATATATCAGGAGCCTTCGACAACGTCTCACACGCCCGGCTACTTCACAACATCGCAATGCAGGGCTTCCCGGCGTGGGTAGTAAGATTCATCGAGTCCTTCCTTCAGGGCCGCACGACTAAACTCCGCCTCGGAGATTACATAGACGAGGAACGGCCTCAGCGGACGGGAATTCCCCAAGGGTCAACTTTGTCCCCTATTCTCTTCCTGTTCTTTGCAGGGACACTACTCCCTGCGATCCAGGCCCAGCACGTGCTAGCTATGGGGTTCGTAGACGACACAAACATACTCACATGGGGAAACAGCACGGCAGACAACTGCAGGAGGCTCGAGGCCGCACACGAAAAGTGTATGCAGTGGGCAAGGAGACATGGCGCAGCCTTCGCACCGCAGAAATACCAATTGATCCACTTTACGAGATCCCGTAAGCACGACCTAAAGGCTACGGTACGGATCCAAGGCTTTGAAGAAGGGCCAGCGCCATCACTGCGGCTACTAGGAGTCTGGCTAGATACCAAACTAACGTGGGGACCGCACGTTAAGAAGGCTGCAGAAAGGGGGGCATCCCAGATGAACTCACTCCAGAGGCTCTGCAAATCTACATGGGGAGCGTCGTTCCAGAAGGCGAGACATATTTACACAGCTGTAGTCCGACCCGCGATGACATACGGGTGCCAGCTCTGGGCGAACCCTACCGGAACGGCAGGATACCGGAAAGGACTTACAGAACCGCTCGAGAAGGTACAGAACGTAGCGCTACGACATATTACAGGGGCCTACAAGAGTGTTAGCCAGGTAGTTCTCCAGAGCGAATCCGGAATTGCCCCGATCCACCTCTATACCCAGGGCATAGCAAGGCAACACGCGGTAAAACAGGGCAACGACAGGGCAGACGAACACCTTCGGGAACAACGGCAGAGGGTGCTTCGCCAATACCAATGCAGACGGGGGCAAGGACGCCAGAGGAAAAACAACCTATCGCGGAGGGAAACTATCCGAGATATGGTCCAAGGACAGGAGGGAGAGGCGCGAGGGGGCAGGAGCAGCTGGGCAGACGGGGAGTGGAGAAGGACATGGATTCGAGAGAAGGCGAAGAGGACTACAACGACAAGCCGCCAGCCTGCAGCCTGGCGCACCGAAGGCGACAAAAACACCTAGCACTACACAAGGGACTAACTAGGCCGCAAAGCACGATGGTTACTCTCCTACGAACAGAACATATCGGATTTAACCACTACCTAGCTAAGCGCAGAGTCCCAGGAGTGTCCCCTGGGTGCGAGTGCGGACAAGGCACGCAAACAGCCAAGCATATATGCGTGTTCTGCCCACTCCGACAAGGAAATAGGCAAAGCCTATTCGCCGACGCAGGCACGTCCGACTGGGAGACACTAACGACTACAAAGAAAGGCCTCCTCGCTGTGGCGAAATGGCTTATCCGGGAAGGCACACTCGGCCAATTCTCGCTAGCGCGAGAGGAGGAAGAGGCGCGGACGACCCGAGGTCGGGTTACGAGGAGAGAGGCAGGCACCTGGTGAGAGGGAGGGCTCCCACAGATACTGTGTACGTCCTAAGGAGAACAAACAAGGGGACAACCGAGTAGCGGCCGGTTGCAGAGAACAGAGGAAGGTCTAAGGAGTTTTATGCCGGCGAGGCCCTGTCGGGCCTTAAGGGCTTTTGTACTTAACAACCAAGGATAGGACACTCCGCTTACTCGGAGACGAGGTAGTACGGTAAAAGATTGTCATATCATATCATATGCATTACTGGATGTCTTGTGTAGTCCAAGGGCTTTAAGGGCATCTGAGGCACTGTAGTACCAGAGATTTGCAGCCTACTTAAGTTTATATAGCCCCTTTTAAATCTAAATAACCATTCCTTTAGTATTCTTAAAGACTAAGTCTAACCCTTCTAGTGGGATAATATAGACTAGCCTATTAATGTCTGGGTTCATAAAGGCAACTTCAACATCTACTTAGCGCCTTTTCCATCCATAGTTTGCATGCAATGCAAGCAGGAGTCTAGCAGAGGCTGCCCTTAGTGTTAGAGCAAATGTTTTAGTGTAGTTAATGCCCTTTCTCTAAGCAAAGCCTCTAGCTGTCTATCTTGCTCTATACTTCTTAATGGACCCGTTAGGAAGGAATTTGATCTTGAATACCCATTTTCCTGTGATAGGGGTCCTGCCCTTTAGCATGTTAGACATCTTGATCCATTTTAGGACACTCTTGTCTTTTATTAAGAGCATCTCAGTTTTGATAGCCTTAACCTATTGGCCTTTGTTAGGCCTACTTATAGCCTCAGCGAATGTAGCTGGGCTACTTAGCTTTGCTGGATGCACATCCTTTGTGCCTGCTATCTTAGCAGCTGCTCCAGCCCTGCCAGTCTTCGAAATAGTGGCATAATTGGGCCTGGACACAATTCTTCTAGCACGAGTTGTATACCTCTCTAGGTTATTACTACTCGGAGTTGATTGCACTCCCTCTGATAGATCAGGGCTATAGGTTGCACTATGATCATCATGTTAAGTCTGAGTGACTTCTGCTGTTTCATTCTAAGGAGCATTAGCCGCTCCTATATCCAAGTCTTCTAAAGAGACATTGGGTGCCAACTCTGCGCTTTGCAGTTGTAGTCTTTGAACGTGTCGTACGTGGATAGTATCCTTAGGATCTTTAGTCGTTGGATTAGGGACTTTAGCAGTAGCTTCGTCTTAAGACCTGTGTTTAGTGTCCTGGATGTTTGGAATCCTAGGGTGCCTTAAAGAATCATTCTCAAAAGGTTGTAGATATGTGAATAGTTTATCTTGATCCTCGTAATTATTATAATCGTTCTGGTTTTCTTGATCCTGGTTTTCTTGACTTAGGTGAGAGTTCTCTAACTCCTGCTCCCTCTGAAATTGAGGCTGAGTTAAGAACTTTGGAGTCGAAGAAATAGTCTTAGCTTTATCTTTCTAGACATTGTCTTCCCAGAACGTTACATAGGAGTAAACCTAATATCCTGTACCTATTTGTAATTTCTTTCATTCCAGACCGGTCTCTATAGAAGATAGTTTGTGCTTAAATCCTTATAAAATCTAATTGACTAGTATACATCTGCCCTGGGGGCGAACTTGTGTAACTGTACTCTGTTGTCCTTGTACTTATATGCTTTGCATCCAAACCTCCTAACTGGAGATAAGTTAACCTTAACGCGCGCTATATTTAGATTATCTTTAAGATCCTGTTTAGGGATTTTCTTTGTTGTTAGGTTTGCAATTCTGTTGGTTAGGTAGGTTGCATGCTAAACAGCATAAGTCTATAGGTTCTTAGGCAGCCCTAAGTTAATAATTATTGCTCTAGCTTTTGTTAGGATAGTCTTGTTTGAAGACTCTGCAACTCCATTTTGCTTAGGAGTATATAGTGCAGAAACATCCCACCTGAAACCTTTAGCAGCTATTAATTCCTTGATCTGATTGCTGCTTGCAAGTTCTCCACTATCGGTAAAGAACAACTTTAGTCTCTTGCCATACTAATTAAAGATTTTCTGCAGCTATATCTTAAGCTGCTTAAAGGCTTCGCTCTTTAGTAGGCACGGAATTGACCATCTGAATCTCGTCTTAGCGTTAGTAATGACTAAGACATATCTATGACTATAGACACTGCAGGGCTCGATGGGCCCAATTATGTCAATATGGATTTCATCTAGGGCCGCCTTCGCTAGCGATCTCTGCTTCCTGGAAACAATTCTCTGAGCTCTTGTAAGTTTGCAAGCTTCACAATGTTCTAACTTAGAGGTATTAATACCTTCCAGACCGCTTGCCTGTAAGCTTGTCTGATTAAGGATTTTACTGCCAACATGTCCAAGCCTCTAATGCTATCTATTGGTGTTAGCCCTCTATGCTGAAATAGCAGGCGCTGCAGATGCATTAAGAGTGTTGCTGGACCTTGAAGCTGTTAGTCTTTTATAAACAGAGAAATCTCTAGCTAATGCATCTTTAATCAGAATAACATTAAGATAAGGAAGGCCCTTGCCAACTAGCTTGCCTTTTCTTATAAATCTCCTTGTTAGGGCATTAAAGTAGATCTTGTAGGTCCTATATATAAACCCTGCAGAGACAAGATTGTAATGCGATCCAGGAGAGTAAAGTGCATTGTGCAGGAGGATACTAAAGATCTCTCTATTGAACTTGATCTATAGCTTAACAGTTCTAGAGTACTTAATGGTTCCCTTTCCTGTAGCCTGTGAAAAGTGAATTGGCTTAACCGGCTTTAGATCTTTGAACTAGGCTCTATTGTTAAAGAAATGGTACGAAGTTCTAGAATCCCATATAACTAACCTATTGGTTATTAATGGATGTCCAGCAGCACTAGCCTCAGCCTGTAAGCTGCTTATTAGGCTGGCAATAGCCGCTCTAGCGAATCCTTTAGATTTATTAGACTCTGATTTAGAATCTGAGCCCTCACTAACTTCGGTGATCCTTGTTGCAGAGGCAGCCTTCTTAGCCTTGCCTTTCCTTCCTTTGTCCTTATCCTTGTCTTTGGATTTGGAACTTGAGGATTTCTGCGTCTTCTAATCTCCTAAATCCTTCTGCTTATCACCCTTCTTCTTGTTAGAACCTTTGAATTTAGGCTTCCTATTAGGGTGCTATTTCCAGCAATTGGCATTTGTGTGAGGGACTTTGACATAAGTGCAAACTTAACACTCTTCATTATTATCCTTAACAGCTGCACCAGCCTTAACTAAGGTCTTATAGGTACTTGCAGTCTGTAGAGGCTTCTCCTCTCTTAAGGATATTATTAGTGCATCTAGAGTTTTGGTTTCTAGCTTATTTGTATAAGTCTAGGGCCTAAGCCACTTATAGCTAGTAAGGCCACTAATGAAGAGCATTCTAATAATTAGGTCTAGTATCCTAACATGCTCATATTTCACTTCCTTTAATATTTGACTCGTATTAACAAATGTAACATTCTTCTTGGAGGTGACGTATTGCTTAGTAGCAGACCTGTGCTTTTGCATCTATCTCTGAAAGTCTTTACAGTACTTTTGAGTATTGGTGCCTTAAAGCTTAATACTACTAAAGCTCTTTAGGGTATTATATGTTGGAAAGTGCAGCCCAGTTGGACATTCTGAGAGACACTTTGGGACACCAGATCAGGTGACATAGGTCATGTGACACTAGGTCACATGACTCAGCTGATGCCCCATCTCAGGAGTGAGATGCAACCTGTACATAACAACAACAATCACAACGGTTGGTTCCTACCTATTGCTCCGCCCCTCTCCTGCTTAAGCCGCATCGAGCGACGACCCAAACACCCAAATTCAACAGGTTATGAGCCCGGGTTTGCAGAGCAGAGCCCTAGGTAGAAAGAGTTAGCCTTCTCATCCTCAAAGGAGGACTGCAGTACCAATAGCGACAGGGAAGCAGAAAAGAGCACTGGGAGACCTGAGGTATACCCATCTGCACTACACACTGAGGCTTCAGAAGATCCTGGCATAGTTCCAGAAGTTCCTGAAGGTGTAGGTAAGACAGAAAAGAACCTGGTGAGGCACACTCAACTGAGAGTGTAAAGAGGAAAGGATTAGTCTTGTGTCCAGCACCACTTTGGATAAGCCTGTACCAAGCACCAAGTACTGCCAATACCTTGGATCATACTTGAATCCAGGAAGGTGGAAGACTGGAGGCTCTCCACAAGCAGGACACCGTCCAGCCTATAAGAGCCTAGGCTGTAAGGGTCAAACCTTGCAGGGCCTCATCTAAGAGAGACGAGTCTTAGGAAGACAAGTCAGGTCTAGGATCTGATTTGCACAGCAAGGAAGGCAGCAATCCAGAAACTGCCTAGTCACTTTGGAAGAGTTTTGATTTTCTGGAGTTGGTTTTGAGTTTTTGCTTTTGATTTGCAAAATGGATCAAGAGAGTGACTTTGGCAAGAGAAGGACCCCAATCCTCTCAAGAGAGAACTGGAGACTATGGTTCAGACTGCAAGAGAACATTCTTGAGGGCAAGGAAGTATTCTGGGTTATCTCAGACATAAGAGACTCAGATGCACAAACACCAGAATCAGACCTATCTGAGGGTTCATCATCTAAAGGAAAAGGAAAAGCTGGATTCCCTGGGTTGGAGCACTCAAAACACAGCCCAGCATGGAGGAAGGACAATGCAAAGGCAATGCACCTCCTACTTGAAAGCTTAGGGGAAGATGACCAAGATGAGGTAATGGATGAGACAAGGGCATATGATATCTGGACGAAACTATATGCCAAGTACAGCAAAGTCCAAGAAGCACATGCTGTTGCAATCATCCAGGAGTTTGTCACCTTCAAGATGGAGCCAGAGGATACAATTAGGAAGTCATGGATCTACCTTCAGAATCTGGGGAGGAGAATTGCAGAGATTGATGCAAGGGAGGCACACTTCAAGCTCCCGAGTACAAGGATCAAATTCCTACTGCACTCACTCCCAGATCAGTATAAGAGCACAAGGCAGACCATCCAGGCACAGAGGAACCTGGAACCTGAACAAATCCTCCAGCTTCTTGAAGCAGAAGAGTCTGAACAGAACAGACTCCCATCCCAAGAGACAGCAATGTTTGCTAAAGGAAGGACACAAGTTAGAGGCACATTCCCATGTGATCTCTGTCAAGACAAGCACCCAAATGGGACTAGCAACTGTCCCCTCTTAAGCAAAGCAAAGGAAGCTGTTAAGACCAAGACATACAAGGTTCAGAAGAGAACCTCACCATCTAGGAACAGGAGGAGCTCCTCACCCAGCAAAGAAGAATTGAAAGAGCTGGTAAAGAGACTCAACCTGGAAGTACAATCCCTTGGGAAGAATGTCAAATCAATCCCAAGGAAGCATACCTCCAAGAAGGCTTATGCCGCCCAGGAGGAGGGCAAGCCCTCAGCAAATTCAGATGCATCCCAATCCCCATTAGAAGATGAAGATGTTGATGAAGTTGCACACTCAACTGTAGAAGCGAAAGGCAAGTACCTGCCATCAGAATGGCTACTTGATTCCTGCGCTTCATCCCACATGACTGACCAAGCATCCCTTTTCAGAGAACTGAAGCCTCTTCAGATCAGAAAGTGGATTAAGGTTGGAGGTGGCTATCTACAGGCCACACATGTTGGGAAGGCAGTAATGGGTGGAAGGAAAGGCAAGCAGATTGTGCTGAAGGATGTATTGTTTGTCCCTGGTCTTGGAGTAAATCTTGTTTCTTGGAATCAGTTCAGCCAGCAATTTGGTGTTCAACCACCAAAATTCACACTTGTTTCATCCTCTGGAAAACCCGTTGTCCAGACAAAATTAAAAGGAGGAGTTCCATTTATCGAAGAGATTGACAAGTCCCTGGAGGAGGTTGCCTTCCTATGCAATACCCAGGAGAATGGAGCTTATGCCTTTGCAGCAACAGAGAATTCCCAAGAACAGTGGGAGCTCTGGCATAGAAGATGTGCACACTTTGGAAAGGATCTTTTGAAAGACTTGCACCAGGTATCAAACCTGAAATCCCAGATCCAAATCCCAAAAGAGCAGCATAGCTGCAGGGTCTGTGCATTGGCAAAGATGAAGAAACATAGAGGCAAGGTTGTTGAGAGAAAGCCTCAAAGGCTATCTCTTGTATCAATTGATGTCTGTGGTCCTTTGCCAATCTCAAGACTTGGTTTCAAATGGTGGCTTGAGATAGTCGACAACTACTCGAGAAAGAAGTGGACTATCCCATTAAAGTCCAGAGAAGATGCACCAGAAGCCCTAAGGATTTGGAGAAGGAAGGCAGAATTGCAGTCTGGAAACCCTGTCCAAATTGTGAGGAGTGATGGGGCAAGAGAGCTTCTTGCCTTGCTTAAACAGTGGGAGAAGGATGAGGGAATCACCTTCCATACTACTGAAGCCTACAATTCCATCCAAAATGGAGTTGTGGAAAGGTCAATCCAGACCTCTGAAGACCATGTGAGAGCCATGATTGAGGAATCAAACATGCCAATTGAATTCTGGCCTGAAGCATTGGATGCATGTACCGTTGTTAGGAATGCACTTCCAAATGGACCAGAAATTGATGGCCTCAAGGTATCGCCTGAGGAAGCCTTTTCAGGCATCCAGCCCTCGGTTTCACACTTCAGAGTCTGGGGCTGCAAGGCAGTAGTGTCTATGGACCCAAGATCTCAACCAGCTGGAATGAGATCTGACAAGCTAATGAACAGAGGCAAAGAGGCTGTGTTTATTGGATATGTCCCTGACACTGCTAAAATGTGGCTTTTCTGGGAACCTGACATGAGGGCTATAAAGGCCCACAGCACTGCTGTATTTTTTGAAGCTGAGAAAGGAGGAGATATGGAGTTGAATGTTCTCAGACTCAATCAAGACAGCAGAGCACCAGTTAGGAACCCAGTTGGAAGACCAAAGAAGCAGGAGCCTGCAGCCTATGCTAATGCGACCCAACTGGGTCGCATTACCCAAAAGCCTGCAGCACCTATCAAACCCCTCTTTGTGCAACTTCCACCTGCACCGAAGGACAAGGACGAATACCAGAGAGTGGAGGATCCAGGAGAAGAAAACCCTGAGGCTGTACTGCCTCAGTGGGAGGAAAATGGGACCACCCTACTACCTGAGTCAAACCAGCAGCCTATTGGACAAGAAAGGACTGCAGCTGGTGGAAAGGCAACAGAAAAGGAGCTCAATGTTGCACAAGATCCACTAGGACACAGGGGTCAGGAGGGGATCCAATCTACAAAGTCCCAAAAGAGAAGAAGATCTGTCTCAGATGAGGGGCAAGGACCAGAACCAAGGACCCACAGCATGGTTACTAGGCAGGTTCTTCAGAAGAGACAGAGAGATGAAGAGGAACTGCCAGCAGCTAAGCAACAGAAGGCATTCCTCTCGTATATGGAAAATGAGGGACAGTGGATTTGGGAAGCCCTTGCAGAGGTTGAAGAAGTTGCATTTGCAGCATTGGCACCAGCTATCTCTCAGAGACAAGAGGTGCCCATTCCAAAGTCCTATAAAGAGGCAATTCAGGATCCCAAATGGGGACACATGTGGAGGGAGGCAATCCAGAAAGAACTTACTGCCCTCCAGACTAACAACACCTGGAAAGGGGTTGTCCCTCCTAAGGAGCAAACCTTATCACTTCTAAGTGGGTGTTTGACGTAAAGAGGCTAATCAGTGGTGCTATTGAGAAGTTCAAGGCAAGACTGGTTGCAAGGGATTCTCTCAGAAATACGGAGTGGACTTCCAAGAGACCTTTGCACCTACAGTAAGGCATGATACGCTGAGAGTATTTATGGCTGTTGTGTGTGAGAAGGACCTGGAGTTGCACCAGGTGGATGTGAACAATGCATTCACTGAGAGCACCCTACAAGAAGAAATCTTTATGCTTCCACCCCCAGGTGTTGATATACCACCTAACATGGTCCTGCAAATCCTGAGGAGCCTATATGGACTGAAGCAAGCAGCAAGAGACTGGAACAAGCTCTGTGTCTCAAAGCTGGAACAGATTGGGTTTATTCAATCAGAAGTAGACCCATGCCTACTCATCCACCATGGGAGGAGCATTATGGTCCTCACTCATGTGGATGATATTCCTATTGCAGCACCAAAGTTAAAGGATGTGCTTTGGTTTAAGGAAGAACTTGGAAAGATCTTTAAGATTAAGGATCTTAGAGAGCCAGAGAAAATCCTGGGAATGAGGCTGACAAGAGACAGAGTTGCAGGAACTCTGAAACTTGATCAGGAACATTACATCCAGGAGAATCTCTCAAAGTTCCATCTGCACAAAGAGATGGCCCATCCAACTCTCTCACCTATGGATAGCTATGAGAGCTTGAGCCCACCAGGCTTATATGATGAGAGAGGATCAAAGACAGAGTACCAGAGCCAAACAGGTACCTGGATGTGGCCTATGACAATGACAAGACCAGACATTGCTTTTCCCTTAGGAAGACTGAGTTCTTATGTCTCAGATCCTACTAAGAAACATATGCAAGCTCTGAAGAAATTGGCAAGATACCTGAGATCATTCCCAGACCTTGGATTGATGTATAGGAGAGGTGGAGGAAAGCTGATCGGATACTCAGACTCTGACTATGCAATGGACAAAGCAGACAGAGTCTCAATCCTTGGAAGCATCTTCTTCCTCTGTGGAGCCCCAGTTTCTTGGATGAGCAGGAAGCAAAAGTCTGTTGCGACATCGACAATGGAAGCTGAGTATATGGCTATGAATGCATGTGCAAAGCAATCTCAGTTCCTGGCAGCACTTCTTAGGGAGATGGATTGTGCAGGGTTAGTAGGAGAATGCTCCTTCCAACCAACTGTAAAAGCACACCCTGACACTGTAAGGGAGCTGAGACCAGTCCAGCTTATGGGAGACAACCAAGCTGCCTTAACCCTTGTTAAGGATGCCCATACCCATGAGAGGTCAAAACATATTGATGTTGCATACAACTATGTCAGGCATCTCTGGTGGCAGAGAAAGATTGCAGTGGAGTATGTTCCAACCAAAGAGATGGTTGCTGATGGCCTCACCAAACCAAAGAATGGGCCACAGTTCCAGGAGTTTGTGAGGCAGCTCCAGCTTGCATAAGGGATGCAGGGAAGTGCAGGCAGAAGACCATCTGGCCTGAGTGGGAGTGTTGGAAAGTGCAGCCCAGTTGGACATTCTGAGAGACACTTTGGGACACCAGATCAGGTGACATAGGTCATGTGACACTAGGTCACATGACTCAGCTGATGCCCCATCTCAGGAGTGAGATGCAACCTGTACATAACAACAACAATTACAACGGTTGGTTCCTACCTATTACTCCGCCCCTCTCCTGCTTAAGCCGCATCGAGCGACGACCCAAACACCCAAATTCAACATTATATAGATTAATAGTGACCCTTGGCTTGTATATTGCAGTTATGTGGTCTAGAAGGTCCTTTGTAGTCTTAATTACAGTGCTAAAGTCTGGCCTTATCCTGTTAACGATTCTTGCATTTAGAACTAACATTGCAATAGCATTGTTCCTATTCCATTCCTAAAGTTTAGTAAGGAATTCTGCTGCAGGCTTGCTTTCGTTATCGTTAGTAGGCTTGCTTTTATATAATGCAATTTCTGGATCATTAATGGCATATTCAAGGATCTGCTTCTCTGTAAGGGCTCTAAGGACTATTTGGTACTATTGTGTATATAGGACACCCTCTTTGAAGACCTAATTCTTCTTAAGAATGTTGTCCTCCTTGTCTTGATTGTATATTGTAATTTGAGTCCAGTTTTAGGTCTCAGGAGTGAAGACTGGGACCGATGCAGTTCCGGTTAATAGGTTGCAGTAGGCTTTAGCAACCCGGGCTTATAACCTGTTGTGGAGAGGCGTTCAGAATCACTAACAACCCTTCAACTAAGTGGTTTGGAAAGAATTGAATAAACTGCATAGGAGACTACCTCACATTCCTCCTTCACCTTTATAATAGTCCAATGACTTCTCCTGACTCGTGTAACTGTGTCAGGTACGTGTTAGGTGTGAGTCAGGGGTCACGTGCTTCTCTCAAAGGCGACCCTTCAGATCGGCTTCAAGGTGATCAATCAGATCAGCACAACAGAAGGTTCCACCAAGGTAGGCATCGTCGGCTGTGTATCGGGTATCCGTTCGTGGTTCGTTTCCGGTGTAGGTGTAAATTCCTCGTTGTTCGGTGCAGGTCCAATCCCGGCTAGTGCAGGTGCTGGGGTAGGTTCCAGGGAGTCAACTGGCAGCGGTGTAGGTGACAGGCTCAGGGCCTCTACTGTTGGCTGTGGAGAGTTTGGTGAGT
Source organism: Cercospora janseana (assembly GCA_026725115.1). Classification (NCBI taxonomy): domain Eukaryota; kingdom Fungi; phylum Ascomycota; class Dothideomycetes; order Mycosphaerellales; family Mycosphaerellaceae; genus Cercospora; species Cercospora janseana. The sequence goes on from CM049098.1 coordinate 3,397,592, forward strand.
CGGCGGGTGGTGAACGCCCGACCGAGGAATCTGGTGGTGAGTCTTGTGGCACTTGCCTAAGGGATTCCGGCCAGTCGAGCCGCAGGGTTTCCTATACAGGCAGAGTTTGCTCTTGCACGGGTTGCTCGTCCTGTAGGAGCCCGGAGTCTGCTTATGCAGACGGAGGATGCTAGTACTAAATATCGCGAGGTGTAAAAGAGTGTGTCCGGTCTCTTCTGGCCGTCCGCCTACGTTCGGACTGTCCCCTTCTCGCAGCGAGTTGATCTCGAATTGGTCTTGGGCGGATCGCTGCCGCTGGAATATTTGCCAAAGCCGTGCGGTCCGCTTCTGGTTGCGGACCCAGCCGTAACTCGAGGGCGGTTTCGACCGTGCGGTCTGCACGTTCAGAGACTGCAGCAGGCGCTGTCGTAGGTTCAGGCAGGAAGGCTAGATAACTCCGTACTCGCGGAAGGTAGTCTAGGACTTCTCTTACCGAGCGCGTAACGTCGGATCGATTAACTACCTAGTCCGTTGGAAATCCGAGCACTGCGGAACCTCTCTCGCTCTCCGCGGCCGGCTGGTATTCCGTTGGGGCTAGGTATAGGTGAACGAGTTCCTGTACGAAGGGTTGAAGTCCTGGACGCTGTCGCAGGACTGGGTGCGTCGGGTAGTGTTGGAAAAACTCTTGAAAGCTATACGCCAGGACGAGGGCGTAGGGGTCGACCTCTGGCAGTTCCGGCGCCAGGTTGGGCGAAAGGAGGGATTTTAGTCGGGGTGGATGTGTGTGTCATTCAACTCCTCCGCCTCTAAGTGGTGTCTTCTTCCTTGGTAAGTTTTCGGCGTAACAGCCCATATAGCCACCCCGGCGACTTCCTGTTCGCACGTTCCCTCGAAGGCAAGGGTCCTTTGTGTGAGGCCCCTGCCTATAATCGTCCGGGTAGCCACGTCCCGTCCGTGTAGAAGGGGTAAACAACCGTGCGAGAGGGTAGTTACGCGGTACGTAAGAGCGAGACGAGCTAGCTACTAGTGCTAAGGCGTTCGCTTAAGCGGCCGGCTGCCTCTAGTATATGCGCCCCGTAAGGTGAGCTCCCCAAAGGAGTCTCTACCGGTAGCGTTTGATTGGTCAGATGCGTGCGGAAGCTTGTGGGTCCACGGCTGAATCGGGTTCGTCTAACGTCCGTTTTGAATTTTTTGGACGAATCCGGAGGCGCAGTCGTGAGGTTGAGGATCTCGAACTCGAGCTACCACTTGTTAGGGTGCGCTGGCACGTGAGAAGAAGAAGTACGAGTTCGATGATTGTTGTAACTATCTACGACGAGAAAGTGCTATGTACTGGCTACGCATGTCCGTGCGCGTGTGCGTGCGGGCGTGCGCGTGCCTGCGCTCCGTAACACTGCCACTCCAACATATGGGCCCGACTGGCCTAGGATGGCGCGCCAAGCACTCGTAGAGGCTTGGCGCCCACAAACTATTATCTTGCGGAGTAGCGAGCCTACTCTCGGGACTCTAGCGATTCGAGTAGTCTTTAGGCAGACCCTCTTATTACTGTACTCGCCTGTATATCCTGCACCGGATCCTAATAGCAAGCTAGGATATATGCAACGTAGCGAGGGCGCCCCTGTAGAGTCTTAGCGTATTGGGGCGCTTACCCAACACTGCCTAAGGCAGCGCTAGCGCTGGTCCTCATACTACCCCCCTCCAAGCCCCGATTATTAGATGGTCGGAAGGCTTAATATTGTTATACGTGCCTTATAGTATATCGTTTCCTCGTCCTCTTCCCGGTTGCCCCGTGTTTAGCGACATTATCGTCCTCGTGCTCGTCTATCTCAAACTTGTCTTCCGCTGCGTTCCGGATCTACTGTTGAAGCCGTTTTAGTAGGCCGGCTGCCTCTAGGTTCTCTCGATAGAATGCTTCGAGCAGCGTAGGGGAGTTCTTCAGATTACTTACTAAATACTATGTCTCGTCTAGGTCTAGTCCTGTCTACGAAACTTAATATTGGAGCCTTTGCCTTCTTCCGAATAGACGTAATGCTAGGACCGTCTCGACTTCCTATTCTAGCTCTCCGTTAATCTCGATAGGTGATTCGGGTTCGACGTGCTGCTGTAGTAGTGGATCTTAGGCAGCCTTACGGAGGCGATCGGCGTAGAACAGTCTGCTTCCTTTATACTACGATGGCGTATTAAGGATGAAACTATGCCCCTTTTCTTCGAGGATAGTCTATAGTCCAGCGTTCTGCGAGTCTAACTTCGTCGTCGGCGCTTCTGTTGAAAATCCCTTCTTACTAACGTAGACTTGATCCCCGACGGTAAAGTCGACTTAGCGGCGTCTCCGATTAGCTTGAACTTCCATTTTCGCCTGTGCCGCTACAGCATTTTGTCGTGCGAGTTCCTAGACTTGTCGAGTTTGCTAAACGATCTCTGTCGCTTTCCTCTGCTGTTGGTTTAACGTAAGGTTGATCTCTAGCAATAGCAGTGATAGCGGGTTCCGAGGGCTAGTGTAACGGGCTTCGGTCGGTAGTAGGTAGAGAGCGAGAAGGCAGGTCGGACAGAGTCGTATTCGCGGAACTACGTAACCTATCGGGCAGGTATTTAGACAAGACGTAGGACGAAGAAAGGAAAGAGAAGACTTCTCCTTTCTTTGTCGAAGAAAACTCTTCTCGGCGGGAGGAGCCGCGCTTCTCTCGGAAGGCCTAGGCTAGGCCCGTGACACTACCCCCCTCCTAACCTATAGGTAGTCCCTACCTATAGCCTAAAGAGAAAAAAAAAAAACCTCTGTTTTTTCCCTTTCTCGCTTTTACTCGAAAGCTATCCTCGAAGTATCGATCGCGATACTATAACTATAGCTCGTTACCTATCTTCCCTCGATAGGTAACCTCGCTACTTATAGGTATCCTCTTGTATACTTCTCTCGAGATACTACCCCTTCGGTAGGTAGTTATCTCTTCTTAGCCTTTCCGAGATACTATCCCTTCGGTAGATAGCTATCTCTTCTCGGCCCTCTATCCCCCTCTTAATAATCGTCGTCCCGACGATACAAAACACCCCCCCTCTCTCTCTAGAGAAGGCGAAGGTATAGGCAGAGTAGGAAAAAAAAATTCCTCGGAGTTCGGGTAGGTAGGAGTAGAGTTATCGAGGCGAAGTCGTCGCGGAAGCGGAGTCGTCGCGGAAGCGGAGTCGTCGTAGAAGCGGAGTTGTTATAAGGAGGTAGGCGACACGGAATCGTCGTAGAGGCGGAGTCGTCGTAGAGAGACAGGCGACACGGAATCGTCGTAGAGGCGGCGTCGTCGCAGAGAGACAGGCAGCGTCGTCGTAGAGAGACAGGCAGCGTCGTCGTAGAGAGACAGGCGACACGGAATCGTCGCAGAGGCGGAGTCGTAGCAGAAAGACAGGCGACACGGAATCGTCGCAGAGGCAGCGTCGTCGCAGAGATAAGCGATACGGAATTGTCGTAGAACAGAGTCTTCTCGCTCCCTAAGGGTAGGTCCTACGTAATGTAACGGGCTTCGGTCGGTAGTAGGTAGAGAGCGAGAAGGCAGGTCGGACAGAGTCGTATTCGCGGAACTACGTAACCTATCGGGCAGGTATTTAGACAAGACGTAGGACGAAGAAAGGAAAGAGAAGACTTCTCCTTTCTTTGTCGAAGAAAACTCTTCTCGGCGGGAGGAGCCGCGCTCCTCTCGGAAGGCCTAGGCTAGGCCCGTGACAGCTAGTGCTAAGTAAGACTTCTAAGGGTAACATCCCTATAGCCGAGTGTTGTATCGAGTTGTAAGCTATATTAAGAGCAGGAAGATGTTGTCTCCACTAGGTTTAATATTTGTCGACATAGAATCGCAGCTTTTGATTAAGCTCTGCATTCGTTATCTTAACACTGCCTTAAGTTTGGGGGTGTCGAGGGCTACTGCGGCGATGTTTGGTACCGGTAAGCTTGTTTATCGTCTTAAGGAACTGTCACGGCGGATAGCGGATACGGAAGGTAGGTAGTGTCACAACAGGTACAGGGTGCTACGGGCGGGCACAGTTGCCCAGTTCTACCTTGCAGGCAGCCTCATTGACAGGACGTAGCTCGAAGGAGGAGAAAGCCTTCTCCCTTCGAGCGCACAATAAATACTCACTCCCGCGCTTCCCGCGCACGTGAGCCGGCGTCGGCGTTACTAACTTCCGCCGAGTTCCGGGCAGTCCTATGTCTACGGGCCTCGCCCGTGACATTACTCCTTCCTAGCAGTGGCACTCCGGGCCACGATCATAAAATAATAGGGCAAGTGCTACGCACTCCCTTCCGAGGCAGTATACTACTCCTCATCCCCTAATATAGGGGCAAAACAAAACAACGGACGCTGCAGGAGCGACAAGTTGGCCCCTGCACTAGGCAGGAGCCTTCCCGGTGTTATCTTTGGTATGCACAGCCCGCTCGTAGAACCCAATCCTGCATCTTAGCTGCGACTCGTGCATATAAATCCAAAGACAACACCGGAGCTTTACTACACACAGTGCTTCGTGCATAGGACTGCCCTCTTACTACACTAGAGTCGCTGGGTGGTAAGTCCAGTCTCATATGCAGCCCCTCAATTTGCAGGAACCCCCAGTGGGACCCCTGCAGTCAGTCATGTCTTGATTGGTTGAAAGCACTCAATCTCCAATCCAATATGACCCTTCAGAATTTGGGCTGGTTCCTTGGTGTAGTGGTTATGAATGTGCAGCAGCAAGCTCCCTAGGGGTCCAGGGTTCGATTCCCAGTAGGGGCAGGGAATTCTCAGGTATTCCAACATATACAGCAGGTTCTCAGAGGGCCAGGGTTCGATTCTCAGTGGGGGCAGGGGATTTTCAGATATCAACATATACAGCAGATTCTCAGAGGGCCAGGGTTCGATTCTCAGTGGGGGCAGAGGATTTTTGGCAGAGTTCAGAGTGGTACCTTGGTACTGTGGCAGTGGGACCTTGGTAGGGCTCGAGGCGGTTCCATGGTAGGCGGCGGGTCATGTGATCCGGGGAAGTGGGTCACGTGATCCGGGGAAGTGGGTCACGTGATTCGAAGTCTGGTATCGGCCGGGGCAGGTCGCGGAAGTTAGGTAGGCATCTGCCTCGGGGCGGGTTTGTCGGGGTACCGGCGGTGGAAGTTCCGGACGAGATGGGGCACATCCTCGATAATGGTTTCGGCTGGTTCCGTAGTAGGGACATCGTACCCTTTCCACTTAACGACGTACCGTAGGCGTTCGCGTCCCCTATACCCTCGGCGGTCTGTCTTTGAGTCGATAATGTCCTCGACTTCCCATTCCTCTAACCCGTCTACTATTACCGGTGGAGGCGGCTCTCGCGTCTGCTGAGGCACAGGGTTCTCGGCGGCAGGCAGTAGTAGGTCGTTGTTGAACACAGGGTGTATACGCATCGACGGCGGCAGCTCGAGCTTGCAGTAGTACGGCGTAGCCTCTAGAACCTTAAAGGGTCCTAAGTTCTTCCAGTCTAGCTTCTTCCTAGGACGGAGGGTCTTAATGTTCCGGGCGTCTAGCCAAACGTACTGGCCGGCTTGGAAACGGAACGAAGGGGTCCTATGCTGATTAGCGGCCTCCTCGTATCGTGCTTGAGCGAGGCTAGTTTCCGCCTTTAGGTGATCTAGAATCTTCTGCATGTCGTCGGCGAAGGACTCGGCATCTCGGCTAGTCGGTAACTGATAGTTATCGGGTAGGACTTCGATTCCCATACGGGGTTGGTAACCGTAGGTAGCGTAGAACGGGGATAGTCCTGTAGTCTCTGAAAACATAGAATTGGCGGAGAACTCGGCTAAGGGTAGCCACTCTACCCAGTCGTCCTGTAGGTAGGACACATACGCGCGGAGGTGTTGCTCTAGGACGGCGTTTAGTCTCTCGGTCTGGCCATCGGTCTGTGGGTGGAAGGCAGTAGACGGGCTAGCTTGAATTCGGAGTCTCTCACTTAAGTATTTCCAGAAATCGGACATAAACTTCGCGTCGCGGTCTGAGACAATGTTCCGGGGCTTTCCATGTAGCCGGAAGATATACCGGACAAAGAGGCGGGCTATCTCTTCGGCCCCGTCGGTAGTATGGCAAGGAATATAGTGCCGTAACTTCGTAAGGCGATCTACTACAACAAGTATCGCATCGAACCCTTCAGAGTCTGGTAGGAAGGTAATAAAGTCCATAGAAATAGACTCCCAGGCATGTTCAGGGGTCGGTAGAGGTTGCAGTAACCCTCTATGTCTCTGGCGACTCGGTTTAGTCCGGCTACAGACGTGGCAGTTCTGGACCCAACGTCGTACGTAAGTCCTCATTCCGGGCCAGTAGTACTCCTTAGAGACTAACTGGAAGGTACGGGCCCTCCCTGGGTGTCCCGCGGCAGGTAGTTCGTGGCATAGACGGAGGATAGTAGCATATAGCTCGTCGCTGTCTGGAACATATAGTCTTTGCCGGTAGAAGAGGTAGTCTCCTCTAATTTCGCACTGGCTTAGCTGGACGGTCGGGTGGCGGTTCTTCTCGGTTCGGATAGCCTCTAGGATGCTGAGTAAGGTCTCGTCTTCCTCGTAGCCTTTTCGGAGGAGGTCTTTAATCTCTTCCGGCACCGTTATAGTAGCTGGAGCAGGGGCGGCGTTCTCTTGACGGACTGGGCGAACATAGATGTACGAGCGGGGAATTGGCGAAACGTAGCCCTTAGTAGGGAGGGTATAGATCGTTACTTCGTCCGAGAAGGTAACTTTCTTCTCTCTCCGTTCGGCTCTCGAGATTTCTAGGTTCTCGCGCTTAAGGACTGTCTGGCTTTGGTGTTGGAGGCGTTCATCCCCTCTTTAGGCAGGTCCGCTGACCTCCTGGTTAGCGCATCCGGCTTCTCTCCCATTTTGCCGGGCCGGTAGATGATCTTAAAACGGAAGCGAGACAGGAATTCGGACCAGCGTGCTTGTCGCCTATTAAGCTGTTTCGTAGACATAAAGTATTCCAGATTCTTGTGGTCGGAAAGAACTTTAATCGGGTGCCCTGCGCCCTCTAGTTCGGGACGCCATTCTTCAAAACAACGGATAATAGCGAGCAGTTCCTTATCGTATATCTCGTAATTGCATTCAGCCGGGCTATGCTTCTTAGAAAAGAACGCAATAGGGCGTAGGACGCCGTTGTCATCGTACTGCGAGAGAACGCCAGCAGAGACATAGTCGGATGCATCCGTCTCGACAATAACCTCTTTCTTCCAGTCGAACGGGGCTAGTATAGGCCCCTCTTGAAAAGCAGACTTAAGTCGGTCGAAAGCAGTCTGACAGTCTTGAGTCCAGATAAACAGAGTGTCCTTACGGGTGAGCGCAGTAAGCGGGGAGCAGATCCTCGAGAAGTCCCGAATAAAACGACGGTAAAAGTTCGCAAAACCGAGATAGGACTGCACGTCTGTAACGGTTTTCGGTGTCGGCCAGTTCTGAATCGTCTGAATCTTGTCCGGATCCATACGGATACCGTTTCTTCCTACGATCATTCCTAGGAATTTGGTTTCTTCCTTAAAGAATTCGCATTTTGACAGCTTGGCGAAGAGACCAGCGTCTCGAAGTTTCGCTAGGACAGCAGCAACGTGTTCCTTATGTTCCTCTAAGGTACGGCTATAAATCAGGATATCGTCTAAGTAGGCAGAGCAGAATCGGTCCAGAAATTCGCGTAGGGTGTCGTTAATAAAGCGCTGGAAAGTCGACGGTGCGCCTGTAAGACCAAACGGCATAACTAAGGACTCGAAAAGTCCGAACCGGGTACGGAAAGCTGTAAGATACTCTTGTCCTGCCTTCATCCGGACGTTGTTAAAGGCAGAGATAATGTCGATCTTAGTGAAGTACTTCATTCCGTTCAGGTTGTTCAGAGTCTCGGTGGTAAGCGGAAGCGGATAACGGTCCTTAATAGTCATGTCGTTTATAGCGCGGAAATCGATGCAAAGACGGAGGCCTCCTCCGGGCTTCTTAACGAATAGAACTGGAGATGCACAGGGCGACGAACTCGGACGGATAAAGCCTTTCTTTAGGTTGTCCTCTAGCCATTCGCGGAGCGCTTCCAACTCGTCGCGGGACATAGCGTAAAGCGGGCCAAAGGGGGGTTCCTTACCCTCCTTTAGCTTGATCTCGTGGTCGTACGGCCTATGCGGAGGCAGTTTGTCGGCAAGTTTCGGAGAGAAGACAGAGCTAAATTGCTTAAGACAGTCCGGAAGCTTAGCCTGTAGCTCGGCTTGTTCCTCGGCAGAGAATAGAGAGATAAGATCCTCGATCGTAGTAAGGCAGACCCGATAGCCCTTCCTCTGGTACCTCGGCGAACTATACGCTTGGACAGCTCGGAACGATACTTGCGAGACGTCGATTTTCGTGCTTTTCGGACGAGTAGCAAGTCGGGGAACCTTCCGGGTGTACAGCTTAATCGGGGTCGAGACAGGTGGCAGCCTACAATGGGCTTGGCAGTAAGGGCTCCTAAGTTCGAGAGTAGCTGTAGCTGGCTTAATAAGAGCGTCGTGAGCCTCCATCCAGGGGTACCCTAGTATAACTGGGTAGCCACCTAGGTCTGCTAGTCGGAAAACGGCGTCTTTCTCGTAGTGGTCTCCAATCCAGAACGAACAGGTAGTCCCATAACGGAGGACGAGCTCTCTCTCGCCTTCTTTATCGTCGACAGGCAGGATATACGCGGGCTTTTCTAGATCTTGGATAGGTAGCCCGATCTTCCGGGCCCAGCCTAGGTCGATTAGCCCGTAGGCCTCACAACCTGTGTCTAGTAGGGCGTAATCAGAAACAGTAGTTCCCTTAATCTCGATAGATAGAGGGACTTTCGGGGAAACAGAGCGGTCAAAACGGTGAGGTACTCTTAGCGCACTAAGAGCAGAGGCGGAAACAGAGATAACCTCCCTCTTCTCGGTTTTCGGTAGTGGAGTAGAGGGGCTAGTAGACGGGTCCTTAAGAGGTTCAAGCTTCGAGTCTAAAGCGACGTTTAGTCGACAGCTAGGTGCAGGCGGCGAGGCATAGACAGAGGCGGGGCTGCGCGTATCTAACGCCTGGAGGCGACTGTCTCCACGCGTATTCCTTTTCCCGATGCTGGGGAGGCACTAGATCCTGCAGGTGACGGGGAACGGCGGCTTGTAGGGGGCGAGCGGCCCCGAGCCGTGTCCGGGGACGACGGGCGAGTAGAACCTCTAGCAGAGGCGGTGCGACGGCGTAGCTTATCCTGATCTTGCTTCCACTGCGGGCGGGTATCAGGTTCCGGACAGTCCCTAACTATATGGCCCGATTTGTGGCATCGATAGCAGGTACCGAGTTCCTTATCCGAGCGCGTAGGCGTAGTAGATCTCCGGACCTTATCTAGGTCCATCGGGTCTCCCCGATTCTTCTCTTTAGCGGCGGTAGCGTAGGTCTTTTCAGAGCGGGTCGGAGTAGGAGGGCGAGCGGAGGAGGGTGCCTTAGCCCGTTCGGTTTGGCGCTGGTGCTGGCGGTAACGATTATCTAGTTTCTGGAGGTGGTTCCGGTAGGTGCGGTATTCCTGAGACGGGGCTTCGTTATGCAGCAGCATATCCTGGAGTTCACGGGAGATAGCTTGGGTAAGTAGAGGGGCTAGGGCCTCTTGGGCCATTTCTCCCTCTAGGGCAAGGCGGTCGAATTCGGCAATAAACACGCTAAACTCTTGGTTCTTCTGTCGGAGGCGGTAGAGGGCGTTCTGGGCGTTTTGGACGCGGTCGGGGTCTCCGTAGGCGCTCTCTAGGAATTCCAAAAGCTGTTGATAGTCGATAAACTGGGGGACGCCAAATCTCATCTTCGGAAGGACAAGGCTATACGCGTCGCCCTCTAAGCGGTTCGAGACGTACGTAAGCCGGGAGGTAGCGGACGGAAAACGATCGGCGTTCGAGGTCATCTTAGCGTAAATCTGGTTAACGAAGCGGCGGAGGTCCCTTCTCTCGCCCTTAAAGGGCTTAGGGTCAGGGAGACGTTCGGAGCGAGGCGGCTGGGTAGGCGTAATAGTAGGAGTCGGATCCCCTCCTATTGGAGCATCTTGGGTAGACTTGTCCTCGGTAGACGCAGACTGAGACTCGGGAGTAGGTATAATAGGAATAGAGCTTTCGCGAGCGGAGGCGCATACTCTATCCCGTTCAAGTTCGGCGAGGAGGGCTTGTCGACGCGCATCGTCGATCTCTTGCTTTTGGTACTGGATAACAGCATCCTTAACCTCCATCTCTTTTCGGAGGCTGGCGACGTGTTCCCGGGCGCCCGAGACCTCTTCCTCTAAGGAGGAGATATAGGCGTCCACGTCGCGGAGATAGGATAGCCATTCTGCAGGGAGTTCGGTAACGGATTGAGCGAGACGGGCTGGTTGGTCCACAGGAAGAGGAGGAGACGGGCGGGAGGCCATCGTAGTGACAGCACCTAAGGGTAGGAGCTACGTAGTGTCACGGCGGATAGCGGATACGGAAGGTAGGTAGTGTCACAACAGGTACAGGGTGCTACGGGCGGGCACAGTTGCCCAGTTCTACCTTGCAGGCAGCCTCATTGACAGGACGTAGCTCGAAGGAGGAGAAAGCCTTCTCCCTTCGAGCGCACAATAAATACTCACTCCCGCGCTTCCCGCGCACGTGAGCCGGCGTCGGCGTTACTAACTTCCGCCGAGTTCCGGGCAGTCCTATGTCTACGGGCCTCGCCCGTGACAGGAACTCGGAGATAAATAGGCCAGCGTTGTCCGTAATCCATTCGTAGGGCATCCCGAGGAAGCGATAGAGGGCGTAGTAGTATCTGCGAGCGAGTACTTCCGCAGTGTCTTCCTTTCGTCTAGGGAGTGAGGCAATAAGCTTACTAAATCGACACACAAAAACCTAGACGTAGTCGTATCCTTAGTTATCCTTTGGCATGCTCTTCCTATCGACGACGACGTGCTCCTAGACGTGCTTAGGAATAGGTAGTGGGTGCAAGAGGCCTAGCGTCTTGTCTCTAGGTATCTTGTTCCTTCTACACTCTCTATAGTTCCTAATATACCTTTTGATGTCTTTGCTCTAGGAGTCCCACTAATAGTCTTTCCTTAGTAGGGCGACTATCTTGTTCTGCCCTACGTAGGCGAAGGTGTTCGGTTCGTGTGCCTCCCGGATTAGGGCTATACGAAGGAAGAGAGTTCCGTTAGAGGTGGTTTCGGGGACGACTAGGCGGCCATCGTGTCTACCTAGGGCTTGTCTCTCGTTCTCGGCGACGATAACATTAACTAGGTCGGCACCGTGCTACTAAACTGGGTTTACGGCTCCGATACTAACCAATTTGTCTGTTAGATCGGTTGGTATAGCCTCTATCTTGTCGGGCGGGATTAAAGCGAAGGTGCGGTCTTGTAGGTTACGCGCCCTAATAGTTGGGTTGTCAACCGTTTTGCGGGACAGAGCGTTAGCGGCTACGTTTTCCTTGCTAGGTCGGTAGCGGTAGGTGATGTCGAAGTTGGCTAGGTAGTACGACTAGCGAATCTAGCGGGCTAATAGCAATTTTTCGTAGACCAGTAGATAAGCGCTTAGTAATCGGTCGGTACGACGAACTTTATACCCTATAGAGCTGATTCGAAGTCTTTAAGAGTATTAACGACAGCGAGTAGTTCTTTGTCTTAAATCGGGTAGTTCTGTTCTGCCGCAGACATTGTTTTCGAAGAGTAGCCGATCGGCTTCCACGTACTGTCTTCCTGTTACTGCTAGACAACTCCTCCAGTCGCGTTGTTCGAGGCATCGGTATCTACTTTCGTCGGTCGGCCGGGTTAATAGAAGGCGAGAACGGGTGCCTTAGTAGCTAGTTTCTTAAGTGTTTCGAAGGCTTGCCTTTACTCGGGCCCCTTTTCGAACGGGGTGTCTTTCTTTAGAAGTCGATTAAGTGGCTCCGCGATCTGGCTAGCGTGGTAGCAGAATAAGCGGATATAATTGCATAAGCCGAGAAATAAGCGGACTGCTGGTTTCGAGTTAAGATCTTCCTAGTTCCAGTCGTTAATAGCGGCAACTTTCTCTAGATCGACGCGGACTCCTTAACCGGCTTCTAAGATCATACCGAGATAGTCTACCTCTTACACGTTAAAGCGAGATTTCTTAATATCTCCTTAGAGGTTAGCCTTATGTAATCGATAGATTACTTCTTCTACGTGATCGAAGTGCTCTTGCTCGTTACCTTCCGTATAGACTAGGACGTCGTCGGCATAGGCGCTAGCGAATAGATCGAGAAGTTCGTTTAGCTACGTATTAATAAAGGCTTAGAACTAGGCCGGACCTACTTTAAGACCGAATAGGAGGACCTTCTATTAAAATGTGCCTTGCCGAGTAGTAAAAGCGGTTAGATGCCGCGATCCCACATCTATAAGTAGTCGATTAAACGCACGAACAATGTCAATCTTCGTTATACGTTTAGCTGACCCGCAACGGCTAATCGTGCCTTAGACGTTAGGGGCGAGTACTTGTCGGTTCTCGATAAACTAGTTAACCTATCGGTAGTCTACGCAGAAGCGTCGTTCTTCGGAATGCGGCTTCGGTACGAATAATGTTGGCGCGGGTTTGTTAGCCATACATCTCTCGATAAACCTAATGCGGAGCAGCTTATCCGTTGTCTGTTTTTCTAGCTCTCGGAAGGCGAACGGAGTTGGGTATTGGGAGGGCTTGCCTTCGAGGGGTTTAGAAAGTTCTAGGACAACGTCAAATCTAGGGCGACTAGGAGGCAATTCGGTTGAAGCCTTCTTTAAGAAGAATCCTTCTAGGTGCGCGAGTTCTTAAGGCAGTTTGGCACGGACTTTAGCGATGTGTTCGGGGTCCTCGCCGTTAGGGAATAGAATACGCTAGCCGTCAAATGTCTTGTTCCATGCTTTTGGTGTTATAGAAGACACCCCAGTAGGATCTAAAACCGCGCAGGTCCTCGTCCTAACCCGAATTCGAACGCGCGAACCGACCCTGCCGTTCAGCGTCCCGAACGAGGATCGAACGCGCGAACCGACCCTGCCGTTTAGCGTCCCGACCGAGGATCGAACCTCTAGGGATCCCTTGCCGACGCTTAGGGACCCCGCGGAATGGAAACGGACCGGCCGGACTACAGTCCGCCGGCGAGCATGGATGCGCAGGTTTGTCAAACACAGGCGCTGAAAGAGACAAAGGAGGATGAGACAAAGGTGAATGGAAAGGAGCAAACGCAGCCCCGCCTGCGTTTGCCTGCGCCGTGTGTATTTTAGTTAGAGGTGCCTCCTGCACCTCTTCTTCTTCCTTCGTGTTTCGTTCTGTACACCAAACCTAGTTCTTGGTTTCCAGACCACTTCTTACCTCTCGCCTTCTAAGGCTCTCACTTCTTGACTTCGTCGTCCAGGCTTCCACGCCTTGACATTTGGGTCGACAGTAAGCTTGTTTAAGCTAACCGTAGGGCGATCCTCCTCTTCTAGTAGTATAGCGACCTCGGGCATTCTTTGCTGCTTCCAGCGCTCTTGTCGGGGGTCTTCTTCGATTTCTCGAAGGCATTTAGCTGCGTCGTCGCTAGGTGAGACTGCTGCTACGACCGTCGCCTTTAATTCTGCAGTTCTCTAAGGATTTTAGAGGATCTTTTAAACCTTTAGCTGACGGTCTTCTCGTTTTATTAGCCGGTCCCGGCGAACGATGTCTTCTTGCGCTTTTATGTCTAGAGGCAGAGTCGTAGACTATATAATAATGCTCGGTCGTTGGCTAATTGCAGGCTTCTCCTTAGGCTACGAGAAGGTGCGGGTCGCAGAATACATCCACACGTTTTGTTTCGTAAGCCAGTTTTGTCCAATAAACACTTCATTCGCTGTCGGGATAATAATGAACTTCTGCTTTGGGAATTTTCTGCCATCGATCTCGAGGGTTGCTCGGATTTAGTAGGTAGCTTAAGCGGTAACAGTGCCGTTGAAATCGCTAAGTACGAGCGGCTTAGGCAGTCGTTCCTTCTTCGCACCCAATTTCTTAACGAGTTTGGAAGCTATGCTAGGTGTCATCGATAGTGAAATATCTGCTCTAGTATCGCAGAGGGCGTAAGTTTGTAGACCGATACCATCGATAGAGAGGTTGACTCTTCTTATAAAGGTATTCGTGTTATAGAAGACACCCCAGTAGGATCTGAAAACCGCGCAGGTCCTCGTCCTGACCCGAATTCGAACGCGCGAACCGACCCTGCCGTTCAGCGTCCCGAACGAGGATCGAACGCGCGAACCGACCCTGCCGTTTAGCGTCCCGACCGAGGATCGAACCTCCAGGGATCCCTTGCCGACGCTCAGGGACCCCGCGGAATGGAAACGGACCGGCCGGACTAGAAGTGGGGAACACGTGACGCACAGCCGCGCGTAAGACCACACTTTTAATCAACTTCGTAGTGTTGTTGTTCAACTACTACTGCATGGATTGAAATAATTCAAAATGCATTGTTGTCGCTATATATAGAGGCTCTCAAACTGATAATTTAGCGCTGCCTTCTTGCTTGGTCGTCGCGTTCTGGCTCCTTTGGTGTTGCTGGCTTCTAAGCTAGCTATTTCCTTCTTAGGCTCTTCGAACACCAATTTCTTTACTAGTTGATCCAGTTTATGCGATTTCTGTCGCCTTAAGGCTTTAATAGACTAATCCAGTTGTTGTTGAATCTGCCTATTAGCTTCCTTTACTTCCTTTGCACGTAGTGCTGAATCCTTGTCCTTAGCAGCCTGCTCCTTCTTCCTATTCTGTTCTTTGAGCCGGTCCAACTTACGCTGTTCCTTCGCAATGTTGGCCTCAATAGTAATAAGCTTCTTGGCTTCCTTCTAAGCCTCTTTTTCGGCCTTTTGAGCCTTCTTTTCAGCCTCTTGCTGATCCATATAGTCCTTAGCTTGTTGCACCTTCTAAGGGCTATAGATAACAGCACCACCTTGGTTAAGGGTGCGCCAGTCGTTGATTAGGCTCTTACCCTTGTTCTTATGCTTCTTCTCATCGGTAATTGCCTCTCGTAGTCCTTCATTTTCAGCCCTAAGAAGCTGGTTCTGAGCCTAGAGGGTAAAGAGCTTGTTATATAGCTCCAGGAGCTGTTCTTAATGCGCAGAGTTAGCATATTCACTTATAACCTCTCTGAACATGCTTCTAATAAGCCTAAGGCTTGCTTCTGACCGTGCAGAAGAGGTGTTGGAGCCTAAAGTAGGTGGTCTTAAGTTCTGAGCCTTAGGCTGCTATATACTAAGAATACGTGCTAGATTGAGTAGATTGATGCCTGTCTTTTCAAAGGAGCTGAGAATGTTCTTCTAGGTAAATAAGGAGATCCATGTAGGCCAAAATAGCTTGAGGAAGTCTCTCTTCCGTACTGCTATAAGCCCTTAATGCTTTATATTGAGTTTATTAAGCTCCTGGCTATATTTGATGGATAATGGCCTAAATAAGGACACATTAAGCGGCTGAAGGCGGTAAGTACTATAAGGTGGAGACACTGCAACTAGGATCTTCCTTTGAGCTGCGTAGCTAATAAACTTCATAGTTATGTGAACCATAACCATCAAGGATTAGGAGCCGCCACTTCCGCCTCGCCTTATCCTTGGTATGCCTGTTAAAGAGGTCTCTAAGCCATGCAAAACCAAGATCGTCGTTCGTCCATCCAGTCTCAGAGGATTGCCAATATACCGTATGTATAGAAGGGTCAAAATCCTGCGTCCAGGTGTCTTGAATATTGCTAAGAATCGCCTTAAAAATCATAAGAGGTGGTAGCTATAAACCGTCCGCACAGATTGATGCTAGAATAGTGATCCATTCACGGTTGCCACTATGAACATTGTCAAGTACCTTCCTTGTCTCTAAGGCGTGTTTCGAGTACACTCTCTTCGCCTTGTTTATAAAGCCAATTATAAACCCTTTTTCGTCTATGTTATAGGTGTTCTCAGGCTTAATAGCGTATTTAGCAATCTTAGACTGCAGAAGCTTGAAGTACTAATCATAAGACCACATAGAATCAGCCTTAAACCGTGACTCCGTGAGTGTTCAATTGGGTTAAGGTATCGCGATTCAATCGTGTCCTTCCACCTTCTAACAAATCGTGGTACCCAGCCCTTGCTAGGCCGTGTTCCACTAATCTTATGGACAAAATTCAGAAGCATTGAAGGGGTTGGAGGTAGTCTACGGAGCGTCAGAGTATTAATATAAGCAACAAGGTATGCCTCTTGGGGGTTGTTGAGAATCCGCTGGTTTTCATGCTTTTTGGCTTTGCTATTAGCCTTGCCATGCCAACGCTTACTGAGCGCGCTACGGTCGACCCTATGCTTTCTTGCTGTTGCAGATATGTTCGGCTTGACTTGTTTACTGCTAGTTGCATAGAGTCCATAGTTGCGACGTAGTGCTATAAACAAAAACACCGCAAAATCAGAAAAGTGTGGTGTCACGTGCGGCTGTGCGTCACGTGTTCCCCACTTCTACAGTCCGCCGGCGAGCATGGATGCGCACGTTTGTCAAACACAGGCGCTGAAAGAGACAAAGGAGGATAAGACAAAGTTGAATGGAATGGAGCAAACGCAGCAAACGCAGCCCCGCCTGCGTTTGCCTGCGCCGTATGTATTTTAGTTAGAGGTGCCTCCTACACCTCTTCTTCTTCCTTCGTGTTTCGTTCTGTACACTAAACCTAGTTCTTGGTTTCCAGACCACTTCTCACCTCTCGCCTTCTAAGGCTCTCACTTCTTGACTTCGTCGTCCAGGCTTCCACGCCTTAACAGTCCAGGCTTCCACGCCTTAACATTACGAAACACTAACAACACATCACCACTCCTGTCTAGTCCCGACACGATGGACGATCTCGCAGCCGCCCTAAGCGGCATAGCTATCGAGGATGTTATTCCACTCGACCGCCTCTATAGCCTCTCTCCCTCTACCGTCAAGGATATAAAGCCGGAAGAGATCGCCCGCGTGTGTGCCTCGCACCGTTACTACCTCGGCGAGTTGGGTTAGAGATATGCTTCGCTAGAAGTAACTGCGACCGCCGCCGAAGAAGATCTTGACCGCAAGAACACCGAACTCAAACAGCGGATCTCCGATGTCGATGCTCTTAAGCAGGCCCTTCTCGATAAAGGTCCCTCCGATTTAAACAACGTTAAGCGCTCTCGCAAGCTCGCCGATCCAGACAAGTTTCGCTTAGGTAGGAAGGAATGGGACAATTTTAAGTCCCAGATCACTCTTGTTTTCCTTAACAATAGTGATCACTTCCGAGATGATTAGAGCCGTCTTGCCTACCTGTTTAGCCGCCTCGACGGTCCCGCCCTTAACACGATGAAGGGACACATGCGTACCACCCACATCGACTTTGACAATGTCGATGCCGCTCTGCTTAAGCTCGAGCAGACCTTCGGAGATCCGGACCGCAAGATGACGGCACAACAGCGTCTCCGCAACTTGCGTCAGATGAACCGACCCTATATTGCGTACTACGGCGATTTCGTGCGCGAGATCGAGTTTACCGGCTGGAACGAGGAAGCGATTAAGTCGGTATTCGTTTAAGGTCTCTCTTACGAGATGCTAACTGGCCTCACTCTTCGCCCGGAGTGGCAAGACCTGTCCTTCGATGCACTTCATTAGCTCCTGCTTCGCTACGATGCTAGTCAGCGCCTAGTCTCTTCTCTCACTAGCAGCAAGTACGGTCCAAAGAAGTACGATTCAACCCCCCACACTCCGGTCCAGAGTAAGACCAACTCGGACAAGATTAGCACAGACAAGACGACTACCTAGGGAGGTGATCGCATGGACCTGTCTGCCGGCCGAGGCGAGTTCCGAGCTGCCCTAAGCAACGGCAGACTTACGCCCGAGGAACGCCAACGCCGTATCGACAACCGTCTCTGCCTGTACTGTGCCGAGGGTGGTTACATCGCGCGTGAGTGTCCTCGCCGCGCAGCCGCCCGCACTCCTCTTAGTGGCAAGACTATTACCGTCACCGCTCTAGACACTCCCGGCTCTCCCTCTCCCGCGGGTAGCTAGGGAAACGTCTCAGCCTTTCATATCGACGCATGAAAGGCACTAGCTTTGTCCCTATCTTGCAGGTTTCCTCAGTCTCGGTAGCCTCGGAAGCTATCTATAAGGAGGAACTCTCTAGTACCCCTTTACAATAGCTTCCTAGTTAGGTCCCGAAATGAAATCCTCTTAGACTCTAGCTCTTATTAACAATAGCGCAACGGGCCTCGCTTTTATTAACGAAAGCTACGCCCGTTCTCTAAACCTCTCTTTTTAAGCTCTTAAGTATTTACGCACTCTAGAAATATTCGACGGTAGCGAAACTGCTACCAGAAAAATCACGCACATCGTTCACATATAGCTCGCCGTCGGCTCGCATACCGAATCGATTACTTGCTTCGTAACGACTCTCTCTTAGTCTCAGAAACTTGTCCTCGGACTCCCCTAGTTAAAGCGCCACAACCCGCGTATTAACTAGGCCGAGGAAACCCTGTCTTTCGACTCCTAGTTCTGTAAGGAACGCTGCTTCTCGGAGGCTCCTATGCCCGAGAAGTCCGCCGACCGTTCTGTCCGATATATCTCTACAGCTGCCTTCGATCGCCTTTACTAGGATTAGAAGGTGCAAATCTTCGTAGCTACTCTCGCAGACGTAGAAAAGGCCCTATCGCAGAAGGCCCCTACGGATCCAGCCTCCAGACTCCCGAAGCACTACTACTAGTTCTTGCCCCTATTTAATCGAGAAGCGGCTAGCAAGCTGCCCCCTTACCGAGTTTCCGACTATAAGATCGAGCTCCGCGAAGGAGCTGTTCCGCCATTCGGTCCTCTCTATTCGATGTCCCGAGACGAGCTCCTCGTACTCCGAAAGTATCTTGATAATAATCGCCGAAACGGGTTTATTCGGTCCAGTCGCTCTCTAGCAGCGAGTCCAGTTATGTTCGCCCGCAAGCCGGGAGGAGGGTTGCGGTTCTGCGTCGATTATCGAGGATTAAATGCCTTAACGAAGAAGAACCGGTATCCTATTCCTCTAATCTTAGAAACTCTCGAGCGCCTATCTAAGGCCAAGTATTATACGAAGCTCGATGTTATTTTAGCGTTTAACAAGATCCGGATCGCGGAAGGACACGAGTGGATGACTGCCTTCCGCACTCGCTACGGACTATTCGAGTATACTGTCCTTCCTTTCGGTCTTTGCAATGGCCCGAGTACCTTCTAGGAGTATATTAACGAAGCACTCTAAGAATTTTTAGACCGCTTCGCGACGGCCTATATCGATAACATTCTAATCTACAGTTAGACGCTCGAAGAACACCGAGAGCACATCCGTTAAGTACTCGCAAGGCTCGAAGAATTCGGCCTCTACCTCGATATCGACAAGTACGAATTCGAATGCAAACAAGTTAAGTTCCTCGGATTAATTATCTCGACGGACGGCGTCTCGATAGATCCGGAAAAGATTACAGCAGTTCTTAACTGGCCGCAGCCTCGCAACCTTAAGGAAGTATAGGGTTTCCTTGGGTTCGCGAATTTCTATCGTCGTTTCATCCGAGGGTACTCCTTTACCGTTCGCCCTCTTACGAGGTTAACCGGCAAGGATGTACCCTTCGTGTGGGATCGAGCCTGTCAAGAGGCGTTCGACCACCTTCGAAGCTAGTTCACTTCCGCTCCGCTCCTCCGGCATTTCGACTTCGATAAGGAATCCCGAATCGAGACGGACGCCTCCGATGGGGTTACGGGTGCAGTCCTTTTACAGAGGGAATCCCCGAGAGTCCGTAGCTTCCTATTGCCTTCCTATCCCGGAAGATGTTGCCTACCGAATGCAACTATAACATCTATAATAAGGAACTGCTCGCTATCGTAAAGGCTTTCGAGGAATAGCGACCGGAACTCGAGGGAGCCGCCTTTCCGATCGAAGTGAGTTCGGATTACAAAAATCTTCTATATTTCCTTAAGAGCAAGGTCCTTAACCGCCGGCAGACGCGGTGGAGCGAGTTCCTATCAAGATTCGAGTTCAAAATCCAGTACACTCCCGGGTCCGCCAACTCCTAAGCCGACGCGCTTACCCGGCGGCAAGGCGATAAGCCTACAGATCGTGAAGGTCCGCGACCCGAGCAAGTTGTTCTTAAGCCATCCAATCTTAGTCCGGAGCTCGCGGAAGCGCTCCAGGTTCAGGGATCGGAGGTGCCTCCGCTAGTTGTCCGCTTCGCACGAGCCCTCGCCGATACGATGCAGATCTCCGCCGGAACGGACCGGGAGGCAGGGTCCCCCCCAGCTGAAGAACATAGGGAATGGGAGGGCTTCTCGGAAGACGAGCCGACTCCCGATTCCTCCGAATCCGAGCAAGAACCGAGCGATGCGGACTCCGATAGCGACGATTCCTCGCAACCTAGCGACTCCGACTCTAAAGCTTCGTTCGAAGGCTTCGAGGAAGAGGCTTTCCTTACCGAAGATCTGTTAAATGCCGCGTACCTCCAGGACCCCGAGGCCCGCGGATTAGTCGCTGCTCTGCAGAATAGAGACCGCATCTTTCCTAAATAGACTCTCTCCGAGTGTAAACTCGTAGGAGGGAAGGTGCTGTACCGAAACGCTCTATTCGTCCCCGATTTCGAAGGACTCCGAGACCGTGTTATAAGAACATGCCACGATATCCCAGCCGCCGCTCATCTAGGACGAGAAAAGATGCTAAGCCTGATCCGACGATTCTATTACTGGCCTGGAATGCACTAGGATTGCAGCCGTTACGAAGACAACTGCCCTATCTGTAAGAGAGCAAAGGCGGATCGGCTTAAGCCGAGGGGGTTCCTAAAGCCTCTTAGCACTCCGCGTCTCCCTTAGAGACATATTTCGATAGACTGGATTACGAAGCTGCCGAAGGCTTCCACCTACGGAGGCAGGAAAGTACGCAACATCCTTATAGTAGTCGATCGTTTAACTAAAGATCGGCACTTCCTCCCGTACAATAGTACTACCGCTTAAGCTACAGCCGAGTTATTCGTCGATGGAATCTTTAGGTACTATAGTCTCCCGGAGTCTATTACTTCCGATCGAGCTCCGCAGATAATCGGTCGTTTTTAGCGACGATTGTGCAAGATCCTAGGTATCTCAGCCGAAGTCTCGACTGCATACTATCCTCAAACAGACGGGTAGACGGAAATCGCAAACGCCCTCTGCGAACAGATGCTACAGTGCTACGTCAATTACGAGCAAGATAACTGGCCAAAACACTTAGCTCTCGCAGAATTCGCAGCAAATAATTGGGACTTATCGTCCACCGGGATGTCACCCTTCTATGCTCTCTATAGCCATCACCCCCGCACGGGAATGGAGCCCCCTCTAGGCCTGCCTGCCGCAGAAGGCGAGCTCGAGAGGGACGCCGACGAGTATGCTTAGAAAATGAACGATCGATTGGAAGTCCTCCGCCGAGACCTCGACTACGCAAAAGAAGTCTACTAACACTACGCGAACCGCAGGCGAGGGGCAGCCCCGAACTATTAAGTCGGAGATAAGGTGTTCCTCGACGCTCGGAATTTCAAGACAAAAAGACTAAGCCGCAAGCTCGACTAGAAGAAACTAGGCCCTTTCACCGTCTCGGAAACCGTGGGCTCGCATGCGTACCGACTCGATCTACCTCCAGAGATGGGAATTCACCCTATCCAACCTGTCGTTCGCCTGCGACCTGCAGGTACGGAACCACTGCCGCACTAGGAAGAAACCGATCTGCCGCTAATGCCTGTCGATAAAACTCCTAAAGCCGACCCGGAAGAGTACACTATAGAAAGGATCGTAGGTTGGAAGGAGGAACAGGGACGGAATATGTTCCTCGTCTAATAGGAAGGATATCTAGAAGAGGGAGACCGCACTTGGGAACCGCTACGCTATATAGTATTCGAGAAGGAAAAGATCCGTGCCTATAGTGGACTTCGGACGTTCCTAATTCTAAAGAGGGAATAGTTGGAAGCGTATTAATAGAACATCTAAGAGGAGATCCGCCCGACAGCCGGAACGGAGCACGAGCACCCTCTTTACGTTCAACTACTAGACGGGAAAACAGTAGAGGAACTCCTGTTAGAGGACGACGCATCCTCTGTTGGTTCAACGCCTCCCCCCTCCCCACCTCCAGCCTAGGGGCCGGGCCTAAGGGGGGTTACTGTTATAGAAGACACCCTAGTAGGATCTGAAAACCGCGCAGGTCCTCGTCCCGACCCGAATTCGAACGCGCGAACCGACCCTGCCATTCAGCGTCCCGAACGAGGATCGAACGCGCGAACCGACCCTGCCGTTCAGCGTCCCGACCGAGGATCGAACCTCTAGGGATCCCTTGCCGACGCTTAGGGACCCCGCGGAATGGAAACGGACCGGCCGGACTACAGTCCGCCGGCGAGCATGGATGCGCAGGTTTGTCAAACACAGGCGCTGAAAGAGACAAAGGAGGATGAGACAAAGGTGAATAGAAAGGAGCAAACGCAGCCCCGCCTGCGTTTGCCTGCGCCGTGTGTATTTTAGTCAGAGGTGCCTCCTGCACCTCTTCTTCTTCCTTCGTGTTTCGTTCTGTACACCAAACCTAGTTCTTGGTTTCCAGACCACTTCTCACCTCTCGCCTTCTAAGGCTCTTACTTCTTGACTTCGTCGTCCAGGCTTCCACGCCTTAACAACGACCTTGCGATCCGGGCATTGTTTCGCGCGGTGTCCAGCTCTCTTGCAGATAAAGCATAGGTCGGCGGCCCTTAGTCGGGTTCTTTCTTAATCCGAGCTAGCGTCGTTCGTCCTATCCTTCTCTGCGGTTCCCTTTTCCGTAGCCGGTCTTTCTCGTTCGTTTAATCGGCGGCGTATAGGTTTGTCGGCTCTTTTTGTCGGGGCTGCGTTTCGTTTAACAAGCTTGCGTTCCCGGTAAGCTCTTTGTCGGTTTAGGGCGGCGTCGGCGACGTATGCACAAAAGGTTTCGTACGAGGTATAAGGATCCTTAGACTTCGAGAGGAGCTTAGTTCCTAAGGCAGCAGGTACGTGTTCCTGTAGCACTTTCTTCCGGTCGTCTCGGTGTATATTGGCCTTGTCTGCGAGGCTGTTTATCTTTCCGATGAACTGGTGAATGTCGACACCGTCTACTTCGCTTGGGTCGTACATCATTTCTCGCAGCTCTTCTCTCGCCTTCGAGTCCTGGTTGTCGTCGTGGAATACCGCAGATAGCGTAGCTATCATCTTAGCTACACCTGAAAACGGGATTTCTACGGACATGTATCGTCCTTCTAGCAGCTCGGTTGGGTACCAGATGAGCATAGCAGAGCTCGCTGCGACGATCGCGCAGCTTCAATCTGCCCTGGCCTCCGTTTAACAGGCCACCCTACAACCGGCGACCGACGCCCGCACCAATCGTGGAATTACCCCACAAAACAGCATTCACGGCAATAGCTTCCAGCCTACCGGCCTCGCGGCGATGAAAGAGTTTGCACCATATAGGTCTAACCAAGACGCTAAGAACCCGAGATTCGACAGAAAAGCAAGGGAATCAAAGCAAGATCCAGGTCGATTTAGCGGAGACAAGAGTACCTTTGACCACTGGGTATACAAAATCGCTGGCAAATTCCGACGCGACGACGAGACCTTTAAGACTGAGAGGGACCGCATGGATTGCCTGTTTAGCCTGCTCGATAGTAGCACTTTCTTCCGGTCGTCTCGGTGTATATTAGCCTTGTCTGCGAGGCTGTTTATCTTTCCGATGAACTGGTGAATGTCGACACCGTCTGCTTCGCTTGGGTCGTACATTATTTCTCGCAGCTCTTCTCTCGCCTTCGAGTCCTAGTTGTCGTCGTGGAATACCGCAGATAGCGTAGCTATCATCTCAGCTACACCTGAAAACGGGATTTCTACGGACATGTATCGTCCTTCTAGCAGCTCGGTTGGGTAGCTATCGAGCAGGCTAAACAGGCAATCCATGCGGTCCCTCTCAGTCTTAAAGGTCTCGTCGTCGCGTCGGAATTTGCCAGCGATTTTGTATACCCAGTGGTCAAAGGTACTCTTGTCTCCGCTAAATCGACCTGGATCTTGCTTTGATTCCCTTGCTTTTCTGTCGAATCTCGGGTTCTTAGCGTCTTAGTTAGACCTATATAGTGCAAACTCTTTCATCGCCGCGAGGCCGGTAGGCTGGAAGCTATTGCCGTGAATGCTGTTTTGTGGGGTAATTCCACGATTAGTGCGGGCGTCGGTCGCCGGTTGTAGGGTGGCCTGCTAAGCGGAGGCTAGGGCAGATTAAAGCTGCGCGATCGTCGCAGCGAGCTCTGCTATGCTCGTCTGTAGGTTGGGCATATCCTTAGACATCGTAGCGGTACTCGAGTCGTCGATTCTCTCTTCGGAACGTGTCTCGATACTAGTAACGACGGGCACTTCTAGCTCTGTGTCGTAGGGGTGGGGTGTAACGGGCGTCTCT
The DNA here is from genome assembly GCA_026725115.1 of Cercospora janseana. Taxonomy (NCBI): domain Eukaryota; kingdom Fungi; phylum Ascomycota; class Dothideomycetes; order Mycosphaerellales; family Mycosphaerellaceae; genus Cercospora; species Cercospora janseana. The sequence continues at coordinate 3,421,863 of CM049098.1, forward strand.
AGCTCTAGGTTACGGTAGGCTTGAACGGGCGTCGTTGGCTCTATGTTCGCGGGTCTAACGACAATAGTATCTTCGCTATTGCTCGTTTCTCCGGGTGTCCTTCTCGTCTGTGGGAGTCTAGCGGACCTACGTGTCGGTTGGACGGTGCTGTTCGTCGGCATTGACTACGTAATTAGGTTGGTTCTGCAGCTTAGTTTATCGTCGTGTACAGCCGACGCAGTGTTGTGCACCGGAGTGCAGCGAGTGGTGTTGGGTGGATATCTTTTATTGCTTCCACAGCAAAGAGAGCGAGTTTAGAGTAGTGTCACGATCGCTAGCACAGGGATGAACCTATTGCATTGGATGCTACGGACGAAGACTCTAAACTAAGGAAGAAAGGAAAGAGTAAGAAGAAACAGGAGCAAGCTGGGCTTTTATGCAACGTGGCGAGGGCGCCCCTGTCGAGTCTTGGCGTGTTGGGGCGCTTACCTAACACTGCCTAAGGCAGCGCTGGCGCTGGTCCTCACACAACCTACCTAACTAACAGAATTGCAAACCTAACAACAAAGAAAATCCCGAAACAGGATCTTAAAGATGATCTGAATATAGGGCGGGTCAAGGTTGACTTATCTCCAGTTAGGAGATTCGGATGCAAAGCATACAAGTATAAGGACAACAGAGTACAGTCCCACAAATTCGCCCCTAGGGCAGATGTGTACTGGTCAATTGGATTCTATGAGGATTCAAGCACAAACTATCTTCTGTGGAGAGTCGGAGAGACCAGTCTAGAATGAAAGAAATCACAAATAGGTACAGGATATTAGGTTTACTCCCTATATAACATTCTAGGAAGACAACGTCTAGAAAGATGAAGTCAAGACATCAATTTCTTCGACTCCAAACTTCTTAACTCAGCCTCAATTTTAGAGGGAGCAGGAGTTAGGGAACTCTCACCTAAGTTAAGAAAACCAGGATCAAGAAAACCAGGATGATTATAATAATTATAAGGATCAGGATGAACCATTTGTACACCCACAACCTTTTGAGAATGACTCTTTAAGGCACCCTAGGATTCCAAACATCCAGGATACTAAACATAGGTCTCAAGACGAAGCTACTGCTGAAGTCCCTAATCCAACGGCTAAAGACTCTGAGGATACTATCCATGTACGACACGTTCAAAGACCACAGGAGTTGGCACCCAATGTCTCTTTAGAAGACTTAGATACAGGAGCGGCTGATGCTCCTTAAAATAAAACAGTAGAAGTCACTCAAACTCAACATAATAATTATAGTGCAATCCATAGCCCTAATCTATTAGAGGGAGTGCAATCAACTCCGAGTAGTAATAACCTAGAGAGGTATACAACTCGTGCTGGAAGAATCGTGTTTAGGCCCAACTATGCTACAATTTCGAAGACTGGCAGGGCTAGAGCAGCTGCTAAGATAGCAGGTATAAGGGATGTGCATCCAGCAAAGCTAAGTAGCCCAGCTACATTCGCTAAGGCTATGAGTAGGCCTGACAAAGGCCAATAGGTTAAGGCTATCAAAACTGAAATGCTCTTAATAAAAGACAAGAGTGTCCTGAAGTGGATTAAGATAAGATGTCAGACATGCCAAAGGGCAGGACCCCTATTACAGGAAAATGGGTATTTAAGATCAAATTCCTTCCTAACGGGTCTATTAAGAAGTATAGAGCAAGATGGACAGCTAGAGGCTTTGCTTAGAGAAAGGGCATTAACTATACTAAGACATTTGCTCCAACACTAAGGGCTGCCTCTGCCAGACTCCTGCTTGCATTGCATGCAAACTATGGATGGAAAAGGCGCCAAGTGGATGTTGAAGTTGCCTTTATGAACCCAGATATTGATAGGCCAGTCTATATTGTCCTACTAGAAGGGTTAGACTTAGTCTTTAAGAATACTAAAGGAATGGTCATTCAGATTTAGAAAGGGCTATATGGACTTAAGCAGGCTGCAAATCTCTAGTACTATAGTGCCTCAGATGCCCTTAAAGCCCTTGGACTACATAAGACATCTAGTAATGCATGTGTATTTGTTAGTAATGGAATTCTAGTCCTGCTCTATGTTGATGACTTCCAGATCTTTAGGAAGTTAGAAGAGAGGATTAATAACTTCCTTGCCAAGCTTGGCAAGAAGTATACCATCAAAGTTGTTAACACGAATGTGTTTCTTGGCCTAAAGCTAAACTATAGCGATGATGGCACCCTACAGATTTCTTAGGAGCATTACCTAACAGAGAAGCTTGCCAGCCATGGTATAACCAATGTTAAGAGTGTCAAACACCCCATTGACAGGCTGTATGAATCAAACAAGGGAGAATGTACTTAGGATGAGTTTAGGATTTATAACAAGATAATAGGAGAGCTCCAGTACCTGTCCAACATAACAAGGCCTAACATCTCTCATGCTGTGAACCACCTTGGGAGATTCAATAAGAATCCTTCCCTAGACCACATTAATGCTCTTAAGCATGTCTGGAGATATCTGTTAGGAACTGCTAAAAAGGGATTGACTTACAGGAAGGTCCCTAATATTACTCCTTTAGCATACTTAGACTCCGACTTTATAGGAGATACTGAAAATGTCAGATCCACCTCTGGATTCCTACTAATACTTGCAGGAGGGCCTGTTATATAGAGGTCCAAACTCCAGAAAGAGGTAGTGCTATCAAGCACTGAAGCAGAGTATCTGGCCCTTACAGAGGCAACCAGAGAAGTCTGCTGGTCTTTGAATCTTCTTAGAGAAATTCAGGACTTTACAACCCTTAAGGTGGATCAAATCCTAATTAAGGTAGACAACTAGTCAGCTATTAGCCTAGCAAAAGATCACGCAAACACAAAGAGGTCTAGACACGTTAACCTAAGGAACCATTACTGCAGAGAGAAGTACAGACTTAGAGTTATTGGAATCCAATACGTCAGGACAGATCAACAGCTGGCAGATGGCTTAACTAAGCCGAAGTCTCCAAATCCTATCCTCTAATTAGGATATAAGAACAGCAACTAACTTTTGAGTCACTCATTTAAGGGATTTAGAAGGGACTAAATCCATTTCCTATGTATACTGACTTTTCTATACTAACTTTTTCTTATATTAAAGCAAACACCCGCAGGCTCTGCTGCTAATATTGCAGCCGCCTATGCTGCATTCTCCTAAATGCATAACCTTCTGCATCCTGCAGATACCTGGATCAATACACATCTAGCCGAAGCCAAGCTCAATTAAAGAAAGGGATTCAAGCAAAGTTATGCCTAGGTTCCACCCATCTGGGTGTCACCACCATCATGGCCTCCACTGCCACGTCCCTAACCACGGCCTTAACCACGGCCTCGAGCTCTGCTGCGACCTGAACCACGGACTAGCTTAGGACTGTTTCGGCTGGACTGTTAACCTGAATCATTGCTGAACCCCTGGAATGACGATTCAGCACTCCTAGCAGAACGCTCTAAGTGCGCAGAAGATGTGTTTGCCCCAACTCCCTAATTGGCACGAGCGGCCTATGCTGCTGCATTTATGCTAAGATAATTAGCAATATTCTAAGCACCTTGTGCAGTTCTTTGGTCTAGATTTGGAATTGGAATCAATATGCTTCTGTCTCTAGCTCGAGCAGAAGTTGGAACTATACTGCTAGGACGACGAGGAGGGATCACCTACAGAGGCTCAGACTGTAACTAACGACGCTAAGCTCTTGGTGTTGGAACATAATTAGAGAAGTCGCATCTGCCAAAGTGGTTTCCATAGCCGCAATTAGCATATGCACCTTGCAGGAATGTCTTTCCATCCTAACTTAGAGTTGCATACTCAGTCTATAGACCATTCCCGCTGCGGCATCCTAAACAGGCATTGCCTCCATTATAAATAGTGCGATGCTTAGAGGCCTGGACTATTGCAGCTAGAAGATAATTGGAGTTCGAAGAAGAGGCTAGGTTAAAAGATTTATCGGCCTGCCTAGTATTTGGCTCGTGTACCAACCTTAATGAACCTTCGCCGTGACTAAAGAACTGCCTAGCATCTTCGTTTCGAAGTTGGGCAGGAATCGCCTTATAATCGCCTTTAGGTACTAACATGCAGGCTCGGCGAATCCGACGCAAGGTTTCCAAATCCAGCTTCACATTCTGCTTAACTGCATGGATGTTAGTACTAAAAGCACTAGAAGATGGATCCTAAACCTACTAAGGTCAAGCAAGTAATCTAGTTGATATGGACTCCCCTTGTGGCCAGAAGGTCTACTACCTCCAGATAGGCGCTTTCCACCATCACCACCACTTCCACTACCTCCCTAGCCAGTCGCTATATAGCCTCCACCACGGCTCGATACTTGAGCTATAAATCACAATGCAGTGGATGATGTTGAGTGTGTGTGTTAATAGGTGCAGCAAGAGATTGGATGTTGTTAATGGATATAGAAAAGAAACATTGGCTAACAGGAAAGATTCAACCCTTTTATAGCTAAAGGAAGGCTAAACAATTACCTGCAGTCACCTGCAGTTTGCTGATAACCTTTGATTGTTATAAGGCATTTGTTGAGCCCACTCACTATTGCTAAGCAATCAGCATTCACCATTACTAATGCAGTCAGTCTTTTCAACCTAACAGCATATAACAGTCCAATGATTGTACCGTGGATTCACGTGCATGAGAGGGAGTGCATATGGCCGCCATCTACACAGTAGCGGCAGGTACCCTCCCAAGCGCATACGCAGGTGAGCTTAGTCTCTTTAGATCTGTCTTCTAGGCTGAGTCTATCTAGCATCGAATTAGATATTCATGATTTACGTCTATGCGTTTTTATCTCGCAGCAGCGAGGACTCGATTGCAGCTAGAGCTAGATTTGCTAAGAACTTAACTAATGCAGGTCAAATCGCAGAGTTATAACCTTAGTAAGAGTTACGGAGACCTATAACGCCGCTTCGAGGATGTCAAATCCGCGCAGGAGACGATAAGCTCTCAAATTCTCTAGCAGAGCGCTTAGTTGTTAGCTCTAAAGAGCTTATGCAAAAGCCTCGACTAGCAACTCAAGGCCTCTCGTGCCACTCCTAGCGGCCAAATCGATCTAGCTAACGATAAAACATACTTTCTGGACGCTGAAAGTCCTATTTATTATGCGGTCTAGGAACTTAGTAATTAGCGTAGAGAGATAGTCTAAAAGTAAGTGACCACGAGTTGAATATTGCGGAGGTTTTCGAAAAATTAACAGAATTCTCCGGTCTTGTTACTAGAGATTTTGGTAAGTGTGCTCGTATAAGGGCGGGGCATCGAAGTGTAATAAAGCACCTATAGACGCGTGCAACGTCGCTCGCAGTATACTTATATAAGGGCAGGGCATCGAAGTCTAATAAAGCACCTATAGACGGGTGCGACGTCGCTCGTAGTATGCTCGTGTAATCTTAATAATACGGGCGGGGCATCGAAGTCTAATAAAGCACCTATAGACGGGTGCAACATCGCTCGCAGTATACTCGTATAAGGGAGGGGCATCGAAGTGTAATAAAGCACCTATAGACGCGTGCAACGTCGATCGCAGTATACTTATATAAGGGCAGGGCATCGAAGTCTAATAAAGCACCCATAGACGCGTGCGACGTCGCTCGCAGTATGCTCGTATAATCTTAATAATACGGGCGGGGCATCGAAGTCTAATAAAGCACCTATAGACGGGTGCAACGTCGCTCGCAGTATACTCGTATAAGGGAGGGGCATCGAAGTCTAATAAAGCACCTCTAGACGGGTGCAACGTCGCTCGTAGTATACTCGTATAAGGGAGGGGCATCGAAGTCTAATAAAGCACCTCTAGACAGGTGCAACGTCGCTCGCAGTATGCTCGTATAATCTTAATAATACAGGCCGGGCATCGAAGTCTAATAAAGCACCTATAGACGGGTGCAACGTCGTTCGTAGTATGCTTATATAAGGGCGGGGCATCGAAGTCTAATAAAGCACCTATAGACAGGTGCAACGTCGCTCGTAGTATGCTCGAATAAGGGCGGGGCATCGAAGTCTAATAGAGCACCTATACACGCCTGCAACGTCGCTCGCAGTGTGCTATGTAGTATAATCTTAATAACATGGGCAGGGCATCAAAGTCTAATGAGGCGCCTATACGTACTAGGCGGAGTCGGGACGAGTCATGTATGGACGTCTCATCCGTCGACATTTGTCACTCTAGATCTACGTACGTTGTACAGTTATGTATTTTTAGGTTGGCGGAACGATCCGGTAGAAGCGGAGGTGATATCTTCGACCGTCCAGCATAACCTCCCCTACATCTCAGCTAGAATGGGTACGACAATTCCTTCCTAGTAAGGCATGGCCGGATCGAGAATCGAGAAACAAGGTTATACACTCCAGGCCCAATGCCTGCCGGCTAAACCTTCTTCGGGTGTGCTATTATTAGAATGTAAAGACTATTTCTCTATGCATGAACGATAGCGCTATGCTATAAAGCTCGGACCTAGAGAGGAGATAGGCAAAGGTGCATATATAAGACGCTACCTGGACATCCGTGGAAATCAAACACCTTCTCCAGCATCGTAGTCCCCCAATTATTAAGATTTGTCGGAATTAGACGTTCCATTACTAAGCGACTCCATACCGACTATGCATCCAAGCACGCTCGCCTTTCTCTTTTCCGTAGCTACAGCTTTCCCAGTTCAGGAAGAGGCCTCGAACAATTTGCAAGCAAGAAGAGTCGTCTCAAAGATAGCTATTAGCAACGCACCATATTGCTATTATCCAGGGTTTGGCGGTGGCAGTGGAGTACGCTCTGTTCTAAGTTCTAACCCGCTCGGATTGGCGTTACTAATTAGTTGTTGCAGACTACTAATTGCAGTCCGGAAGATGCAGCTCAGTGTCTTAACCTGAAACAAAGTGTATTGTACAACACAGTCCGTTTCCTCTTTACTGTGTCTAAAGCTCTCCTCTGTGCTAATACTTCCTCTAGTGCAGTGGCAATCCGGGCTATACGAACTCATGGCAAGGGTGGGCGCGCGGCCCGGATATCTGCGACTGTTATTATTGGTAAACACGGGAATGAAATGCTAGGAACCTGTCATGGACTGTAACTACTGGGTGGATTATAACATCTTTGTTACAATCCGGCTACAGATATAGGACTTGAATGCTTTTACAATGTCGTTCTTTCGTTGAAATCTTCGGAATGTGTTCAATTAAGGGGCTGTTGCATTTCACATTATTACCGGTAAACCACGGGACGCCTTTATAGCGCAGTAAGAGTCCCGATCAGTGGACGGCTTGTTTTACCTCTCTCTAAGCAGATTTTCGTAGGAGTGTAAAGCAGTAGAGAGCGTAATACCCGGGGCAAACAACTCGTTTAGACTAAGCAATCGCATTGTCCCCGAGCTAAAGCAGCGAAAGATACAGTTAAGTCTAGATCGCATACGGCCGTCTTTGGCGATCAGACTTATCGTTTTTCACGTTAGCTACTATGCCTTTAGCAAAGGAACACTAACGTGTTTTATCAGCTAGTGTGCCACATCAACTAGTGTGTCAGCTTTTGAGGTAGACCATATTGTAAATTCAATTTCTATCTAGTGGTGGCTCTGAGACAACCAAAACTGGATCAATAAGTAGTTCAGAAGCTGGTTTATCTGATGGACAAGCCCTTGCAGTGTGTCCTTTAATGCGACACTTTCTATAGGCTGGTGGAGCCCTTACTGGCTTCTCATTCTGATCTATCAAAGTGACTACCTGTCGTGCCTGTGACTGAGCTATGTCTCTATAAGCTAATTCATCGTTGTCAACACCAAGTGTAAGCTTGATCTTCTTCCGTAGAGCTCTGTGAGACTATACTTCATCGATAACAGCCCTCAGATTGTTATAGTTAGCTTGTAGTAGGGCTCAGCTAGCTTGTTGCTTTTGGAAGCCTCTTGAGAACTTGTCTACTACCTTAATAATTGGTGTTAGTGAACTGCCTTAATGCTGTAGGATCTTGTCTGTCAAGTGGCTTGTATACTTCTTAACCTGCCTTGCATTCTGAGGGGTTTGATTGAGTTCCTGTGATAAATGAGGGGTGGTGTTGGTGTTGTTAACTAATAAAATACAAGCTTGGACAATACTGCCTGTGGATCAAAGGGCAATAAGCCCGAACCTCTAAAGGCTGCCTTAATGTTCTAAGTAGTGAATGCACTCTTATATGCTGGTTCTAGAGTAGGGATAAAGTCTTCCTTGATTAGGTAGTGGTATCCAGCTCTGCTAAGCCTTAAGATACCCTTGGAATAGGCCTTCTTTAGTGGACCAAATATACTAACATCCAGTGGTTGTAGTAGATGAGAAGAATAAGGTGGCATACAGAGGGTAACTATGCCTGCCTCCTGACAGTATCCTTCAAATTTAGGTGTTATATGGCTGTTATAACCATTAAGAATCAGAGCCTCCTATGACCAACAGTCCTATGCTTAGTGTAGTCATCAAAATGCTAAATCCATGCGAGTCCATAATTATATAAGGTCCAGCCCTTAGGACTGACACCAATCTTCTATGTTGGTAGAAGGCAGTAGAACCAAGCCCTGTTTATTTCCTTGCCTTGGAAGATAATGTATAGTGGAATTGACTAGCCTTGCGCGTTAATGCATGCGATAACAGTCTGCTATTGTGTTGAATCGGAAACTAGCACTTTTGGTCGTTGTTTACGCTCTGTAGCAGTAACAACCATAGTATTCTGACAATAACTAAGGCGGAAGCCACTCTCATCAAAGTTGGAGATATTATGTTTAGTAATTCCATAGTTAATCATCGTGTTGTGGACGAGCTGAAACCACTCCTCAATAATAACTAGGTCCTCATTCTTTGCTCTTTGTGCTAATAACCTCCGTGATAGTCGTGTTTCAATCTCAGGGTAACGTTTGACAAAGCGATGAGCCCATAACTGTCCAACCTCTTTACCAGTCCGTGCTATGAGTATTAATGAACCCCAGCTCTTGATTGTAGCCTGTGTTGGCGAATGACCTCGTAAATTAAGGTCCAGAACCTTCTTTATAATTACCTCTTGTTCTACAGAGGTCAAGGCTCTATTAATATTTGGTGAACCAGCCTGAGGACGGACTCTATTAAGCCTTCGGTTGAGGGTCTGACGATTAACATTGTAGGCTTCTGCAGCGCGTCGCACGCTTGGAAAACGACCTAATCGATAATCACGTATAGTATACTAAATAGCCTCTTCTTTTTAAGACTATATTACGTAGTATAGTTAAATAATCACGCGTTAAAAGAGTAGTAGTAGACACGCGATTGAGGCTAACACACTAGATAATGTAGTACACTAGCTAATAAAACACGTTAGAGCTGTCGGGCCTCAGCTCCCGGCAGACGGCGGGGAATAGCTCTTAGACTTTTTTCTAGAAATGGAAGCGACAAGCGGAGCTTAATTTGTAAGCATGCCAATGATGCAAACGTGTACCCCTGTCCCCCTGCGCAGCCTTGTTTTCCATCCATAAATGCTCGTATATAATAGGACGACATCGTACCTCCTATGCGGGCTACTATAAACTCTAAATCCCTTTATTACTGGATTGTGCTAGCAAGATTCAATGCGAGGACCCGAGAGACACCTAGGATCAAAATAGGCGAGATTGCGTAAAAGAATCGCATAATTCTCTCCGTTAGCAAGGCAAACCTAGATCTTTGTTGCAACGATAGATAACTGCTTGCTAAGACGGCTTCTCTGCGCGCTAAGACATCCTTTGCGGCCAACGGATCTCGTCTAAGACACGTTTGCGTACCGGCAGTATAATGGAATACCTGCGATTTATGCCATTGCAAGGCACCGCAGGCATAACAGGAATATCCCTAGCCGTACGTCTGTTCTTTAGATGGGCATCCTAGTACTATATCGCTAATGTACGTAATCGAGCCGCCGAGGGGACTCTATATCTAAAGTAGAAGCAGCTAATTAAATATTGCAGATAATCGCGGCTTGCCTCTAAACTATACTGCATTTAAAATGGCCTTAAAGGCGCGCGAATAGACTGTAGCCTGTATCGAACAGTTTCTTCGAGAGAGACCGGCAACGGCTATACAAGGCCGTTGTCTTTGCTATATGGCTGTTCGCCATCTAGCAGGCTGGTCGTAGCATATATAAGGAACAAAACTACTACAAGTTGCTCGGCGTTACTTATAGCGCGGAGGACGTAACGGTCAAATCGGCGTTTCGAATGCTGTACGTCTCCCTCTCCTAGCGCTGCAGGTCGAAAAGCAAGCTTTGCAACAATAGCACAAGGTTAACGATCCACGCAGCGCGAAGAAGCACCATCCCGATAAAGTCGCGGCGGAGCACCGGCAGCTCGCTACGGAGCATTTCATCCGCCTGCAAAACGTCTTCAATGTTATTAGCGACTCCGATCTCCGCAACATCTACGATTATTATGGCCCCTTAGCAGTTAACTGCTCGGAGATCGACTGCAATGTTAACTACAACTACATTTACTAATACTACTTAACTCGGAACATGAACACGACAGCAACGGCGACGACTGAAGGCGGAGGCCTTAGGGCCTCTCAGCACGCGTATGTACACCCAGAGCGCACTGCTAACATTGATGGTGGAACAGCGCGCGACGAGAATGGAGGCCGCTACCCTCCGGACGCGTCACGCGCCGGGCCAGCCAACGAGGCCAGCAGCGGCAATACCGCCAAAACCGACAAACTAGAGGACGACTCCCACATAATAGAACTAAGAACCATCGAGGCCGACATCGAACGAGCTCTTAAACACAGAGGCCTGCCTCAGGACCTCCTCTAGACCCTCCTACGCGCCTAAGAGCGCACCCGACTCGCGATCCAACACTATAGCGAGACACACTATACGGCAGCGAAACTACAACAGATTAGCGACGATATTAGGGCAATGCAAAAGTCCCAACGCGCAAACACTATACAGGCGCGCACACAGTCGTGGGCACAGATGGCGGCTAAAGCCAATCCGGCACTAGCTACCTAGCCGAAGCACCCAGAGGGAGCCCATATAATTACGGTTAATATGGGCTCTGCAGAGGCAAGAGAGGAAACGAAGAAGTAAGACGCAAAGGGAATACAAGCAAGAATAGGAATACACATAGCAGCAGCGGTCCAGAAGCTGCCGAGTGGTAACCTAAGGGTGCTAGTATATAGCGCAGAGGACAAGAAGAGGCTAGAGGGGAACCAAAGGTGGCTAAAAGAGATATAGCCCGAGGCGGAAATCCAACAAAACAGACACCAGGTCCTAATCCATAAGGTCCTTACAAACATAGACATTAGGGAGAAACAACTCTAGGAGACGGTGTAGGAGGAAAACGCGAGGTACATCCCGGACCTACGAGTGCTAAAGGTAGAGTAGCTAGGGAAAGCAAGAGCGCGAGAAGGCAAACATATGTTGTCAGTTATTATAACGGTCTAGAGCGAGGCGCAAGCGAGGAGATAGTAAACAAAGGGCTCCTACATAACAGCAACTTCTGGACTGTAGAGCCCTTCCACCCACAACAAAGAGTCGTACAATGCCTCTAATGTAATAGGTTCGGACACGTTAAAAACCACTATAAGGAGACTACCGAGAAATGCGGGAAGTGTGCAGGAGAGTATAGGACAGACACATGCGCAGCAACAACTAGGAAATGCAGCAACTGTAACGGAAACCACGCCTCCTAGGAGAGGATCTGCAAAATCAAACAGGCCGCGCACGCAAAAAGGATGAATTCTACAAGTTCTTCGCACAGAAATAGGCGGCCTACACGCAACAGACAACTACGTACGACGGATTTACGCTTATACAGAACAAGAAGAGACCAGGCCTACAACTAGAACGGTCGGCTTAAGAGGGAGAGCCTATACTAGCAGGCACACAAGCGACTAGCGCGGTAAGGCCAGGGCGGCTAAGGGGCACGACGGTAGCAACATTAGAAGGAAGAAAACAGACGAGAAAACTTCTATTCCAGCGGATTACCCGAAGCAGCTAGCCCAACTATAAAGATAAAGATAAAGATATAGGCATAGAGATACTCGTCCAAAGTCAACACCCTACACAATAAACAGACGCACCCTACAGATCTACTAATATAATGTAAACCACAGCCGAACGATCCAGTCGCTCCTCCTACAGGAGATAGACCTAAGGGAAACGCAGATCGTAGCACTCTAGGAACCGTGGATTAACCCCCAAACAAGGCAGACAAAGATAAGCAAGTACTACTTCCAAATCGTCCCAACAGGGGGCACGCGAGAGTCGCATTCCTAGTCTCGAAATACCTCGACACCTTAGAGTGGGAGCAAGTCGAAGCGGCCTCTACGGACGCAGTGTCTATCCGAATACAGACAAGGGACGGACCACTTACAATCCACAACGTATACAACCCTAGTGGGCCACCTAGCCACACGGAACCAGGCACTATACCAGCTACTATAGAAGCTATACGACTAGCAAACGAGAGGAACCCAGGCTTAGAGCAGATCTTACTCGGGGATTTCAACCTACACCACCTGAGGTGGGAGGAAACCTTACGCAGAACCAGCACGCTATGTCGGACCGACTAATCCAGGCTACCGAGCAGGCAGGACTCAACCTTGCAATCGAGCCCGGAACGGTTACATAGGAGAAACAGGGATGTAGTTGCCAAACGCTAGACCTAGTGTTTATAACAGCTGGGGCGCAGCAACGCGTTGTTACGTGTCAAACGGACCAGGAACGCGCCCACGGATCGGACCACCTCCTAATTATAACCACGATCGAGGACACAGAGCTAAGAGAGGCTACGCAGGACCCGAGACTATAGTAGAAAAAGGCAGACTGGGACGAGATATAGGAAAGGATCTAGGCAAAGAGCAGCGGGCTCCGCAGCGAGGAGATCCATACTAGGGGTGACGTAGATAGGTAGGCGGAAGCGCTACAAGGGATTATATAAGACACCGTTCGAGAGAGGGTTCTATACGCTAGGCTATCCCTATTCGCGAGAGAAAGCTGGACCCCGGAGACGCAACACCTAATAAGGACAGCGAGATTAGCAAGACGGGAATAGTGCAACAGCAGGACTAGGGCCAATTACGAGGCGTATATAGCAGCTAACTATGCAAGGTCGAAACAGGTTAGAAGAGACATAAACCTATCCTAGAGGGCGACAATTAAGGAAATAACGCAGAACCCGGACAAAATATGGAAGCTAGCTAGATGGGCGAGAGAAAGAGCCGGAAAACTATAACCGCCTCCGCAGTTCCCAGACGTGCTAATTGGACCCCAGGGCCAAACTAGAGGAAAAGCCAGAACAACGCGGAGAAAGCGGAAGCCCTCGCTACACACTTCTTCCCGGAACCTAGGACAGCCGACCTAAGCGACATAGACCAAGACACGATCCCAGAACCGATACACATAGAGCTCGCAGTTACAGAAGCGGAAGTACTAGGAACGATCGCACGGCTACCGACTAAGAAAGCTACAGGACCGGACTAGATACCGAACGAGCTCCTAAAGGGATGTAAGACCCGCCTCGCTCCGCTACTCGCCAAGCTATATACGGCGTGCCTTACGATAGGCTACCACCCTACCACATTCAAGAAATCGACTACAGTCGTCCTTAGGAAACCGCAGAAGCCAGACTACACAAAGCCTAACGCGTATAGGCCCATAGCTCTGCTAAACACAATGGCGAAAACGCTAGAGGCCATAGTCGCAGGAAGGATGTCTAAGGTCGCGGAAGAAAGAGGCCTACTGCCGGAGGCACAGATGGGGGCAAGGCTAGGTCGGTCTACACTCACAGCACTCGAACTAATTACGGAACAAGTACGGACGATTTGGGACACCAACCTAGGGGCAGTAGCGTCTATGCTATGCCTAGACATATTAGGAGCTTTCGACAACGTCTTACACGCCCGGCTACTTCACAACATCGCAATGTAGGGATTCCCGGCGTAGGTAGTAGGATTTATCGAGTCCTTCCTTTAGGGCCGCACAACTAAACTCCGCCTCGGAGACTATACGGACAAAGAACGGCCCCAGAGGACAGGGATCCCCCAAGGGTCAACGTTGTCCCCTATTCTCTTCCTGTTCTTTGCAGGGACACTACTCCCCGCGATCCAGGCCTAGCATGTGCTAGCAATGGGATTCGTAGACGACACCAACATACTTACATAGGGGAATAGCACGGCAGACAACTGTAGGAGGCTCGAGGCCGCATACGAAAAATGTATACAGTAGGCAAAGAGACATAGCGCAGCTTTCGCACCGCAAAAATACTAGTTGATCCACTTTATAAGATCCCGCAAGCACGACCTAAAGGCTACAGTACAGATCCAAGGCTTTGAAGAAGGACCATCGCCGTCACTGCGGTTACTAGGAGTCTGGCTAGACACTAAACTAACGTAGGGACCGCACGTTAAGAAGGCTGCGGAAAAGGGGGCATCCTAGATGAACTCGCTTCAGAGGCTCTGCAAATCCACATAGGGAGCGTCGTTCCAGAAGGCGAGACACATCTATACAGCTGTAGTCCGACCCGCTATAACATACGGGTGCCAGCTCTAAGCGAACCCTATAGGAACGGCGGGACACTAGAAAGGACTTACGAAACCGCTCGAGAGAGTACAGAACGTAGCGCTACGACATATTACAGGAGCCTATAAGAGCGTAAACCAGATGGTTCTCCAGAGCGAATCCGGAATTACCCCGATCCACCTTTACACCTAGGATATAGCAAGGCAACACGCGGTAAAGCAGGGCAACAACAGAGCAGACGAACACCTTAGGGAACAACGGCAGAGGGTGCTCCGCCAAAACCAACGCAGATAGAGGCGAGGACACTAGAGGAAAGACAACCTATTACGGAGGGAGACCATCCGAGCTATAGTCCAAAGACAGGAGGGAGAACCTCGAGGAGGCAGAAGCAGCTAGGCAGACGAGGAGTAGAGAAGGATATAGATGCGAGAAAAGACAAGAAGAACTACAACGACAAGCCGCCAGCCCGCAGCCTAGCGCACCGAAGGAGACAAAAAACACCTAGCAATACATAAGGGACTAACTAGGCCACAAAGCACGATAGTTACTCTCCTACGGACAGAACATATCGGATTCAACCACTACCTAGCTAAGCGCAGGGTCCTAGGAGTATCCCCTAGGTGTGAGTGCGGACAAAGCACGCAAACAGCTAAGCACATATGCGTGTTCTGCCCACTCCGACAAGGAAACAGGCAGAGCCTATTCGCCGACGCAGGCACGTCCGACTGGGAGACACTAACGACCACAAAGAAAGGCCTCCTCGCCGTAGCGAAATGGCTTATCCGGGAAGGCACACTTGGCCAATTCTCGCTAGCACGAGAGGAGGAAGAGGCGCAGACGACCCGAGGTCGTGCTTCGGGGAGAGGCAGGCACCTGGTGAGAGGGAGGGCTCCCACAGATACTGTGTACGTCCTAAGGAGAACAAATAGGGGGACAACCGAGTAGCGGCCGGTTGCAAAGAACAGAGGGAGGCCTAAGGAGTTTTATGCCGGAGAGACCCTGCCGGGCCTCAAGGGCTTTTGTACTTAAAAACCAAAGATAGGACACTCCGCTTACTCGGAGACGAGGTAGTTCGGTAAAAGATTGTCATATCATATCATAACTACATTTACTAAGCTTCTACTTAGAAAATATATTTCTACCTCGCATGTATTATCCAGTCTGCCGGTCTCTTCTTTACGGGAAGCTGGAGATGGGCACTCTGTTTATCGATTCTAATCGCCGCTGTGGCAACAATCGAAGGCTGCTTATGTCTAGAGCAGCACTCGTTGCTCGATCCAGTGCCGCCTTCCGCCAGCGACTCTTTCTTGAAACTTACAGGATTAGGTCGAGCTTACGTAGTGTTTAAATTAGTTATATTAGCAAGGGTTGTTATAAAAGCGACCCTCCTAGCATCTACCCAACTTCGGATGATGGTGGCGAAGCGAGCTCCAGAGGAGGCAAACGGTTAGAGCTTTATAGTCTATTAATGTCGCGAACAATACAACGATGCATCGCAGCAGCTAGCAATAGTAAACGCCGCTTTCTCAGTTATATTATCTCCCGGATTAGGGATTAGAGAATCGAGCAGACTATTTCTACTACTTACCCGGTCTTTAGTAACTCTAAGTAATTCGAATAATCGTTTAAATAAGTCTCAACTTCGGGTTCTATCGACTTCTGCAACATACAGTACCCTTAACTATTCGAACTTTTCCCGCCCTTCTTCTCGTTAAGTCACATCTTATTGCATTAAAGCGCCTGCGAAGACCTACTGTACGCGTCCACGTCGCCGCAGGTGGAAACGGAGCATCGAGGATGCGACGGCCAAGTACAGAGGCGACGAGCGAAGGGGCGGCGCCGCCGGGCGCTCCGCCGCGGTGGTGGGAGGCAGACGCGCGACGCGACGCTCCCACCACGCCACACGTCCCACTCCCTTCGTCGGACGGCGTGCCTCCTCGCGAAGAAGGACACAGAGGATACTGGGATACGAAAACCACCCGACGCGTTCCTACTCTGCCGTCGCGCGCAGAGCCCGAACTGCGGCGTTCTACTCGCTGCAGGAATGTGGAAGCCCTAGGGACGCGACAGGGCACCTCTGGATCTGAAAGGCTCTGGGTATGCGTTGGATCAGCGAGAAAGACGCGTCGAGGGACAATAGAAGCGGAACTCGAGAGAACTTGTTAAGGCTTACTGCATACTATAGGTACGGAACCTGTTAATACGCCCGCTACGCCGCAACCCCTCGAAGACGATGTTAAGCCCTCTTTCGACGAAACTGTTAAGGCCTCCTCTATACGTGTACCTCAAACTATTTAAAAAGAATGCGGACAGGGAAGGGGAGGGGTCACAGTCCATCGAAGAAGGAGATGTCACAGCGATTCGTAGAGGGGGACATAGCGATGCACACAGGCCAGCCGTGTACTAGGTACACGCAGGAGAAACACAGGCCAGCTCGCGAGCGAAGTGGACACAGATTTGGTTAGTAGAGGGATACGCTAATGGCCTGCCCGGCGTGGGGTCCATTAAGGCTGCCTCTGCAAGACACGGTCGGCCTGTCGTGGGGAGACCCTCACAGGCAACGCGAAACGGAAACCGTAAGGTGACCGCGGGGCGTAGTGCGTAGTAGCCACTGCTGGCTCCGAGGACCTCATCCCTTTAATGGGCAACTGACCCTCGGTGTACCTAGAAGTAGGCGGGATCAAACCCCGGTCGGAGAGACTACTACGTGGCTCGAGAGAACGGATGCGCGTGTCGGTACACAGAGAGACAGAGCTGTTCGTGTTAGGACAGGAGGCTGGTGGTGTGTGCTTAAGGAGCAAACAACGAGTTACTTGGGCTAAGAGAGGCCTCGCCTACCTTAATTAGTAGAAGCCGGAGGTATAAGGCCAAAGGGCATGAGATAAGGCTGAAAACCAAGGCAGGGCCCAGTAGACAATGGGGCACGTCGCACCTGCTTAGATATATAAGAATCTAATAACTGTTGTCCGACAAGGAAATAGGCAAAGCCTATTCGCCGACGCAGGCACGTCCGACTGGGAGACACTAACGACTACAAAGAAAGGCCTCCTCGCTGTGGCGAAATGGCTTATCCGGGAAGGCACACTCGGCCAATTCTCGCTAGCGCGAGAGGAGGAAGAGGCGCGGACGACCCGAGGTCGGGTTACGAGGAGAGAGGCAGGCACCTGGTGAGAGGGAGGGCTCCCACAGATACTGTGTACGTCCTAAGGAGAACAAACAAGGGGACAACCGAGTAGCGGCCGGTTGCAGAGAACAGAGGAAGGTCTAAGGAGTTTTATGCCGGCGAGGCCCTGTCGGGCCTTAAGGGCTTTTGTACTTAACAACCAAGGATAGGACACTCCGCTTACTCGGAGACGAGGTAGTACGGTAAAAGATTGTCATATCATATTGCATTAAAGCAATCGGCGTGTTCCGAATAGACAGATTGTATACGTGCTACGAAGGTGTCTATGCATCTGTAACACGCGCAATTTTGAAATACGCAGTCTTTGCTGCAGATGCAAAGGGGCATTAGCCGGCGCCTAAAATCCCCTGGGTCCGCTACCGATTAGAAACATGCTAGCCTGAAATGACATAGAAGCTGTAATATAATGCCCGGATGGAGCAGCAGAACATTTTTCACGCCTCTACAGATAGAGATCGCTATTTGCATCACAACGCTCACGCTTACAGACGTCTAAGGACGAAAGCCTCGATCACGGGCAATTCAGATATGCGTACCACCGTCCGTGTTTACCAATAGTAGCAATCGCAAACACTCTTGCCTTGTTCCGCATATGCCCCCCAATTGCCCTGGTAGCCTGGATTAAATACACACTAGAAACACGCATTTGTTAGGAAAGGGGCTTCGGATTCCATGTTTAGAAAAATTGATAGCAACGTACCGAATTATAGTGAATGCCCTTTTGAAGGGTTTGGCATGCATATGCGTCGTCATCAGCGCAGTTGCTGTCCTATATAGACAAGTCAATATTGCGATCTAAGGGCGCTGCTTAGCAAGCGAAAGGCGTGGACACACTCCGTTGTTTAACCCCGGTGGTTGGTAACAGTAAGGGTGCGTTCTAATAGCACCGCGTGCGGAGCACATTAACATAAGTAGGACGAATACACTCGAATACATTATCGTTGTCGGGTTCGGGCGCTTATAGATGATCTTTAATAATATAGCAAGAGGTGTCTGGAATTTTTGAGAACAGCGAGAAGCCGCACTCTAAATAATTGACGTTTACAATTAACCTCCGCCATCGTCGAATAGCATGCCCGGCCGAGCAGTATATCATCCCTGTAGAGGTCTATATAAGGTTTCCGAGAAGAAGCAACGAGGCGTCGAGGCCTCTATTGCGATAGTGAAAGTCTACCTGTATGTAACCTCTAAATACGACCTCGTAAATGAAATAAGGTTATTATAGTGAATTTACGTCCTAGTTATAGGACGAGGCACTTTTAGCGTAGAGTAGGTGAACTTTATTAGTGCTTTACGCAAAGCTGCGGACAAGATAAGGATGCTTCTGTCAACCGCTAATAATATCGCACCGCCTGCAAATCAAGCTTAGACCTCTTTAATATTGCGTCCTTTTGTCCTTGTCTATAGTCGGGCAGGCATCGTTAGCGAATAGAGAAGCTCTTTCGTAAGTAAGGCTACTAGACCGTACGACTAGAAGGTGCCTTATACGATCCTACTGCGAGCAACGTTGCACCCGTCTATAGGTGCTTTATTAGACTTCGATGCCCCTCCCTTATACGAGCATACTACGAGCGACGTTGCACCCGTCTAGAGGTGCTTTATTAGACTTCGATGCCCCTCCCTTATACGAGTATACTGCGAGCGACGTTGCACCCGTCTATAGGTGCTTTATTAGACTTCGATGCCCTGCCCTTATACGAGCATACTGCGAGCGATGTTGCACCCGTCTATAGGTGCTTTATTAGACTTCGATGCCCCGCCCTTATACGAGCATACTGCGAGCGACGTTGCACCCGTCTCTAGGTGCTTTATTAGACTTCGATGCCCTGCCCTTATACGAGCACACTGCGAGCGACGTTGCACCCGTCTATAGGTGCTTTATTAGACTTCGATACGTGGTGCGCCAATCAATTCGTAAATGTAGCATCGCTCCTATCTCTACTTTCTATCGGCTAGAACTAGCCTCTACTACGATGCGGCGCTACGGGACGTCTAGGTTTACGGATTGTGCGACGAGCACTCGAGGTTAATAAAGATAGTATTGCACGTCCAGACAATATATGTTACTTCTAATCTGCTAGTCTTAGGCCCTGTTTACTTCGCTGGATTATGGATTATGGATTATTGGATTATTGGATTATTTTAATCCAGTGACTTCCTTCACCAAAATCCAGTGGCCTGTGCTCCAATAATCCATGCTGTTCACTTGACAATAATCCTGTGATAATCCATGTTGGATTACTGCCAAGGTAGTCAGGTGATTTCGTCTCGTTCGAGCCCTTGTCGTCACCACCTCTGATCCAGTGCTTTTCCAGTCGATTGCCGCCCTCTTTGCCTCTATTATCGCCAACAATTCAGTGCTCTTTCTCGCCTTCTGATTCGCTAGTATGCCTCTCAATTGGAAGCAGGAAATTGCTGGCGTTACGATGTCGGAAGACCTCTTTAACCGGCTCCTCGAGTTACCTGAGAACATACCGAATCAGAAGGCGAGAAATACCTATCAATTGTTGACGATAATAGAGGCAAAGAGGGCGGCGATCGACTAGAAAAGCATGGCTACACGATACGCGTGACGCGACTACGCTAGAAGGGTTAAGAGCGACACTCGCACAGCGCACAACGCACGGACATAATCCTTCAATAATCTTTGCAATGCAAAGATTATTGGATTATTCGGATACACCTTCCGATCTGAGGAAGCCGGTGAGACTTGGCATAATCTGGATTATCAGACACCTGGATTATGGATTATCAAGTAAACAGCTGGATTATTGGGTTGGATTATTGCCAAGAGGCAATAATCCAACCCAATAATCCAGTGAAGTAAACAGGGCCTTAGCATACTAAAGCTAACGAGCAACTATACAAAGACGCGTCCACGAGGCTAGTAACGCCTAACCTAGGGTTTATATCCGCATCTCCGATCCGTGCTAGATTAAGCCTAAGCATAGCCGTTTTAAGACGCGTGTAGCAGACGTAATTAATGCTCTCGCGATAGTAATGCTCGGATGCGTAGGTAACATTTGTGCTTCCAGTCTTATTTATGCATTACTAACTAATTACTCTAGCCTCTGTTGTGGAGAGGCGTTCAGAATCACCAACAACCCTTTCAACTAAGTGGCTTGGAAGGAATTGAATGAACTGCATAGACAGACTACCCTACATTCCTCCATCACTTTTATGTTAGTCCAATAACTTTAACTGACTCGTGTAAACGTGTTAGGTACGTGTCAGTAGTGAGTCAGGAATCACGTGCTTGTTTCAAAGGCGATCATTCAAATCGGCTTCAAGGCGATCATTCAGATCGGCACAACAGCCTCCTCGTAGAACGCTAGCAAAAATAGTTGCAACAAACGCTGCGAGGTGCGCGCGACGTGCGACCACCAATTTCATAAAGAATCGCGTCTAACTCGCCCCAACAGTCCGTTCTAGTTGTTAAGGCGTGGAAGCCTGGACGACGAAGTTAAAACGTGAGAGCCTTGGAAGGCGAGAGGTGAGAAGTGATCTGGAAACCAAGAACTAGGTTTGGTGTACAGAACGAAACACGAAGGAAGAAGAAGAGGTGCAGGAGGCACCTCTGACTAAAATACATACGGCGCAGGCAAACGCAGGCGGGGCTGCGTTTGCTTCTTTCCATTTACCTTTGTCTCATCCTCCTTTGTCTCTTTCAGCGCCTGTATTTGACAAACCTGCGCATCCATGCTCGCTAGCGGACTGTAGTCCGGCCGGTCCGTTTCCGTTCCGCAGGGACCCTGAGCGTCGGCAAGGGATCCCTGGAGGTTCGATCCTCGGTCGGGACGCTGCACGGCAGGGTCGGTTCGCGCGTTCGAATTCAGGTCGGGACGCCGCGGGTTCGATCCTCGTTCGTGTCATGTGTCAAGGCGTGGAAGCCTGGACTGTCAAGGCGTGGAAGCCTGGACGACGAAGTCAAGAAGTGAGAGCCTTGGAAGGCGAGAGGTGAGAAGTGGTCTGGAAACTAAGAACTAGGTTTGGTGTACAGAACGAAACACGAAGGAAGAAGAAGAGGTGCAGGAGGCACCTCTGACTAAAATACACACGGCGCAGGCAAACGCAGGCGGGGCTGCGTTTGCTCCTTTCTATTCACCTTTGTCTCATCCTCCTTTGTCTCTTTCAGCGCCTGTGTTTAACAAACCTGCGCATCCATGCTCGCCGGCGGACTGTAGTCCGGCCGGTCCGTTTCCATTCCGCGGGGTCCCTGAGCGTCGGCAAGGGATCCCTAGAGGTTCGATCCTCGGTCGGGACGCTGAACGGCAGGGTCGGTTCGCGCGTTCGATCCTCGGTCGGGACGCTGAACGGCAGGGTCGGTTCGCGCGTTCGAATTCGGGTCAGGACGAGGACCTGCGCGGTTTTCAGATCCTACTGGGGTGTCTTCCATAACAATGCGGACTCCGATTGTCAAGGCGTGGAAGCCTGGACGACGAAGTCAAGAAGTGAGAGCCTTGGAAGGCGAGAGGTGAGAAGTGGTCTGGAAACTAAGAACTAGGTTTGGTGTACAGAACGAAACACGAAGGAAGAAGAAGAGGTGCAGGAGGCACCTCTAACTAAAATACACACGGCGCAGGCAAACGCAGGCGGGGCTGCGTTTGCTGCGTTTGCTCCATTCGATTCAACTTTGTCTCATCCTCCTTTGTCTCTTTCAGCGCCTGTGTTTGACAAACCTGCGCATCCATGCTCGCTAGCGGACTGTAGTCCGGCCGGTCCGTTTCCGTTCCGCGGGGTCCCTGAGCGTCGGCAAGGGATCCCTGGAGGTTCGATTGAACGGCAGGGTCGGTTCGCGCGTTCGATCTCGGGTCAGGACGAGGACCTGCGCGGTTTTCAGATCCTACTGGGGTGTCTTCCATGACATCAACCACCACCTGTCTATGCCGCCAAGCTACTGCGGGTGGTGGTTGTCTCTCTACTTGCTGCTATATACTAGGCTCCTCGAGGCTGCGCCTCATATTTCGCCGTCCGCGTACCTACTGTCTCTGCCCAGCGCTCGACGTCGTCTATTCCTCCCCGATCCTATTCTGCCCCAGGATCTGCGGCTGTTCTATAAATTAGATGGTCTTTGTAGCTAGCTTGTAGCTATTTAGGATGGTCCGAAGGTTGGTGCGGCCGGGAAGTCCGCCGAGATGCTCCTTGCGCAGGTCACGCAGCCGACGATACGTTAGCACCACGTGTCGGACGGTTTGTCGTCCTTCGCGGCAGTGGCATAGAGGGTCCCTAACGCTAGGGACGCCGCGGTTGAAGAGGAACTCCTGGAGTCCAATTTTCTCGGTGCGAAGCTGGACAAGCAACGCGCTTTCCCGCTTAGACAAGCCCCTATAGAGTTGGAGGACTTTCTTGCTCGGGATGGGAGTATACCTAAACAACGACCTCCCTGTCGTTCCCTTTCGCTATGTGGCCTGCCACTTCTTCTCGGCCCCTTCTCGATTCCTGCGCTTTAGCGTAGATAGGACCGCACAGAGCTCCTCCGGCTAGGCGGCTCTATAGGCCGGGATACTGCCGTCTTGCCCTTCTCTCCATCCCGTTGCTTCTTTAGCTGCGGTATCGGCGGCCTTATTCCCTTTAATGCCCTCGTGCGAAGGAATCCACCGGACTATAACGGTATAACCTTTGTCCTATAGCATGTCTATTCGGCAGGCGATTTGCTTTAAGATGTAAGCCCCTATTCGTCCCTCGGCGCGGACGAGCGCGCGTATAGCCGCTTAGTTGTCGGTCCAGATAGCGACCTACTATAGGTCGGAGGTCGCATCTTCTAAGATGTCCTAGGCGATCTTTAGTGCGAGGTTAACGCCTTGCAGCTCTGCGGCGTACACGGTCGAGACTGTGTCCTTTCCTATATATGCTCTCTCTATCTTGTTCGCGGCCGGGTATACGGCCGCCGCTCCTACGTGACCTTCTATGCCGCTGCCGTCGGTATAAATGCATACGTTTCCCGCCTTTTGCTCTCGATATTACGCCTGCTGCGTGCTTCTTCCGCATTATCGATGTGGGTAGTCGGGCCTGTCCGCTAAGGCGCGACGACGAACGGTGGTATATGCTCTAATATATTGTGGAGAGGCGTTCAGAATCACCAACAACCTTTTCAACTGAGTGGTTTGGAAAGAATTGAATGAACTGCATAGGAGACTACCTCACATTCCTCCATTACCCTTATAGTAGTCCAATGACTTCAGCTGACTCGTGTAACTGTCTCAGGTACGTGTCAGCTTTGAGTTAGGGTCATGTGCTTGACTCAAAGGCGATTATTTAGATCGGCTTCAAGGTGATCAATCAGATTAGCACAACACTCCCTCTTAAGCACGTAAATCCACAGTACAATTATTGGACTGTTATGTGCTTGTTAGGTTGAAAGGACTGACTGCATCAGTAATGGTGAATGCTAATTGTTCAGCAATAGTAAGTGCCCTTAACAAATGCCTTGTAACAATCAAAGGTCATCAGCAAACTGCAGGTGATTGCAGGTGATTGTTCAGTCTTCCTTCAGCCATAAAAGGGTTGAACATTTCCTGTCAGCTAGCTCTTCCTTTCTGTATCCATTAATAACATTTAACCTCTTGCTGCACCTATTAACACACACTCAATATTACTCACTATATTGTGATTATGGCTCAAGTGTTAAGCCGTGGTGGAGGCCATATGGCGACTAGCTAGGGAGGCGGTGGAAGTGGTGGTAATAGTGGAAAGCGCCTATCTAGAGGTAGTGGACCTTCTGGCCACAAGGGGAGTCTATACTAACTAGACTACTTGCTTAATCTTAGTAGGTTTGGAATCCTTCTTCTAGTGCTTTTAGTGCTAATATATATGCAGTTAAGCAGAATGTAAAGCTAGACTTGGAGACCTTGCGTCGGATTCGCCGCGCCTATATGTTAGTGCCTAAAGGCGATCGGAAGGCAATTCCTGCTCAACTCCGAAATGAAGACGCTAGGCAATTCTTTAGTTATAGAGAAGATTTATTAAGGTTGGTGCATAAACCAAATACTAGGCAGGCCGACAAGTCTTTCAATCTGGCTTCATCTTTAAACTCCAACTACCTTCCAGCTGCGATAGTCTAGGCCTCTAAACATCGAACTGTTCATAATAGAGGCAATGCCTATTTAGGATGCCGCAGCGGGAATGGTCTATAGACTGAGTATGCCACTCTAAGTTAGGATGGAAAGACATTCCTGTAGGGTGCCTATACCAATTGCGGATATGGAAACCACTTTGGCAGATGCGACTTCTCTAATTATGTTCCAACACTAAGAGCTTAGCGTCGTCAATCACAGTCTAAGCCTCTGCAGGTGATTCCTCCTCGTCGTCCTAGAAGCATAGTTCCAACTTCTGCTCGAGCTAGAGACAGAAGCATATTGATTCCAATTCCGAACCTGGACTAGAGATCTGCATAAGGTGCTTAGAACATTGCCAATTATCTTAGTATAAATACAGCAGCATAGGCCGCTCGTGCTAATTAGGGAGTTGGTGCCAACACATCTTCTATACACTTAGAGCGCTCTACTAGGAGTGCTGAGTCCTTATTCCAGGGGTTCAGCAATGATTTAGGTCAACAGTCTAGCCGGAACAGTCCTGAGCTAGTCCGTGGTTCAGGTCGCAGCAGAGCTCGAGGCCGTAGTTAGGGACGTGGCAGTGGAGGCTATGATAGTAGTGATACCCAGATAGGTGGAACTTAGGCATATCTTTGCTTAAGTCCCTTTCTCTGATTGAGCTGGCTTTGTATTGATCCAGGTATCTGCAGGATGCAGAAGGATATGCATTTAGGAGAATGCAGCATAGGCGGCTGCAATGTTGGCAGCAGAGCCTGCGGGTGCTTGCTTTTAACATAAGAAAAGTTAGTATATATAGGAAATGGATTCAGTTCCTCCTAAATCCTTTGAATGAGTGACTCAAAAGTTAGTTGCCGTTCTTACATCCTAACTAGAGGATGGGATTTGGAGACTTTGGCTTAGTCAAGCCATCAGCCAGCTGTTAATCTGTCCTAACGTATTGGATTCCAATAACTCCAAGTCTGTACTTCTCTCTGCAGTAATGGTTTCTTAGGTTGACGAGTCTGGATCTCTTCGTATTTGCGTGATCCTTTGCTAGGCTAATAGCTGACTAGTTGTCTACCTTAATTAGGATTTGATCCACCTTGAGGGTTGTAAAGTCCTGAATTTCTCTAAGAAGATTCATAAACTAGCAGACTTCTCTAGTTGCCTCTGTAAGGGCTAGATATTCTGCTTTAGTGCTAGACAGCACTACCTCTTTCTAGAGTTTGGACCTCCACATAACAGGACCTCCTACAAGTGTTAGTAGGAATCTAGAGGTGGATCTGGCATTTTCAGTATCTCCTATAAAGTCGGAGTCTAAGTATGCTAAAGGAGTAATGTTAGGGACCTTTCTGTACGTTAATCCCTTTTTAGCAGTTCCTAACAGATATCTCCAGACATGCTTAAGAGCATTGATGTGGTCTAGAGAAGGATTCTTATTGAATCTCCTAAGGTGGTTTACAGCATGAGAGATATCAGGCCTCGTTATGTTGGACAGGTACTAGAGCTCTCCTATTATCTTGTTATAAATCCTGAACTCCTCCTAAGTACATTCTCCCTTGTTTGATTCATATAGCCTGTTAATAGGGTGCTTAACACTCTTAACATTAGTTATACTATGGCTAGCAAGCTTCTCTGTTAGGTAGTGCTCCTAAGAAATCTGTAGGGTGCCTTTATTGCTGTAGTTTAGCTTTAGGCCAAGAAACACATTTGTGTTGACAACTTTAATAGTGTATTTCTTGCCAAGATTGGCAAGAAGATTATTAATCCTCTCTTCTAACTTTCCAAAAATCTGGAAGTCGTTAATATAGAGCAGGACTAGAATTCCATTACCAACAAATACATATGTATTACTAGATGTCTTGTGTAGTCTAAGGGCTTTAAGGGCATCTGAGGCACTATAGTACTAGAGATTTGCAGCCTGCTTAAGTCCGTATAGCCCCTTTTAAATCTGAATAACTATTCCTTTAGTATTCTTAAAGACTAAGTCTAACCCTTCTAGTGGGACAATGTAGACTGGCCTGTCAATGTCTGGGTTTATAAAGGCAACTTCAATATCCACTTAGCGCCTTTTCCATCTATAGTTTGCATGCAATGCAAGCAGGAGTCTAGCAGAGGCTGCCCTTAGTATTAGAGCAAATGTTTTAGTATAGTTAATGCCCTTTCTCTAAGCAAAGCCTCTAGCTGTCTATCTTGCTCTATACTTCTTAATGGACCCGTTAGGAAGGAACTTGATCTTGAATACCCATTTTCCTGTAATAGGGGTCCTACCCTTTAGCATGTCTAACATCTTGATCCATTTTAGGACACTCTTGTCTTTCATTAAGAGCATTTTAGTCTTAATATGATATGATATGATATGACAATCTTTTACCGTACTACCTCGTCTCCGAGTAAGCGGAGTGTCCTATCCTTGGTTGTTAAGTACAAAAGCCCTTAAGGCCCGACAGGGCCTCGCCGGCATAAAACTCCTTAGACCTTCCTCTGTTCTCTGCAACCGGCCGCTACTCGGTTGTCCCCTTGTTTGTTCTCCTTAGGACGTACACAGTATCTGTGGGAGCCCTCCCTCTCACCAGGTGCCTGCCTCTCTCCTCGTAACCCGACCTCGGGTCGTCCGCGCCTCTTCCTCCTCTCGCGCTAGCGAGAATTGGCCGAGTGTGCCTTCCCGGATAAGCCATTTCGCCACAGCGAGGAGGCCTTTCTTTGTAGTCGTTAGTGTCTCCCAGTCGGACGTGCCTGCGTCGGCGAATAGGCTTTGCCTATTTCCTTGTCGGAGTGGGCAGAACACGCATATATGCTTGGCTGTTTGCGTGCCTTGTCCGCACTCGCACCCAGGGGACACTCCTGGGACTCTGCGCTTAGCTAGGTAGTGGTTAAATCCGATATGTTCTGTTCGTAGGAGAGTAACCATCGTGCTTTGCGGCCTAGTTAGTCCCTTGTGTAGTGCTAGGTGTTTTTGTCGCCTTCGGTGCGCCAGGCTGCAGGCTGGCGGCTTGTCGTTGTAGTCCTCTTCGCCTTCTCTCGAATCCATGTCCTTCTCCACTCCCCGTCTGCCCAGCTGCTCCTGCCCCCTCGCGCCTCTCCCTCCTGTCCTTGGACCATATCTCGGATAGTTTCCCTCCGCGATAGGTTGTTTTTCCTCTGGCGTCCTTGCCCCCGTCTGCATTGGTATTGGCGAAGCACCCTCTGCCGTTGTTCCCGAAGGTGTTCGTCTGCCCTGTCGTTGCCCTGTTTTACCGCGTGTTGCCTTGCTATGCCCTGGGTATAGAGGTGGATCGGGGCAATTCCGGATTCGCTCTGGAGAACTACCTGGCTAACACTCTTGTAGGCCCCTGTAATATGTCGTAGCGCTACGTTCTGTACCTTCTCGAGCGGTTCTGTAAGTCCTTTCCGGTATCCTGCCGTTCCGGTAGGGTTCGCCCAGAGCTGGCACCCGTATGTCATCGCGGGTCGGACTACAGCTGTGTAAATATGTCTCGCCTTCTGGAACGACGCTCCCCATGTAGATTTGCAGAGCCTCTGGAGTGAGTTCATCTGGGATGCCCCCCTTTCTGCAGCCTTCTTAACGTGCGGTCCCCACGTTAGTTTGGTATCTAGCCAGACTCCTAGTAGCCGCAGTGATGGCGCTGGCCCTTCTTCAAAGCCTTGGATCCGTACCGTAGCCTTTAGGTCGTGCTTACGGGATCTCGTAAAGTGGATCAATTGGTATTTCTGCGGTGCGAAGGCTGCGCCATGTCTCCTTGCCCACTGCATACACTTTTCGTGTGCGGCCTCGAGCCTCCTGCAGTTGTCTGCCGTGCTGTTTCCCCATGTGAGTATGTTTGTGTCGTCTACGAACCCCATAGCTAGCACGTGCTGGGCCTGGATCGCAGGGAGTAGTGTCCCTGCAAAGAACAGGAAGAGAATAGGGGACAAAGTTGACCCTTGGGGAATTCCCGTCCGCTGAGGCCGTTCCTCGTCTATGTAATCTCCGAGGCGGAGTTTAGTCGTGCGGCCCTGAAGGAAGGACTCGATGAATCTTACTACCCACGCCGGGAAGCCCTGCATTGCGATGTTGTGAAGTAGCCGGGCGTGTGAGACGTTGTCGAAGGCTCCTGATATATCTAGGCACAGCATAGACGCTACTGCCCCTGGCTTGGTGTCCCAAATCGTTCGTACTTGTTCCGTAATTAGCTCCAGTGCTGTGAGCGTAGATCGACCTGGCCTTGCCCCCATCTGCGCCTCTGGCAGGAGGCCTCTTTCTTCCGCGACTTTGGACATCCTTCTTGCGACTATAGCCTCTAGCGTTTTCGCCATTGTGTTTAGCAGAGCAATGGGCCTATACGCGTTGGGCTTCGTGTAGTCTGGCTTCTGCGGTTTCCTGAGGACGACTGTAGTCGATTTCTTGAATGTGGTAGGGTGGTAGCCTATCGTAAGGCACGCCGTATATAGCTTGGCGAGTAGTGGTGCGAGGCGTGCCTTGCATCCCTTTAGGAGCTCGTTCGGTATCTGGTCCGGTCCCGCGGCTTTCTTGGTCGGTAGCCGTGCGATCGTTCCTAGCACTTCCGCTTCTGTAACTACGAGCTCCATTTGTATCGGTTCTGGGATCGTGTCTTGGTCCATGTCGCTTAGGTCGGCTGCCTTAGGTTCCGGGAAGAAGTGTGTAGCGAGGGCTTCCGCTTTCTCCGCGTTGTTCTGGCTTTTCCTCTGGTTTGGCCCTGGGGGTCCAATTAGCAGATTTGGGAACTGCGGAGGTGGTTGTGGCTTTCCGGCTCTTTCTCTCGCCCACTTCGCTAGCTTCCATATCTTGTCCGGGTTCTGCGTTATCTCCTTGATTGTTGCCCTCCAGGATAGGTTTATGTCTCTTTTGACCTGCTTCGACCTTGCGTGGTTAGCTGCCATGTACGCCTCGTAATTGGCCCTAGTCCTGCTGTTGCACCATTCCCGTCTTGCTGATCTCGCTGTCCTTATTAGGTGTTGTGTCTCTGGGGTCCAGCTTTCTCTCGCAAATGGAGATGGTCTAGCGTGTGGAACCCCTCTCGAACAGTGTCCTGTATAATCCCTTGCAGCGCTTCCGCCCACCTATCTACGTCGCCTTTGGTGTGGATCTCCTCGCTGCGGAGCCCGCTGCTCTTTGCCCAGATCCTCTCCTGTATCTCGTCCCAGTTTGCCTTTTTCCACTGTGGTCTCGGGTCCCGCGTCGCCTCTCTTAGCTCCGTGTCCTCTATTGTAGTTATGATTGGGAGGTGGTCCGATCCGTGAGCGCGTTCTTGGTCCGTTTGACATGTGATAACGCGTTGCTGCGCCCCAGCTGTCATAAACACTAGGTCTAGCGTTTGGCAACTGCATCCCTGTTTCTCCCATGTTACCGTTCCAGGCTCGATTGCAAGCTGAAGTCCTGCTTGCTCGGTAGCCCGGATTAGTCGGTCCGACATCGTGTGTTGGTTCTGCGTAAGATTTCCTCCCCACCTCGGGTGGTGTAGATTGAAATCTCCGAGTAGGATCTGCTCTGAGCCTGGGTTCCTCGCGTTTGCTAGTCGTATAGCTTCTGTAGCGACCGGTATAGTGCCTGGTTCCGTGTGGCTGGGTGGTCCACTAGGGTTGTACACGTTGTGGATTGTAAGTGGTCCGTTGCTTGTCTGTATTTGAATAGACACCGCGTCCGTAGAGGCCGCTTCAACTTCCTCCCACTTTGAGGTATCGAGGTATTTCGAGACTAGGAACGCGACTCTTGCGTACCCCCCTATTGGGACGATTTGGTGGTAGTGCTTGCTTGTCTTTGTCTGCCCTGTTTGGGGTTGATCCACGGTTCCTGAAGTGCTACGATCTGCGTTTCCCCCGGGTCTAGCTCCTGTAGGAGGAGCGACTGGATCGTTCGGCTGTGGTTCACGTTGTGTTGGTAGATCTGTAGGGTGTGTCTATTCATTGTGTGGGTTGTTGACTTTGGACGAGTATCTCCATACCTATATCTTCATCTTCGTCTTCGCAGTTAGGTTGGCTACTTCGAGTAACCCGCTGGAAGGGGAGTTTTCTTGTCTGTCTCCTTCCTTCCATAGTCGCTGCCGTCGTACCCCTTGGTCGCCCTGGCCTTACTGCGCCGGTCGCTTGTGTGCCCACTGGTGTAGGCTCTCCCTCCTGAGCCGGCCGTTCTAGCTGCGGGCCCAGTCTCTTCTTGTTCTGCACAAGTGTAAAGCCGTCGTACGTAGTCGTCTGCTGCGTATGGGCTGCCCACTTCTGCGCGAAGAATTTGCAGAACTCATCCTTTTTGCGTGTGCGGCCTGTTTTATCTTGCAGATCCTTTCCCAGGAGGCGTGGTTCCCGTTACAGTTACTGCATTTCCTAGTTGTCGCTATGCATGTGTCCGTCCTATGTTCGCCTGCACACTTCCCGCATTTCTCGGTAGTCTCCTTACAGTGGTTTTTGACGTGCCCGAACCTGTTGCATCGGAGGCATTGTACGACTCTTTGTTGTGGGTGGAAGGGCTCTGCAGCCCAGAAGTTGCCGTTGTATAGGAGTCCTTTGTTTACTATCTCCCTCGCCTGTGCCTCGCTCTGGACCGTTAGAATAACTGACGACATGTGTTTGCCCTCTCGCGCTCTTGCCTTCCCGAGCCACTCTGCCTTTAGTACGCGTAGATCCGGGATGTACCTCGCGTTTTCCTCCTGTACCGTCTCCCAGAGCTGTTTCTCCCTAATGTCCATGTTCGTAAGGACCTTGTGGATTAGGACCTGGTGTCTGTTCTGTTGGACTTCCGCCTCGGGCCATATCTCTTTTAGCCACCTTTGGTTTCCCTCTAGCCTCTTCTTGTCCTCCGCACTGTATACTAACACCCTCAGGTCACCGCTCGGCAGCTTCTGGACCGCCGCTGCTGTGTGTATTCCTATCCTTGCTTGTATTCCCTTTGCGTCTTGCTTCTTCGTTTCCTCTCTTGCCTCTGCGGAGCCCATGTTAACCGTGATTATGTGGGCTCCCTCCGGGTGCTTCGGCTGGGTAGTTGGTGTCGGATTGGCCCTAGCCGCCATCTGTGCCCACGACTGTATGCGCGCCTGGGAGGTATTTGTGCATTGGGACTTTTGCATTGCCTTGATATCGTCGCTAATCTGTTGCAGTTTCGCTGCTGTATAGTGTGTCTCGCTATAGTGTTGGATCGCGAGCCGGGTGTGCTCTTGGGCGCGTAGGAGGGTCTGAAGGAGGTCTTGAGGCAGGCCTCTGTGTTTGAGAGCTCGTTCGACGTCGGCCTCGATAGTTCTCAGTTCCATCATGTGGGAGTCGTCCTTTAGTTTGTCGATTTTGGCGGTGTTGCTGCCGCTGGCCTCGTTGGTTGGCCCGGCGCGCGACGCGTCCGGAGGGTAGCGGCCTCCATCCTCGTCGCGCGCTATTCCATCGTCGATGTTAGCATTGCGCTCTGGGTGTACATACGCGTGCTGGGAGGCCCTAAGGCCCCCACCTTCAGTCGTCGCCGTTGCTGTTGTGTTCATGTTTTTTTTTAGTCTTAATAGCCTTGACCTATTGGCCTTTATTAGGCCTACTTATAGCCTCAGCAAATGTAGCTAGGCTACTTAGCTTTGCTGGATGCACATCCTTTGTGCCTGCTATCTTAGCAGCTGCTCCAGCCCTACCAGTCTTCGAAATAGTAGCATAATTGGGCCTAGACACAATTCTTCTAGCACGAGTTGTATACCTCTCTAGGTTATTACTACTCTAAGTTGATTGCACTCCCTCTAATAGATTAGGGCTATGGATTGCACTCTAATTATTATGTTGAGTCTAAGTAACTTCCGCTATTTCATTTTAAGGAGCATTAGCCGCTCCTATATCCAAGTCTTCTAAAGAGACATTGGGTGCTAACTCTGCGCTTTGCAGTTGTAGTCTTTGAACGTGTCGTACGTGGATAGTATCCTTAGGATCTTTAGTCGTTGGATTAGGGACTTTAGCAGTAGCTTCGTCTTAAGACCTGTGTTTAGTGTCCTGGATGTTTGGAATCCTAGGGTGCCTTAGAGAGTCATTTTCAAAAGGTTGTGGATGTGCGAATAGTTCATCCTAATCCTTATAATCATCATAATTATCCTGGTTTTCTTAACTCAGTTGAGAGTTCTCTAACTCCTGCTCCCTCTAAAATTGAGGCTAAGTTAAGAAATTTGGAGTTGAAGAAATCGTCTTAGCTTCATCTTTCTAGACGTTGTCTTCCCAGAATGTTATATGGGGAGTAAACCTGATATCCTGTACCCATTTGTGATTTCTTTTATTCTAGACTGGTCTCTATAGAAGATAGTTCGTACTTGAATCCTTATAAAATCCAATTAACTAGTACATATCTGCCCTAGGGGCGAATTTGTAGGACTGTACTCTGTTGTCCTTGTACTTGTATGCTTTGCATCCGAATCTTCTAACTGGAGATAAGTCAATCTTGACTTGCCCTGTATTCAGATTATCTTTAAGATCTTGTTTCGGGATTTTCTTTGTTGTTAAGTTTGCAATTCTGTTAGTTAGATACGTTGCATGCTAAATAGCATATGTCTATAGGGAAAAGTATTATATAATCTCTTAAAACATGAACACAACAGCAACGGCGACGACTGAAGGCGGAGGCCTTAGGGCCTCTCAGCACGCGTATGTACACCCAGAGCGCACTGCTAACATTGATGGTGGAACAGCGCGCGACGAGAATGGAGGCCGCTACCCTCCGGACGCGTCACGCGCCGGGCCAGCCAGCGAGGCTAGCAGCGGCAATACCGCCAAAACCGATAAACTAAAGGACGACTCCTATATAATGGAACTAAAAACCATCGAGGCCGACATCGAACGAGCTCTTAAACACAGAGGCCTGCCTCAAGACCTCCTCCAAACCCTCCTACGCGCCCAAGAGCGCACCCAGCTCGCGATCCAACACTATAGCGAGACATACCACACGGCAGCGAAACTGCAACAGATTAGCGATAATATTAAGGCAATGCAAAAGTCCTAATGTACAAACACTATACAGGCGCGCACACAGTCGTAGGCACAGATAGCGGCTAAAGCTAATCCGGTACTAGCTACCTAGCCGAAGCACCTAGAGGGAGCCTATATAATTACGGTTAATATAGGCTCTACAGAGGCAAGAGAGGAAACGAAGAAGCAAGACGCAAAGGGAATACAAGCAAGAATAGGAATACACACAGTAGCGGCGGTCCAGAAGCTGCCGAGCGGTAACCTAAGGGTGCTAGTATATAGTGCGGAGGACAAGAAGAGGCTAGAGGGGAACCAAAGGTAGCTAAAAGAGATATAGCCCGAGGCGGAAATCCAACAAAACAGACACTAGGTCCTAATCTATAAGGTCCTTACAAACATAGACATTAGGGAGAAACAACTCTAGGAGACGGTACAGGAGGAAAACGCGAGGTACATCCCGGACCTACGAGTGCTAAAGGCAGAGTAGCTAGGGAAAGCAAGAGCGCGAGAAGGCAAACACATGTCGTCAGTTATTATAACGGTCCAGAGCGAGGCGCAGGCGAGGGAGATAGTAAATAAAGGACTCCTATACAATAGCAACTTCTGGACTGTAGAGCCTTTCCACCTATAACAAAGAGTCGTACAATGCCTCCGATGTAATAGGTTTGGACACGTTAAAAACCACTGCAAGGAGACTACCGAGAAATGCGGGAAGTGTGCAGGAGAGCATAGGACAGACACATGCGCAGCAACAACTAGGAAATGCAGTAACTATAACGGAAACCACGCCTCCTAAGAGAGGATCTGCAAGATCAAACAGGCCGCGCACGCAAAAAGGATGAATTCTGCAAGTTCTTCGCATAGAAATAGGCGGCCTACACACAACAGACAACTACGTACGACGGCTTTACGCTTGTGTAGAACAAAAAGAGACTAGGCCTACAACTAGAACGGTCGGCTTAAGAGGGAGAGCCTATGCTAGCGGGTATACAAGCGACTAGCGCGGTAAGGCTAGGGCGGCCAAGGGGCACAACGGCAGCAACATTAGAAGGAAGAAAACAGACGAGAAAACTTCTATTCTAGCGGATTACTCGAAGCAGCCAACCCAACTATAAAGATAAAGATAAAGATATAGGCATAGAGATACTCGTCCAAAGTCAACACCCTACACAATAAACAGACGCACCCTACAGATCTACCAACACAACGTAAACTATAGCCGAACGATCCAGTCGCTCCTCCTATAGGAGATAGACCTAAGGGAAACGCAGATCGTAGCACTCTAGGAGCCGTGGATTAACCCCCAAACAAGGCAGACAAAGATAAGCAAGTACTACTTCCAAATCGTCCTAATAGGGGGGCACGCAAGAGTCGCATTCCTAGTCTCGAAATACCTCGACACCTTAAAGTAGGAGCAAGTCGAAGCGGCCTCTACGGACGCAGTGTCTATCCGAATACAGACAAGGGACGGACCACTTACAATCCACAACGTATACAACCCTAGTGGACCACCTAGCTATACGGAACCAGGCACTATACTAGCTACTATAGAAGCTATACGACTAGCAAACGAGAGGAACCTAGGCTTAGAGCAGATCTTACTCGGGGATTTTAATCTACACCACCCGAGGTGGGGAGGAAACCTTACGCAGAACTAGCACGCTATGTCGGACCGACTAATCCGGGCTACCGAGCAGGCAGGACTCAACCTTGCAATCGAGCCCGGAACGGTTACATAGGAGAAACAGGGATGCAGTTGCCAAACGCTAGACCTAGTGTTTATAACAGCTGGGGCGCAGCAACGCGTTGTTACGTGTTAAACGGACTAGGAACGCGCCTACGGATCGGACCACCTCCCGATTATAACTACGATCGAGGACACAGAGCTAAGAGAGGCTACGCAGGACCCGAGACTATAGTGGAAAAAGGCAGACTAGGACGAGATATAGGAAAGGATCTAGGCAAAGAGCAGCGGGCTCCGCAGCGAGGAGATCCATACTAGGGGTGACGTAGATAGGTGGGCGGAAACGCTATAAGAGATTATACAAGACACCGTTCGAGAGAGGGTTCCATACGCTAGGCCATCCCCATTCGCGAGAGAAAGCTGGACTCCGGAGACACAACACCTAATAAGGACAGCGAGATTAGCAAGACGGGAATGGTGCAACAGCAGGACTAGGGCCAATTACGAGGCGTACATGGCAGCTAACCACGCAAGGTCGAAGCAGGTCAAAAGAGACATAAACCTATCCTGGAGGGCAACAATCAAGGAGATAACGCAGAACCCGGACAAGATATGGAAGCTAGCGAAGTGGGCGAGAGAAAGAGCCGGAAAGCCACAACCACCTCCGCAGTTCCCAAATCTGCTAATTGGACCCCCAGGGCCAAACCAGAGGAAAAGCCAGAACAACGCGGAGAAAGCGGAAGCCCTCGCTACACACTTCTTCCCGGAACCTAAGGCAGCCGACCTAAGCGACATAGACCAAGACACGATCCCAGAACCGATACATATAGAGCTCGCAGTTACAGAAGCGGAAGTACTAGGAACGATCGCACGGCTACCGACTAAGAAAGCTACAGGACCGGACCGGATACCGAACGAGCTCCTAAAGGGATGCAAGGCCCGCCTCGCACTACTACTCGCCAAGCTATATACGGCGTGCCTTACGATAGGCTACCACCCTACCACATTCAAGAAATCGACTACAGTCGTCCTTAGGAAACCGCAGAAGCCAGACTATATAAAGCCTAACGCGTATAGGCCCATAGCTCTGCTAAACACGATAGCAAAAACGCTAGAGGCTATAGTCGCAGGAAGGATGTCTAAGGTCGCGGAAGAGAGGGGCCTACTACCAGAGGCACAGATGGGGGCAAGGCCAGGTCGGTCTACACTTACAGCACTTGAACTAATTACGGAACAAGTACGGACAATCTAGGACACCAACCTAGGAGCAGTAGCGTCTATGCTATACCTAGACATATTAGGAGCTTTCGACAACGTCTTACACGCCCGGCTACTTTACAACATCGCAATACAGGGCTTCCCGGCGTGGGTAGTAGGGTTTATCGAGTCCTTCCTTTAGGGCCGCACAACTAAACTCCGCCTCGGAGACTATACAGACAAAGAACGGCCCCAGAGGACAGGGATCCCCTAAGGGTTAACGTTGTCCCCTATTCTCTTCCTGTTCTTTGTAGGGACACTACTCCCCGCGATCCAGGCCTAGCATGTGCTAGCAATGGGATTCGTAGACGACACTAATATACTTATATAGGGCAATAGCACGGCGGACAACTATAGGAGGCTCGAGGCCGCATACGAGAAATGTATGCAGTAGGCAAAGAGACATAGCGCAGCTTTCGCACCGCAAAAATACTAGTTAATCCACTTTATAAGATCCCGAAAGCACGACCTAAAGGCTATAGTACAGATCCAAGGCTTTAAAGGAGGACCATCGCCGTTACTGCGGTTACTAGGAGTCTAGCTAGACACTAAACTAACGTAGGGACCGCACGTTAAGAAGGCTGCGGAAAAGGGGGCATCCTAGATGAACTCACTTTAGAGGCTCTGCAAATCCACATAGGGAGCGTCGTTCCAGAAGGCGAGACACATCTATACAGCTATAGTCCGACCCGCTATAACATACGGGTGCCAGCTCTAAGCGAACCCTATAGGAACGGCGGGACACTAGAAAGGACTTACGAAACCGCTCGAGAGAGTACAGAACGTAGCGCTACGACATATTATAGGAGCCTATAAGAGCGTAAACCAGATAGTTCTCTAGAGCGAATCCGGAATTACCCCGATCCACCTTTATACCTAGGATATAGCAAGGCAACACGCGGTAAAGCAGGGCAACAACAGAGCAGACGAACACCTTAGGGAACAACGGCAGAGGGTGCTCCGCCAAAACCAACGCAGACAGAGGCGAGGACACTAGAGGAAAGACAACCTATTACAGAGGGAGACTATCCGAGCTATAGTCCAAGGACAGGAGGGAGAACCGCGAGGAGGCGGAAGCAGCTAGGCAGACGAGGAGTGGAGAAGGATATAGATGCGAGAAAAGACAAGAAGGACTACAACGACAAGCTGCCAGCCCGCAGCCTAGCGTACTAAAGGAGACAAAAAACACCTAGTAATACACAAGGGACTAACTAGGCTACAAAGCACGATAGTTACTCTCCTACGGACAGAACATATCGGATTCAACTACTACCTAGCTAAGCGCAGGGTCCTAGGAGTATCCCCTAGGTGTGAGTGCGGACAAAGCACGCAAACAGCTAAGCACATATGCGTGTTCTGCCCACTCCGACAAGGAAACAGGCAGAGCCTATTCGCCGACGCAGGCACGTCCGACTGGGAGACACTAACGACCACAAAGAAAGGCCTCCTCGCCGTAGCGAAATGGCTTATCCGGGAAGGCACACTTGGCCAATTCTCGCTAGCACGAGAGGAGGAAGAGGCGCAGACGACCCGAGGTCGTGCTTCGGGGAGAGAGGCAGGCACCTGGTGAGAGGGAGGGCTCCCACAGATACTGTGTACGTCCTAAGGAGAACAAATAGGGGACAACCGAGTAGCGGCCGGTTGCAAAGAACAGAGGGAGGCCTAAGGAGTTTTATGCCGGAGAGACCCTGCCGGGCCTCAAGGGCTTTTGTACTTAAAAACCAAAGATAGGACACTCCGCTTACTCGGAGACGAGGTAGTACGGTAAAAGATTGTCATATTATATCATATGTCTATAGGTTCTTAGGCAGCCCTAAGTCAATAATCATTGCTCTGGCTTTTGTTAGGATAGTCTTATTCGAAGACTCTGCAACTCTATTCTGCTTAGGAGTATATAGTGCAGAAACATCCCACCTGAAACCTTTAGCAGCTATTAATTCCTTGATCTGATTGCTGCTTGCAAGTTCTCCACTATCGGTAAAGAACAACTTTGGTCTCTTGCTATACTAATTGAAGATTTTCTGCAGCTATATCTTAAGCTGCTTAAAGGCTTCGCTCTTTAGTAGGCACGGAATTGACCATCTGAATCTTGTCTTAGCGTCAGTAATGACTAAGACATATCTATAACTATAGACACTGCAGGGCTTAATGGGCCCAATTATGTTAATATGGATTTCATCTAGGGCCGCCTTCGCTGGCGATCTCTGCTTCCTGGAAACAACTCTCTAAGCTCTTGTAAGTTTGTAGGCTTTATAATGTTCTAACTCGGAGGTGTTAATACCTTCCAGACCGCTTGCCTGTGAGCTTGTCTAATTAAGGATTTTGCTGCTAACATGTCCAAGTCTCTAATGCCATCTATTAGTGTTAGCCCTCTGTGCTAAAACAGCAGGCGCTACAGATGCATTGAGAGTGTTGCTAGACCTTAAATTTGTTGGACTTTCACAAACAGAGAAATCTCTGGCTAATGCATCTTTAATTAGAATGATATTAAGATAAGGAAGGCCCTTGCCAACTGGCTTGCCTTTCCTTATAAATCTCCTTGTTAGAGCATCAAAGTAGATCTTGTAGGTCCTATATATGAACCCTGCAGAGACAAGATTGTAATGCGATCTAGGAGAGTAAAGTGCATTGTGCAGGAGGATACTAAAGATCTCTCCATTAAACTTGATCCATAGCTTAACAGTTCTAGAGTACTTGATGGTTCCCTTTCCTATAGCCTGTGAAAAGTGAATTGGCTTAACCGGCTTCAGATCTTTGAACCAGGCTCTATTGTTGAAGAAATGGTACGAAGTTCCAGAATCCTATATGACTGACCTATTAGTTATCAATAGATGTCCAGCAGCACCAGCCCCGGCCTGTAGGCTGCTCATTGGGCTGGCAATAGCCGCTCCAGCGAATCCTTCAGATTCATCAGACTCTGATTCAGAATCTGAGCCCTTACTAACTTCGGTGATCCTTGTTGCAGAGGCAGCTTTCTTAGCCTTGCCCTTCCTTCCTTTGTCCTTATCCTTGTCTTTGGATTTGGAACTTGAGGATTTCTGCGTCTTCTGATCCCCTAAATCCTTCTGCTTATCACCCTTCTTCTTGTTAGAACCTTTGAATTCAGGCTTCCTATTAGGGTGCTGTTTCCAGCAGTTGGCATTTGTGTAAGGGACTTTGACATGAGTGCAAACTTGACACTCTTCATCATCATCCTTGACAGCTGCACCAGCCTTAACTAAGGTCTTATGGATACTTGCAGTCTATAGAGGCTTCTCCTCTCTTAAGGATATTATTAGTGCATCCAGAGTTTTGGTTTCTAGCTTATTTGCATAAGTCCAGGGCCTAAGCCACTTATAGCTAGTAAGGCCACTAATAAAGAGCATTCTAATGATTAGGTCTGGGGTCCTAATATGCTTATATTTCACTTCTTCTGATGTTTGACTCGTGTTAACAAATGTAACACTTTTCTTAGAGGCGACGTATTGCTTAGTAGCAGATCTGTGCTTCTGCATCCATCTCTGAAAGTCTTCACAGTACTTTTGAGTATTGGTGCCTTAAAGCTTAATACTGCCAAAGCTCTTCAGGGTATTATATAGATCAATGGTGACCCTTGGCTTATATGTTGCAGTCATGTGGTCCAGAAGGTCCTTTGCAGTCTTGATTACAGTGCCAAAGTCTGGCCTCATCCTGTTGACGATTCTTGCATTTAGAACTGACATTGCAATAGCATTATTCCTGTTCCATTCCTAAAGTTCAGCAAGGAATTCTGCTGCAGGCTTGCTTTCGTCATTATTGGTAGGCTTGCTCTTGTATAATGCAATTTCTGGATTATTAATAGCATATTTAAGGATCTGCTTCTCTACAAGGGCTCCAAGGACTATTTAGTACTATTGTGTATATGGGACACCCTCTTTGAAGACCTGATTCTTCTTAAGAATGTTGTCCTCCTTGTCTTAATTGTACATTGTAATTTGAGTCTAGTTTTAGGTCTCAGGAGTGAAGGCTGGGACCGATGCAGTTCCTGTTGATAGGTTGCAGTAGGCTTCAGCAACCCGGGCTCATAACCTGTTGTGGAGAGGCGTTTAGAATCACCAACAACCCTTTCAACTGAGTGGTTTGGAAAGAATTGAATGAACTGCATAGGAGACTACCTCACATTCCTCCATCACCCTTATAGTAACTTTAGTCCAATGACTTCAGCTGACTCGTGTAACTGTCTCAGGTACGTGTTAGCTTTGAGTCAGGGTTATGTGCTTGACTCAAAGGCGATCATTCAGATCGGCTTCAAGGTGATCAATCAGATCAGCATAACACTCCCTCTTAAGCACGTGAATCCACGGTACAATTATTAGACTGTCATATGCTTGTTAGGTTGAAAGGACTGACTGCATCAGTAATAGTGAATGCTGATTGTTTAGCAATAGTGAGTGCCCTCAACAAATGCCTTATAACAATTAAAGGTTATTAGCAAACTGCAGGTGACTGCAGGTGATTGTTTAGTCTTCCTTTAGCCATAGAAGAGTTGAATCTTTCCTGTCAACCATCTTTTCTTTTCTGCATCTATTAACAACATCTAATCTCTTGCTGCACCTATTAACACACACTCAACATTATCTACTGCATTGTGATTATGGCTCAAGTATTAAGCCGTAGTGGAGGCTATATGGTAACTGGCTAGGGAGGCGGTGGAAGTGGTGGTGATGGTGGAAAGCACCCATCTGGAGGTGGTGGACCTTCTAGCCACAAGGGAAGTCCATACTAATTGGACTACTTGCTTGACCTTAGTAGGTTCAGGATCCTTCTTCTGGTGCTTTTAGTGCTAATGTCCATGCAGTTAAGCAGAATGTAAAGCTGGACTTGGAGACCTTGCGTCGGATTCGCCGCGCCTACATGTTAGTGCCTAAAGGCGATCGGAAGGCAATTCCTGCTCAACTTCGAAATGAAGACGCTAGGCAATTCTTTAGTTATGGCGAAGATTTATTAAGGTTGGTGCATAAGCCGAATACTAGGCAGGCCGACAAGTCTTTTAATCTGGCTTCCTCTTCGAACTCCAACTACCTTCCAGCTGCAATGGTCTAGGCTTCTAAACATCGAACTGTTTATAATAGAGGCAATGCCTGTTTAGGATGCCGCAGCGGGAATGGTCTATGGACTAAGTGTGCCACTCTAAGTTAGGATGGAAAGACATTCCTGTGAGGTGCCTATGCCAATTGCGGCTATGGAAACCACTTTAGCAGATGCGACTTCTCTGATTATGTTCCAACACTAAGAGCTCAGCGTCGTCAATTACAGTCTGAGCCTCTGCAGGTAATCCCTCCTCGTCGTCCTAGCAGCATAGTTCCAACTTCTGCTCGAGCTGGAGACAGAAGCATATTAATTCTAATTCCGAATCTAGACCAGAGATCTGCATAAGGTGCTTAGAACATTGCTAATTACCTTAGCATAAATGTAGCAGCATAGGCTGCTCGTGCTAATTAAGGAGTTGGTGCCAACACATCTTTAGCACACTTAGAGCGTTCTGCTAGGAGTGCTAAGTCCTTATTCCAGGGGTTCAGCAATGATTTAGGTCAACAGTCCAGCCGGAATAGTCCTAAGCTAGTCCGTGGTTTAGGTCGTAGCAGAGCTCGAGGCCGTGGTTAAGGCTGTAGTTAGGGTCGTGGCAGTGGAGGCCGTAATAGTGGTGACACTTAGATAGGTGGAACTTAGGCATATCCTTGCTTAAATCCCTCTCTTTAATTAAGCTGGCTTTGGCTAGCTATGTATTGATCCAGGTCTCTATAGGATGCAGAAAGTTATGCATTCAGAAGAATGCAATATAGGCGGCTGCAATGCTAGCAGCAGAGCCTGCGGGTGCTTGCTTTTAACATAAGAAAAGTTAGTATATATAGGAAATGGATTCAGTTCCTCCCAAATCCCTTAAATAAGTGACTTAAAAGTTAGTTGCTATTCTTATATCCTAATTAAAGGATAGGGTTTGGAGACTTCGGCTTAGTTAAGCCATCTGCCAGCTGTTGATCTGTCCTAACGTATTGGATTCCAATAACTCCAAGTCTGTACTTCTCTCTGCAGTAATAGTTCCTTAGGTTAACGTGTCTGGACCTCTTCGTATTTGCGTGATCCTTTGCTAGGCTAATAGCTGACTAGTTGTCCACCTTGATTAGGATTTGATCCACCTTAAGGGTTGTGAAGTCCTGAATTTCTCTAAGAAGATTCATGAACCAGCAGACTTCTCTGGTTGCCTCTATAAGGGCCAGGTACTCTGCTTTAGTGCTTAAAAGCACTACCTCTTTCTGGAGCTTGGACCTCTACATAATAGGCCCTCCTGCAAGCATTAGAAGGAATCTAGAGGTGGATCTAGCATTTTCAGTATCTCCCATAAAGTCAGAGTCTGAGTATGCTACAGGAGTAATGTTAGGGACCTTCCTATACGTTAATCCCTTTTAGCAGTTCCTAACAGATATCTCCAGACATGCTTGAGAGCATTGATATAGTCTGGAGAAGGGTTCTTGTTAAATCTCCCAAGGTGGTTCACAGCATGAGAGATATTAGGCCTTGTCATATTAGACAGGTACTAAAGCTCTCCCATTATCTTATTGTAAATCCTGAACTCCTCCTGAGTACATTCTCCCTTGTTTGACTCATATAGCCTGTCAATAGGGTACTTAACACTCTTAATATTGGTTATACCATAGCTAGCAAGCTTCTCTGTCAGGTAGTGCTCCTAAGAAATCTGTAAGGTGCCTTTATCGCTATAGTTTAGCTTTAGGCCAAGAAACACATTCGTGTTAACAACTTTGATGGTATACTTCTTGCCAAGCTTGGCAAGGAGATCATCAATCCTCTCTTCTAACTTCCTAAAGATCTGGAAGTTATTAACATAGAGAAGGACTAGAATTCCATTACTAACAAATACACATGCATTACTGGATGTCTTGTGTAATCCAAGGGCTTTAAGGGCATCTAAGGCACTGTAGTACCAGAAACTTGCAGCCTGCTTAAGTCCATATAGCCCTTTCTAAATCTGAATAACCATTCCTTTAGTATTCTTAAAGACTAAGTCTAACCCTTCTAGTAGGACAATATAGACTAGCCTATCAATGTCTAGGTTTATAAAGGCAACTTCAACATCCACTTAGCGCCTTTTCCATCCATAGTTTGCATGCAGTGCAAGCAGGAGTCTGGCAGAGGCAGCCCTTAGTGTTGGAGCAAATGTCTTAGTATAGTTAATGCCCTTTCTCTAAGCAAAGCCTCTAGCTGTCCATCTTGCTCTATACTTCTTAATAGACCCGTTAGGAAGGAATTTGATCTTAAATACCTATTTTCCTGTAATAGGGGTCCTGCCCTTTAGCATGTCTGACATCTTGATCCATTTTAGGACACTCTTGTCTTTTATTAAGAGCATTTCAGTTTTGATAGCCTTGACCTATTGGCCTTTATTAGGCCTACTCATAGCCTTAGCGAATGTAGCTGGGCTACTTAGCTTTGCTAGATGCACATCCTTTGTGCCTGCTATCTTAGCAGCTGCTCCAGCCCTACCAGTCTTCGAAATAGTAGCATAATTGGGCCT
This sequence comes from Cercospora janseana, assembly GCA_026725115.1. Lineage (NCBI taxonomy): Eukaryota > Fungi > Ascomycota > Dothideomycetes > Mycosphaerellales > Mycosphaerellaceae > Cercospora > Cercospora janseana. The sequence continues at coordinate 3,465,947 of CM049098.1, forward strand.
AGACACAATTCTTCTAGTACGAGTTGTATACCTCTCTAGGTTGTTACTACTCGGAGTTAATTGCACTCCCTCTAATAGATTAGGGCTATGAATTGCACTGTGATTATTATGTTAAGTCTGAGTGGCTTCTGCTGTTTTATTCTAAGGAGCATTAGCCGCTCCTATATCCAAGTCTTCTAAAGAGACATTGGGTGCCAACTCTGCGCTTTGCAGTTGTGGTCTTTGGACGTGTCGTACGTAGATAGTATCCTTAGAATCTTTAGTCGTTGGATCAGGGACTTCAGCAGTAACTTTAGCAGTAGCTTCGTCTTGAGACCTGTATTTAGTATCCTGGATGCTTGGAATCCTAGGGTGCCTTAAAGAGTCATTCTCAAAAGGTTGTAGATGTGTAAATGGTTCATCTTAATCCTTATAATCATTATAATCATCCTAGTTTTCTTGATCCTGGTTTTCTTAACTTAGTTGAGAGTTCTCTAACTCCTGCTCCCTCTAAAATTGAGGCTAAGTTAAGAAATTTGGAGTTGAAGAAATCGTCTTAGCTTCATCTTTCTAGACATTGTCTTCCCAGAATGTTATATAAGGAGTAAACCTAATATCTTATACCCATTTGTGGTTCTTTGCGTTCCAGACTGGTCTCCAAAGAAGATAGTTTGTGCTTGAATCCTTATAAAATCCAATTAACTAGTACACATCTGCCCTAGGGGCGAATTTGTGGGACTGTACTCTGTTGTCCTTGTACTTGTATGCTTTGCATCCAAATCTCCTAACTGGAGATAAGTCAACCTTAACTTGCCCTGTATTCAGATTATCTTTAAGATCTTGTTTCGGGATTTTCTTTGTTGTTAAGTTTGCAATTCTGTTAGTTAGATACGTTGCATGCTAAATAGCATAAGTCCATAGGTTCTTAGGCAGCCCTAAGTCAATAATCATTGCTCTAGCTTTTATTAGGATAGTCTTGTTTGAAGACTCTGCGACTCCATTTTGCTTAGGAGTATATAGTGCAGAAACATCCTACCTAAAACCTTTAGCAGCTATCAATTCCTTAATCTAATTGCTGCTTGCAAGTTCTCCACTATTAGTAAAGAACAACTTTAGTCTCTTGCCATACTAATTAAAGATTTTCTGCAGCTATGTTTTAAGCTGCTTAAAGGCTTCGCTCTTTAGTAGGCATGGAATTGACCATCTGAATCTCGTCTTAGCGTTAGTAATAACTAAGACATATCTATGACTATAGACACTGCAGGGCTCGATAGGCCTAATTATATTAATATGGATTTCATCTAGGGCCGCCTTTGCTGGCGATCTTCGCTTCCTGGAAACAACTCTCTAAGCTCTTGTAAGTTTGTAGGCTTTATAATGTTCTAACTTAGAAGTATTAATACCTTCCAGACCGCTTGCTTATAAGCTCGTCTGATTGAGGATTTTACTACCAACATGTCCAAGCCTCTAATGCCATCTATTAGTGTTAGCCCTCTGTGCTAAAACAGCAGGCGCTACAGATGCATTGAGAGTGTTGCTAGACCTTGAATTTGTTGGACTTTCACAAACAGAGAAATCTCTAGCTAATGCATCTTTAATTAGAATGATATTAAGATAAGGAGATTAAGACTAAAAAAAAAACATGAACACAACAGCAACGGCGACGACTGAAGGTGGGGGCCTTAGGGCCTCCCAGCACGCGTATGTACACCCAGAGCGCAATGCTAACATCGACGATGGAATAGCGCGCGACGAGGATGGAGGCCGCTACCCTCCGGACGCGTCGCGCGCCGGGCCAACCAACGAGGCCAGCGGCAGCAACACCGCCAAAATCGACAAACTAAAGGACGACTCCCACATGATGGAACTGAGAACTATCGAGGCCGACGTCGAACGAGCTCTCAAACACAGAGGCCTGCCTCAAGACCTCCTTCAGACCCTCCTACGCGCCCAAGAGCACACCCGGCTCGCGATCCAACACTATAGCGAGACACACTATACAGCAGCGAAACTGCAACAGATTAGCGACGATATCAAGGCAATGCAAAAGTCCCAATGCACAAATACCTCCCAGGCGCGCATACAGTCGTGGGCACAGATGGCGGCTAGGGCCAATCCGACACCAACTACCCAGCCGAAGCACCCGGAGGGAGCCCACATAATCACGGTTAACATGGGCTCCGCAGAGGCAAGAGAGGAAACGAAGAAGCAAGACGCAAAGGGAATACAAGCAAGGATAGGAATACACACAGCAGCGGCGGTCCAGAAGCTGCCGAGCGGTGACCTGAGGGTGTTAGTATACAGTGCGGAGGACAAGAAGAGGCTAGAGGGAAACCAAAGGTGGCTAAAAGAGATATGGCCCGAGGCGGAAGTCCAACAGAACAGACACCAGGTCCTAATCCACAAGGTCCTTACGAACATGGACATTAGGGAGAAACAGCTCTGGGAGACGGTACAGGAGGAAAACGCGAGGTACATCCCGGATCTACGCGTACTAAAGGCAGAGTGGCTCGGGAAGGCAAGAGCGCGAGAGGGCAAACACATGTCGTCAGTTATTCTAACGGTCCAGAGCGAGGCACAGGCGAGGGAGATAGTAAACAAAGGACTCCTATACAACGGCAACTTCTGGGCTGCAGAGCCCTTCCACCCACAACAAAGAGTCGTACAATGCCTCCGATGCAACAGGTTCGGGCACGTCAAAAACCACTATAAGGAGACTACCGAGAAATGCGGGAAGTGTGCAGGCGAGCATAGGACGGACACATGCATAGCGACAACTAGGAAATGCAGTAACTGTAACGGGAACCACGCCTCCTGGGAAAGGATCTGCAAGATAAAACAGGCCGCACACGCAAAAAAGGATGAGTTCTGCAAATTCTTCGCGCAGAAGTGGGCAGCCCATACGCAGCAGACGACTACGTACGACGGCTTTACACTTGTGCAGAACAAGAAGAGACTGGGCCCGCAGCTAGAACGGCCGGCTCAGGAGGGAGAGCCTACACCAGTGGGCACACAAGCGACCGGCGCAGTAAGGCCAGGGCGACCAAGGGGTACGACGGCAGCGACTATGGAAGGAAGGAGACAGACAAGAAAACTCCCCTTCCAGCGGGTTACTCGAAGTAGCCAACCTAACTGCGAAGACGAAGATGAAGATATAGGTATGGAGATACTCGTCCAAAGTCAACAACCCACACAATGAATAGACACACCCTACAGATCTACCAACACAACGTGAACCACAGCCGAACGATCCAGTCGCTCCTCCTACAGGAGCTAGACCCGGGGGAAACGCAGATCGTAGCACTTCAGGAACCGTGGATCAACCCCAAACAGGGCAGACAAAGACAAGCAAGCACTACCACCAAATCGTCCCAATAGGGGGGTACGCAAGAGTCGCGTTCCTAGTCTCGAAATACCTCGATACCTCAAAGTGGGAGGAAGTTGAAGCGGCCTCTACGGACGCGGTGTCTATTCAAATACAGACAAGCAACGGACCACTTACAATCCACAACGTGTACAACCCTAGTGGACCACCCAGCCACACGGAACCAGGCACTATACCGGTCGCTACAGAAGCTATACGACTAGCAAACGCGAGGAACCCAGGCTCAGAGCAGATCCTACTCGGAGATTTCAATCTACACCACCCGAGGTGGGGAGGAAATCTTACGCAGAACCAACACACGATGTCGGACCGACTAATCCGGGCTACCGAGCAAGCAGGACTTCAGCTTGCAATCGAGCCTGGAACGGTAACATGGGAGAAACAGGGATGCAGTTGCCAAACGCTAGACCTAGTGTTTATGACAGCTGGGGCGCAGCAACGCGTTATCACATGTCAAACGGACCAAGAACGCGCTCACGGATCGGACCACCTCCCAATCATAACTACAATAGAGGACACGGAGCTAAGAGAGGCGACGCGGGACCCGAGACCACAGTGGAAAAAGGCAAACTGGGACGAGATACAGGAGAGGATCTGGGCAAAGAGCAGCGGGCTCCGCAGCGAGGAGATCCACACCAAAGGCGACGTAGATAGGTGGGCGGAAGCGCTGCAAGGGATTATACAGGACACTGTTCGAGAGGGGTTCCACACGCTAGACCATCTCCATTTGCGAGAGAAAGCTGGACCCCAGAGACACAACACCTAATAAGGACAGCGAGATCAGCAAGACGGGAATGGTGCAACAGCAGGACTAGGGCCAATTACGAGGCGTACATGGCAGCTAACCACGCAAGGTCGAAGCAGGTCAAAAGAGACATAAACCTATCCTGGAGGGCAACAATCAAGGAGATAACGCAGAACCCGGACAAGATATGGAAGCTAGCGAAGTGGGCGAGAGAAAGAGCCGGAAAGCCACAACCACCTCCGCAGTTCCCAAATCTGCTAATTGGACCCCAGGGCCAAACCAGAGGAAAAGCCAGAACAACGCGGAGAAAGCGGAAGCCCTCGCTACACACTTCTTCCCGGAACCTAAGGCAGCCGACCTAAGCGACATGGACCAAGACACGATCCCAGAACCGATACAAATGGAGCTCGTAGTTACAGAAGCGGAAGTGCTAGGAACGATCGCACGGCTACCGACCAAGAAAGCCGCGGGACCGGACCAGATACCGAACGAGCTCCTAAAGGGATGCAAGGCACGCCTCGCACCACTACTCGCCAAGCTATATACGGCGTGCCTTACGATAGGCTACCACCCTACCACATTCAAGAAATCGACTACAGTCGTCCTCAGGAAACCGCAGAAGCCAGACTACACGAAGCCCAACGCGTATAGGCCCATTGCTCTGCTAAACACAATGGCGAAAACGCTAGAGGCTATAGTCGCAAGAAGGATGTCCAAAGTCGCGGAAGAAAGAGGCCTCCTGCCAGAGGCGCAGATGGGGGCAAGGCCAGGTCGATCTACGCTTACAGCACTGGAGCTAATTACGGAACAAGTACGAACGATTTGGGACACCAAGCCAGGGGCAGTAGCGTCTATGCTGTGCCTAGATATATCAGGAGCCTTCGACAACGTCTCACACGCCCGGCTACTTCACAACATCGCAATGCAGGGCTTCCCGGCGTGGGTAGTAAGATTCATCGAGTCCTTCCTTCAGGGCCGCACGACTAAACTCCGCCTCGGAGATTACATAGACGAGGAACGGCCTCAGCGGACGGGAATTCCCCAAGGGTCAACTTTGTCCCCTATTCTCTTCCTGTTCTTTGCAGGGACACTACTCCCTGCGATCCAGGCCCAGCACGTGCTAGCTATGGGGTTCGTAGACGACACAAACATACTCACATGGGGAAACAGCACGGCAGACAACTGCAGGAGGCTCGAGGCCGCACACGAAAAGTGTATGCAGTGGGCAAGGAGACATGGCGCAGCCTTCGCACCGCAGAAATACCAATTGATCCACTTTACGAGATCCCGTAAGCACGACCTAAAGGCTACGGTACGGATCCAAGGCTTTGAAGAAGGGCCAGCGCCATCACTGCGGCTACTAGGAGTCTGGCTAGATACCAAACTAACGTGGGGACCGCACGTTAAGAAGGCTGCAGAAAGGGGGGCATCCCAGATGAACTCACTCCAGAGGCTCTGCAAATCTACATGGGGAGCGTCGTTCCAGAAGGCGAGACATATTTACATAGCTGTAGTCCGACCCGCGATGACATACGGGTGCCAGCTCTGGGCGAACCCTACCGGAACGGCAGGATACCGGAAAGGACTTACAGAACCGCTCGAGAAGGTACAGAACGTAGCGCTACGACATATTACAGGGGCCTACAAGAGTGTTAGCCAGGTAGTTCTCCAGAGCGAATCCGGAATTGCCCCGATCCACCTCTATACCCAGGGCATAGCAAGGCAACACGCGGTAAAACAGGGCAACGACAGGGCAGACGAACACCTTCGGGAACAACGGCAGAGGGTGCTTCGCCAATACCAATGCAGACGGGGGCAAGGACGCCAGAGGAAAAACAACCTATCGCGGAGGGAAACTATCCGAGATATGGTCCAAGGACAGGAGGGAGAGGCGCGAGGGGGCAGGAGCAGCTGGGCAGACGGGGAGTGGAGAAGGACATGGATTCGAGAGAAGGCGAAGAGGACTACAACGACAAGCCGCCAGCCTGCAGCCTGGCGCACCGAAGGCGACAAAAACACCTAGCACTACACAAGGGACTAACTAGGCCGCAAAGCACGATGGTTACTCTCCTACGAACAGAACATATCGGATTTAACCACTACCTAGCTAAGCGCAGAGTCCCAGGAGTGTCCCCTGGGTGCGAGTGCGGACAAGGCACGCAAACAGCCAAGCATATATGCGTGTTCTGCCCACTCCGACAAGGAAATAGGCAAAGCCTATTCGCCGACGCAGGCACGTCCGACTGGGAGACACTAACGACTACAAAGAAAGGCCTCCTCGCTGTGGCGAAATGGCTTATCCGGGAAGGCACACTCGGCCAATTCTCGCTAGCGCGAGAGGAGGAAGAGGCGCGGACGACCCGAGGTCGGGTTACGAGGAGAGAGGCAGGCACCTGGTGAGAGGGAGGGCTCCCACAGATACTGTGTACGTCCTAAGGAGAACAAACAAGGGGACAACCGAGTAGCGGCCGGTTGCAGAGAACAGAGGAAGGTCTAAGGAGTTTTATGCCGGCGAGGCCCTGTCGGGCCTTAAGGGCTTTTGTACTTAACAACCAAGGATAGGACACTCCGCTTACTCGGAGACGAGGTAGTACGGTAAAAGATTGTCATATCATATTAAGATAAGGAAGGCCCTTGCCGACTGGCTTGCCTTTCCTTATAAATCTCCTTGTTAGAGCATCAAAGTAGATCTTATAGGTCCTATACATAAACCCTGTAGAAACAAGATTGTAATGCGATCTAGGAGAGTAAAGTGCATTGTGTAGGAGGATACTAAAGATCTCTCCATTAAACTTGATCCATAGCTCAACAGTTCTAGAGTACTTAATGGTTCCCTTTCCTATAGCCTATGAAAAGTGAATTGGCTTAACCGGCTTCAGATCTTTGAACCAGGCTCTATTATTAAAGAAATAATACGAAGTTCCAGAATCCCATATGACTAACCTATGTTGGAAAGTGCAGTCCAGTTGGACATTCTGAGAGACACTTTGGGGCACCAGATCAGGTGACATAGGTCATGTGACACTAGGTCACATAACTCAGCTGATGCCCCATCTCAGGAGTGAGATGCAACCTGTACATAATAACTACAATCACAACGGTTGGTTCCTACCTATTGCTCCGCCCCTCTCCTGCTTAAGCCGCATCGAGCGACGACCCAAACGACCCAATTCAACAACCTATTAGTTATCAATAGATGTCCAGTAGCACTAGCCCCAGCCTGTAAGCTGCTTATTGGGCTAGCAATAGCTGCTCTAGCGAATCCTTCAGATTCGTCAGACTCTGATTCAGAATCTAAGCCCTTACTAACTTCGGTGATCCTTGTTGTAGAGGCAGCCTTCTTAGCCTTGCCCTTTCTTCCCTTGTCCTTATCCTTGTCTTTGGATTTGGAACTTGAGGATTTCTGCGTCTTCTAATCTCCTAAATCCTTCTGCTTGTTACCCTTCTTCTTGTTGGAGCCTTTGAATTCAGGCTTCCTGTTAGGGTGCTGTTTCTAGCAACTGGCATTTGTATAAGGGACTTTGATATAAGTGCAAACTTGGCACTCTTCATCATTATCCTTAACAGCTGCACCAGCCTTAACTAAGGTCTTATGGGTACTTGCAGTCTGTGGAGGCTTCTCCTCTCTTAAGGATATTATTAGTGCATCTAGAGTTTTGGTTTCTGGCTTGTTTGCATAAGTCTAGGGCCTAAGCCACTCATAGCTAGTAAGGCTACTAATAAAGAGCATTCTGATGATCAGGTCTGGAATCCTGACATGCTCATTTTTCACTTCCTCTGATGTTTGACTCGTGTTAACAAATGTAACACTTTTCTTAGAGGCGACGTATTGCTTAGTAGCAGATCTGTGCTTCTGCATCCATCTCTGAAAGTCTTTATAGTACTTTTGAGTATTAGTGCCTTGAAGCTTGATACTGCCAAAGCTCTTCAGGGTATTATATAGATCAATGGTGACCCTTAGCTTGTATGTTGCAGTCATATGGTCCAGAAGGTCCTTTGCAGTCTTGATTACAGTGCCAAAGTCTGGCCTCATCCTATTGACGATTCTTGCATTTAGAACTGACATTGCAATCGCATTGTTCCTGTTCTATTCCTGAAGTTTAGCAAGGAATTCTACTGTAGGCTTGCTTTCGTTATTGTTAGTAGGCTTGCTTTTGTATGATGCAATATCTGGATTATTAATAGCATATTTAAGGATCTGTTTTTCTGCAAGGGCTTCAAGGACTATTTGGTACTATTATGTATACGGAACACCCTCTTTGAAGACCTAATTCTTCTTGAGAATGTTGTCCTCCTTGTCTTGATTGTACATTGTAATTTGAGTCCAGTTTTAGGTCTTAGGAGTGAAGACTGGGACCGATGCAGTTCCTGTTAATAGGTTGCAGTAGGCTTCAGCAACCCGGGCTTATAACCTGTTGTAGAGAGGCGTTCAGAATTACCAACAACCTTTACAACTAAGTGGTTTGGAAAGAATTGAATAAACTGCATAAACAGACTACCTCACATTCCTCCATCACTTTTATGTCAGTCCAATGACTTCAGCTGACTCGTGTAACTGTCTCAGGTACGTGTCAGCTTTGAGTTAGGGTCATGTGCTTGACTCAAAGGCGATCATTTAGATCGGCTTCAAGGTAATCAATCAGATCAGCACAACACCTAGGATTCCAAACATCCAGGACACTAAACATAGGTCTTAAGACGAAGCTACTGCTGAAGTCCCTAATTTAGCTGCTGAAGAATCTAAGCATACTAATACTATCCATGTACGACACGTTCAAAGACCACAGGAGTTGGCACCCAATGTCTCTTTAGAAGACTTAGATACAGGAGCGGCTGATGCTTCTTAAAATAAAACAGCAGAAGTCACTCAGACTCAATATAATAATCAGAGTGCAATCCATAGCCCTAATCTATTAGAGGGAGTGCAATCAACTTAGAGTAGTAATAACCTAGAGAGGTATACAACTCGTGCTGGAAGAATTGTGTCCAGGCCCAATTATGCCACAATTTCAAAGACTGGCAGGGCTGGAGCAGCTGCTAGGATAGCAGGCACAAAGGATGTGCATCCAGCAAAGCTGAAAAGCCCAGCTACATTCGCTGAGGCTATGAGTAGGCCTGATAAAGGCCGATAGGTCAAGGCTATCAAAACTGAAATGCTCTTAATGAAAGACAAGAGTGTCCTAAAATAGATCAAGATGTTAGACATACTAAAGGGCAGGACCCTAATTACAGGAAAATGGGTATTCAAGATCAAATTCCTTCCTAACGGGTCTATTAAGAAGTATAGAGCAAGATGGACAGCTAGAGGCTTTGCTTAGAGAAAGGGCATTAACTATACTAAGACATTTGCTCCAACACCAAGGGCTGCCTCTGCCAGACTCCTACTTGCATTACATGCAAACTATAGATGGAAAAGGCGCCAAGTGGATGTTGAAGTTGCCTTTATGAACCCAGATATTAATAGGCCAGTCTACATTGTCCCACTAGAAGGGTTAGACTTAGTCTTTAAGAATACTAAAGGAATGGTTATTGTTACGATCGCTAGCATAGGGATGAACCTATTGCATTGGATGCTATAGACGAAGACTCTAAACTAAGGAGAGAAAGGAAAAGAGAAAGGAGAAACAGGAGCGCGCTGGAAATCTACGCGACACGGCGGCTGCTTCCGACGAGTCTTGGCGGTCTGTGGGCTTACATCCGCAGTGCCTAAGGCAGTACTGGAGCGCAGGTCCTTACACTACCCCCCTCCAAGCCCCGATTATTAGATGGTCGGTAGGCTTGATACCACTATGCGTGCCTTGTAGAGTGTCGTTTTCTCGTCCTTTTTCCGGTTGCTCCGTGTTCCGCAACATTATCGTCCTCGTGTTCGTCTGTCTCAAACTTGTCCTTAGCCGCGTTCCGGATCCACTGTTGTAGCCGTTTCGGTGGGCCTGCTGCTTCTAGGTTTTCCCGGTGGAACGTTTCGAGCAGTATTAGAGAGTTCTTAAGGTTGCTTGCGAAATACCAGGTTTCGTTAGGGTCTAATCCAACCCATAAAACTTAATATTGGAGCCTTTGTCCTCTTCCGAATAGGCGTGACGCTAGGACCTTCTCAACTTCCCACTCCGGTTCTCCGTTAATTTCGACCGGTGGTTCGGGATCGACGTGCTGCTGTGGTAGCGGGTCTTAGGCAGCTTTACGTAGGCGGTCGGCGTGAAATAGTCTGCTTCCTTTGTACTACGATGGCGTATCGAGGACGAAACTATGCCCTTTTTCTTCGAGGATCGTCTACGGTCCAGCATTCTGTAAATCTAGCTTTGTCGTCGGCGCTTCTGTCGAGAATCCCTTCTTGCTAACGTAGACTTGGTCACCGATTGTAAAATCGACTAGGCGGCGTTTCCGATTAGCTTGAGCCTCCATTTTTGCCTATGCAGCTATAGCATTTTGTCGCGCGAGTTCTTAGACTTCCCGAGTTTGTTGCACGATCTCCGTTGCTTTCTTCTGCTGCTAGTTCGCTGCTAGGTTGATTTCTGCTAGTGGGAGCGATAGCGGGTTTCGAGGGCTAGTGCCGAGGACGACTTCTAAGGGCGACATTCCGATAGCAGAGTGTCGTGTCGAGTTGTGTGCTATATTAAGAGCAGGGAGGTGTTGTCTCCACCGGGTCTAATACTTGTCGACGTAGAACCTTAGCTTTTAATCGAGCTCTGTATTCGTTATTTCTATACTGCCTTAAGTTTGAGGGTGTCGAGGGCTACCGCGACGATGTTTGGTACTAGTAAGCTTGTTTATTGTCTCAAGGAACTCGGAGATAAATGGGCCAGCGTTGTCCGTAATCCATTCGTAGGGCATCCCGAGGAAGCGATAGAGGGCGTAGTAGTATCTCCGCGCGAGTACTTCTGCGGTGTCTTCCTTTCGTCCGGGGAGCGAGGCAATAAGTTTGCTAAACCGACAAACAAAAACCCAGACGTAGTCGTATCCTTAGTCATCCTTTGGCATGCTCTTCCCATCGACGACGACGTGCTCCCAGACGTGCTTAGGAATAGGTAGTAGGTGCAAGAGGCCTGGCGTTTTGTCTCTAGGTATCTTGTTCCTTCTACACTCTCTACAGTTCCTAATATACCTTTTAATGTCTTTGCTCTAGGAGTCCTACTAATAGTCTTTCCTTAGCAGGGCGACTGTCTTGTTCTGCCCCGCGTAGGCGAAGGTGTTCGGTTCGTGTGCCTCCCGGATTAGGGCTGTACGAAGGAAGAGAGTTCCGTTAGAGGTGGTTTCGGGGACAACTAGGCGGCCATCGTGTCTACCTAGGGCTTGTCTCTCGTTCTCGGCGACGATAACATCGACTAGGTCGGCACCGTGCTACTGAACTGGGGTTACGGCTCCGATACTAGCCAATTTGTCTGTTGGATCGGTTGGTATAGCCTCTATCTTGTCGGGCGGGATTAAAGCGAAGGTGCGGTCTTATAGGTCACGTCAACTCACGTGCCCTAACAGTTGGGTTGTTAACCGTTTTGCGGGACAGAGCGTTAGCGGCTACGTTTTCCTTGCCAGGTCGGTAGCGGTAGGTGATATCGAAGTTAGCTAGGTAGTACGACCAGCGAATCTGGCGGGCTAATAGCAACTTTTTCGTAGACTAGTAGATAAGTGCTTAGTAATCGGTCTGCACGACGAACTTTGTACCCTAAAGAGCTGATTCGAAGTCTTTAAGAGTATTAACGACAGCGAGTAGTTCTTTGTCTTGGATCGGGTAGTTCTGTTCGGCTATAGACATTGTTTTCGAAGAGTAGCCGATCGGTTTCCACGCACCGTCTTCCTATTGCTGCTAGATAACTCCTCTAGTCGCGTTGTTCGAGGCATCGGTATCCACTTTCGTCGGTCGGCCGGGTTGATAGAAGGCGAGAACGGGTGCCTCGGTAGCTAGTTTCTTAAGTGTTTCGAAGGCTTGCCTTTGCTCGGGCCCCTTTTCGAACAGGGTGTCTTTCTTGAGAAGTCGATTAAGCGGCTCCGCTATCTGGCTAGCGTGGTGGCAGAATAAGCGGATATAATTGCACAAGCCGAGAAATGAGCGGACAGCTGGTTTCGAGTTGAGATCTTCCTAGTTCCAGTCGTTAATAGCGGCGACTTTCTCTGGATCGACGCGGACTCCTTAACCGGCCTCTAAGATTATACCGAGATAGTCTACCTCTTGCACGTTGAAGCGAGATTTCTTAATGTCTCCTTGGAGGTTAGCCTTATGTAATCGATAGATTACTTCTTCTACGTGCTCGAAGTGCTCTTGCTTGTTACCTTCTATATAGACTAGGATGTCGTCGGCATAGGCGCTAGCGAATAGATCGAGAAGTTCGTTTAGCTACGCATTAATAAAGGCTTGGAACCAGGCTGGACCTACTTTAAGACCGAATGGGAGGACCTTCCATTGAAATGTGCCTTGCCGGGTAGTAAAAGCGGTTAGATACCGCGATCCCACATCTATAAGTAGTCGATTAAACGCCCGAACGATTTCAATCTTCGTTATGCGTTTAGCTGGCCCGCAACGGCTAATCGTGCCTTGGACGTTAGGGGCGAGTACTTGTCGGTTCTCGATAAATTGGTTAACCTATCGGTAGTCTACGCAGAAGCGTCGTTCTTCGGAATGCGGCTTCGGCACGAATAATGTTGGCGCGGGTTTGTTAGCTATACATCTCTCGATAAACCCGATGCGAAGCAGTTCATCCGTTGTCTGCTTTTCTAGCTCTCGAAAGGCGAACGGAGTCGGGTATCGGGAGGGCTTTCCTTCTAGGGGCTTAGAAAGTTCTAGGACAACGTCAAATCCATAGCGACTAGGCGGCAGTTCTGTTGAGGCTTTCTTTGAGAAGAATCCTTCTAGATGCGCGAGTTCTCTAGGCAGTTTGGCGCGAACCTTGGCGATGTGTTCGGGATCCTTACCGTCAGGAAATGGAATGTGTTTGCCGTCGAACGTCTTATTCCATGCCGTTGGGTCGATAGTAAGCTTGTTTAACCTAACCGTAGGGCGGGCATCCTTTGCCTCTAGGAGTATAGCGGCATCGGGCATTCTTTGCTAACGCCAGCGTTCCTGTCGGGGGTCCTCTTCGATCGCTCGAAGGCACTCAGACGTTTCATCGTCGGTTGAGACTGCCGCTACGATCGTCGCCTTAGTTTCCGTTGTTCTCTAAGGATTTTGGAGGATCTTCTGGATCTTTAGCTGACGGTCTTCCTGTTTTATTAACCGGTCTCGGCGCACAATGTCTTCCTGCGCTTTTATGTCTAGAGGTGGAGTCGTAGACTGCATAATAATGCTCGGTCGTTGGCTAAATGCGGGCTTTTCCTCAGGCTACGAGAAGGTGCGGGTCGCTAGATGCATCTACACGTTTTGTTTCGTAAGCCAGTCTTGTCTAATAAACACGTTATTCGCAGTCGGAATAATAATGAACTTCTGCCTCGGGAACTTTCTACTATCGATCTCGAGGGTCGCTCGAATTTAGTAGGTAGCTTAAGCGGTAACTATGCCATTGAAATCGCTAAGTACGAGCGGTTTGGACAAGAGTTCTTTCTTCGCACCGAGTTTCTTAACGAGTTTGGAGGCCATACGCGGTGTCATTGACAATGAGATATCTGCTCCAGTATCGCAGAGAGCATAAGTTCGTAGACCAATACCATTAATAGAGAGGTTAACCCTTTTCGTAAAGGTATTCGAATTTTGAGGTCTGCTAACTGTAGCTATCCGCAGTACTTGGGCCGTCGTGGAGACTTCCGACAGCCGTCCTAGTTTTCCGTCTCGGATTCTAAAGACGAAGACGAATAAGTCGACGAGGAAGTCGCGTTCTCGTCGTTGTCTAGCTTAGCTAAGAGCTTCGCGACCACCTTGCGATCCGGGCATTGTTTCGCGCGGTGTCTAGCTCTCTTGCAGATAAAGCATAGGTCGGCGGCCCTTAGTCGGGTTCTTTCTTGATCCGAGCTAGCGTCGTTCGTCCTATCTTTCTCTACGGTTCCCTTTTCCGTAGCCGGTCTTTCTCGTTCGTTTAATCGGCGGCGTATAGGCTTGTCGGCTTTTTGTCGGGGCTGCGTTTCGTTTAACAAGCTTGCGTTTCTGGTAAGCTCTCTGTCGGTTTAGGGCGGCGTCGGCGACGTATGCATAAAAGGTTTCGTACGAGGTATAAGGATCCTTAGACTTCGAGAGGAGCTCAGTTCCTAAGGCAGCAGGTACGTGTTCCTGTAGCACTTTCTTCCGGTCGTCTCGGTGTATATTAGCCTTGTCTGCGAGGCTGTTTATCTTTCCGATGAACTGGTAAATGTCGACACCGTCTGCTTCGCTTAGGTCGTACATCATTTCTCGCAGCTCTTCTCTCGCCTTCGAGTCCTGGTTGTCGTCGTAGAATACCGCAGATAGCGTAGCTATTATCTTAGCTACACCTGAAAACGGGATTTCTACGGACATGTATCGTCCTTCTAGCAGCTCGGTTAGGTAGCTATCGAGCAGGCTAAACAGGCAATCCATGCGGTCCCTCTCAGTCTTAAAGGTCTCGTCGTCGCGTCGGAATTTGCTAGCGATTTTGTATACCCAGTGGTCAAAGGTACTCTTGTCTCCGCTAAATCGACCTGGATCTTGCTTTAATTCCCTTGCTTTTCTGTCGAATCTCGGGTTTTGTTTGTTTGTTTGTTCCATTTACGTCCTATAGGAGTCGAAGACTATGTAGGACGGGAGCTAGTACTACGTACCGGCTACCTGCTGCAGTTTTCTTCTTTTCCTTGTTCGCGCCTCCTAGACATTTCGGGCCGTTGCCCTCTACCGTATATAGCCGGTATCACGCTATAGAACAAAGAAATAAATAAGGAATTTTAACTAAAGGGAATAGTTCGAAACGAGTGTCTCTCGGGGTCTTCCTCCTTCTAGAGCGTCGCGTTCGCTCCCTAGTCCGCGCTATAGCCCCGGTCGAGGTGCCATTGCCTTGTACCAATTCTCGAGGTCCTAATAAACTCTAGGACCAGTTCTCTTCTAGCCGGATCATCTAGTACAGCCTCGAGTGTTCTAGCGTTGCGGATCTCCCTCGGTCTCTGGTCTATATAGTCTTTGCAGGCTAGTAGGAGGTGTTCTGGAGTCTCCCTTCCCCGCAGTAGCACCGGTCGTCCTCTACCTTTCCTATCCTCTTTAGGTAACTCTTAAAGTACCCGTGTCCAAGGCGGAAGGAGTAGTACGCGCTTGCTACTACGCGTGTTGCTCGGATCTTAGTAGACAGATTTCCTGTCCACCTAAATCGCGAGTAGTAGCTCTGTGGTCTTCTTACTGTCTTTGCTTTCTGTGTTTCGTACAACTGCTTCTATCGTTCGAGTATATACTCTCTAATATTCGCTGTTGTCCTTCCCTTGTCGGTGCAGTAGAAGTACGCGTTTCTTGCCCGTAGCGCTTAAAGGGTAGATGTGTACCGTGCTGTTTGGAGTAGCCTTCCTGTAGGTCTTCGAATGCTCGTTATTGGGAGGGCTGTACTCCGTAGGTTTACCGCGAGAGGAGAGTCGTACGGGAGGTCCTGTACTCGTAGTCCGTACCTAATAACCTGTTGTTCTAGGCGGAGGGATGTTAGTAGTAGGCCTGCTTCTACCTCTGTAGGTGCGTTCGGAGTTGTCCGGAAGACTCCTAGGATTCTTTTCGTAGCTCTAGCTTGAATTGCTTCTAGCGGTTTTAACGCTCGCTTTGATTTCCACTAGACTGGGGCTCTGTAGTCGCTAATCGCTATAACGCATGCCTTATAGAGTTGTCTAAGGGAATGGGCGGTTAGGCCGTTCTCTATATTTGCTAGGCGGTGTAGTCTATTAAAGGCGGCGTTGGTGGCGGCGGCTCTAGTAGCTATATGTTCCTTAAAGGTAAGGTGGGCGTCGAACCAGATTCCGAGCCATCGGACTGCTTTCCTTGTAGGTTCTATCCTAGTACCGCACGGGAGAGTAATAGCTGTCCTAGAGTCTTTTCCTTTCGAGAAGTGGAGAAGCTCTGTCTTCGCTAGGTCGAATTGAATGCATTCTGCCTCTGCTCGCTCTGTAAGAGTCCGGATTACGCGCTGTAGTACTCTTGCGTTCTTCCGTAGGCTTGTAGACGATATAGCTAGGCCAATATCGTCTATATATGAGAGCGGGTAGATGTCGGGGAGGTCGATAAAGAGGTTCCGGATGTAGATAAGGAAGAGTATTGGGGAGATTGGACTACCTTGCGGGACGCCCATCTCTACCTCGTTTTCTTCCTCTATCTGTCCGTCGAAGGCTAGTTGGAGGACTCGTTTCGAGAGGAATGAGTCTGTCCACTCTACTATCGCGTACGGGAGGCGTAGGGAGATAAGAGTCTGTAACAGTTTACTCTTCGAAACGTGGTCGAAGGCTCCCTTAATGTCTAGAAACGCTACCGAGGGTTTGTGTCCCTTTAGTTTTGCTTGTTCGACAAAGTTTGTAAGTAGGAGTGCAGTATCTATTGCAGATCTCTTCTTCCGGCCCCCATTTGAGAGTCGTGTAGTAGAGGGCCTGTCTCTGCGTATTTCCCTAGCCTTTGAGCTAGAATGCGCTCGCTAACCTTCCCTAGGCAGTTAAGTAGCGAGATAATCCTATAGGCTTTTGGGATCGAGTAGTCCGGCTTGTTTGGCTTAGCTAGCGTAATTCCAATTGCTTTCCGCCAGCATAAGGGTGGTATCCCCTCGTAATAAGCGTCCTATATACCTTAAGAAAGGTGTTGGGGATTGCTTTATACGCGTGGGATATTATGTCTTGTGTTATGCCGTCTGGACCGGGTGTTTTACCTTTAACTTTGGTCGAGGAGCATGCTATGCGTATCTCTTCCTCTGTTAGTAGGTTCCACTCCTAATCTCCTACTCTATACGAGTTCCACCGCGTACGTAGCGGTTGGGTCGGTGGGGGTTTTAGGAATAGTGCTGATTTTAAGGCAGTACATTTCCCTAGAATGAAGTCTCTCCCTGGATTGCCGGTGTTAGGCCCTGATTTCTCGGCTTTGTATAAGACATCGCTTTAAATATCGAGGCCGGGTCGGTTTTCTGTAGGAAGGTATTCCAGTGTTGCCGCTTCGCTTGTTTTATAGCTAGGAAGTAACGGTTCTTTACCGTAAGGTACTCCCTCCTCTCGGCTATACTTGGGGTGTTTCCGTTGCTAAATGTTCGTATGTAGGTGCGGTTCATATGCCTCCGCATGTCCTGTAGCTCCGGTGTCCACCATAGCTTCGATTTAGACGATACTCGCCTTAGAGGGATAGCGGACGTACACGCTCTCTATAAGGTTCGTAAACTCGTTCGCTAGTGCCTCTAGGTTCTCAGTTTCTCTAACACTACTCTCGTTGTCTTGTAGTATTATAGTAAACTGTTCCCAGTCGGCCTTTTAAACGTCGTATTGTTTCCGCGTCTCTATCGTCGTTTCTTCTCCGGCTGTTTTCCCTGGTACTGTACTATAATAGCAGCGTGGTCGGAGCCGCACTGTATTGTTTTCCAGTTTATTTCCTCTCTAGATAGGCTGCCCCGCGTAAAGGTAAGGTCTAGTACACTCGGTGTTACTAGGTTCGGCCTATAGAAGGTGGGTGTCCCTAATACGTTCCGTAGTAGAAATTCCTTATCCTCGAGCCAAGCGTAGAAGTCTTGGGTCCTAGTACTGTTGTCGGTGCTGTTTAGGTCCCAGCTTGGGTGCCGTATATTGAAATCCCCGGCTAGGATGGCGTGTCGGCTAATCGGGTGCCTATAGAGGCATCTCTCTAGCGTCTATGTCCCTTCTTCGTCTCTCTCGTTATATACGTTTAAGATTTGGATACATAGTCCTCTCTTATTATATATATTAAGTGCCTGGAAGTCGGGGTCGTCGTGCTTGTCTAGAATACACTCGTAGGTAGTCTGGCGTCGAATATATGCTACTACTCGTGGCCTCTGCTCTTTCGGGAGATCTGGTAGGAGCGGGGTATACCCTTGGTGTAGGATAGACCTTATATATTGCCCGTTCTCGTATAGGACCCACGGTTCCTGTACTAGAACTATATCCGCTCTTTCCTGTATTCCGATTTCTAGAAGGGATTCTAGTACCGGTATACTCCTATTTGCATTCCCTTGTATAAGAACTAGGGGCGTATCTAGCATTCTTGAGGCTTTTTCGTCTTTGGTTTGTCTTTTGCCTTTCGGGTGCGGCAGCTTGTTCCACCTATAAATAGGTACCCGTTACTTACTCGTTGCGCTTCTTCTAGCGAGGCAAAGGCGAGTAGTATCGAGCCCCAGTCTTTTGCTCTCTTATTTCGCGGTTTGTAAGCTAGATTGGGTCTGCAATAAGCTTCACTCCTAGGTTATATGTCTCGATTTCGTACCGGATGTCTTGTAGTGCTGTCTCGGAGTGGAATTCTTCCGTAGAGACACCGTGTACTACTACCTTATACCATGCTTTGTCCTCGAGGAGGCGGGTTGTCGGTGTGCACTCTAGAATAGAGTTAATGTTGCCGAGGGCTAGTTGTTTGCTTTTCTCGTCCTTAAAGGTAAGGACTAGGTTCCCCTTTGCGTTGGGCTAGCAGCGAGTACTTAGGCGTGTTCTAGGCCCCTATTTGCAAACATTGTGTTAATGTCGTCCCTTATCTTCTTTGGGTCAGCTTTCGCTCCTATAGAGAGCTGGAGGATAAGCTGTAGTTGAGATATCTTTGTCTTCTAAGGTAGCGTTTGGTCCTGAGTTTGCGTTGTGTCTTGGGGTAGTTCTGTCTTCTTTTGTTGTCTCCTCGGCTGGATAACTGTCCATTTGTCCTGTGTTTTAGCGTATTGTCGACTAGTGTCTACGCTATTAGCTGTATCTCTTGGGATGTTTTCTCTAAGTGTATCCGCGTATGTACGATAAGGTTTCTCTACCTCGCGTAGGCGTTCTTGTCCCCTTGTCTTTCCTGCAGCCTTCCGGATGTCTTAAGCTGCTTTTTGAAGGGATACTACCTCTGTTGCGATCGTCTGGGCTTAACGTTCGATCCTCTTACCTTCGGTGTAGTCTCTAAAGACTTCGAGTAAGTTGAGGATTCTAGTTTGCTCGTCGTTTTTAGTAAAGCTGCTGCTTCTACTAGGAGTGTGCGGGCGTCTTCTATTTTCTTCTCGGCCGCCCGACGTGTTATTGTATCTTGGAAGGGGTTCGGAGGTAGGGGTTGGAAGCTAAAGGCCTGTTGCCCCCTCTCTTCTTCGGTCGTCGGTTCAAGGAGGTGTCTAGGTCTTTTCTTTTGGATCGTTGGGACAAGGGGCTGTATAGTTCCTTCGAGGCCCATATCTACATCCTTATAGTCTTGTCGTCTAGTTTCCTGTAGAAGCTGGTGAGTTGGGGAGGGTTGGGGGTCTGGATTAGAGGTCCAGGTTCTCGTAGTAACTGCGGGTGTCTCTACTTCCGTAGTACTGTTGTTCCTTCCTATTGGAGTAGTATCCATCTTTAAGGAGAGGCGTCGTTAGAGGTGCCTAAATTAGGGCTTCGGGGCGTTCGGGACGCAGCCGCCTCGTCCCGGGCGCGGGCGCGGGCGCGCGGAAGTGCGAAAGTTGTCCTCTCGAGAGTTGGCTCTTTATACTGCAATTGCGCGACGGCGCCGAAGTGTATCGGGGAGCTGCGTAGCTTAAAATAGTGCTTGGAGGAAGGGCTTCCTCCTGCACTATGTTTTAGAGTCGGTCGGTCGTTGGCGGGTATTCGGCGTCGTGGAATCTCGGGTTCTTAGCGTCTTGGTTAGACCCATATGGTGCAAACTCTTTCATCGCCGCGAGGCCGGTAGGCTGGAAGCTATTGCCGTGAATGCTGTTTTGTGGGGTAATTCCACGATTGGTGCGGGCGTCGGTCGCCGGTTGTAGGGTGGCCTGTTAAACGGAGGCTAGGGCAGATTGAAGCTGCGCGATCGTCGCAGCGAGCTCTGCTATGCTCATCTGTTGGGTAGGGTTTTCCTCGGGCATAGTTGGAGGATTCGAGTCGTCGATTCTTTCTTCGGGACGTGTCTCGATGCTAGTAACGACGGGCACTTCTAGCTCTGCGTCGTAGGTCTGGGGTGCAACAGGCGTCTCTGGCTCTGGGTTGCGGTGGGCTTGAACAGGCGTCGTTGGCTCTGTGTTCGCGGGTCTAACGATAATAGTGTCTTCGCTATTGTTCGTTTCTCCGGGTGTCCTTATCCTCTGTAGGAGTCTAGCGGACCTACGTGTCGGTTGGACGTTGCTGTTCGTCGGCATTAACTACGTAACCTAGTTAGTTCTGCAGCTTAGTTTATCGTCGTATATAGCCGACGCAGTGTTGTGCACTAAAGTGCAGCGAGCGGTGTTGGGTGGATATGTTTTAGTTGCTTCCACAGCAAATGGATATCTTTTAATTGCTTCCACAGCAAAGAGGGTGAGTTTAGAGTAGTGTCACGATCGCTAGCACAGGGATGAACCTATTGCATTGGATGCTATAGACGAAGACTCTAAACTAAGGAAGAAAGGAAAGAGTAAGAAGAAACAGGAGCAAGCTGGGATATATGCAACGTGGCGAGGGCGCCCCTGTCGAGTCTTGGCGTGTTAGGGCGCTTACCTAACACTGCCTAAGGCAGCGCTGGCGCTGGTCCTTACATCAAGCACTAAAGCAGAGTATCTGGCCCTTATAGAGGCAACTAGAGAAGTCTGCTGGTTTATGAATCTTCTTAGAGAAATTTAGGACTTTACTGTTACGGGCGGATGGCGGATGCAGAAGGTAGGTGGTGTTACAATAGATACAGGGTGCTACGGACGGGCACAGTTGCCTAGTTCTACCTTATAGGCAGCCTAATAGATAGGACGTAGCTCGAAGGAGGAGAAACCCTTCTCCCTCGAGCGCACAATAAATACTTACTCCCGCGCTTCCCGCGCACGTGAGCCGGCGTCGGCGTTACTAACTTCCGCCGAGTTCCGGGCAGTCCTATGTCTATAGGCCTCGCCCGTGACATTTACAACCCTTAAGGTGGATCAAATTTTAATCAAGGTAGACAATCAGTCAGCTATTAGCCTTGCAAAAGATCATGCGAACACAAGAAGGTCCAGACACGTCAACTTAAGGAACCATTACTGCAGAGAGAAGTACAGACTTGGAGTTATTGGAATCCAATATGTCAGGACAGATCAACAGCTGGCTGATGGCTTAACTAAGCCAAAGTCTCCAAACCCCATCCTCTAATTAGGATATAAGAACAGCAACTAACTTTTGAGTCACTTATTTAAGGGATTTGGGAGGAACTGAATCCATTTCCTATATATGCTGTCTTTTCTACACTAACTTTTCTTATGTTAAAAGCAAACACCCGCAGGCTCTGCTGCCAATATTGCAGCCGCCTATGCTGCATTCTCCTAAATGCATATCCTTCTGCATCCTGCAGATACCTGGATTAATATACAGCTAGCCAAAGCCAAGCTTAATTAAAGAAAGGGATTTATGTCAAGGCGTGGAAGCCTGGACGACGAAGTTAAGAAGTGAGAGCCTTGGAAGGCGAGAGGTGAGAAGTGGTCTGGAAACCAAGAACTAGGTTTGGTGTACAGAACGAAACACGAAGGAAGAAGAAGAGGTGCAGGAGGCACCTCTGACTAAAATACACACGGCGCAGGCAAACGCAGGCGGGGCTGCGTTTGCTCCTTTCCATTCACCTTTGTCTCATCCTCCCTTGTCTCTTTCAGCGCCTGTGTTTGACAAACCTGCGCATCCATGCTCGCTGGCGGACTATAGTCCGGCCGGTCCGTTTCCGTTCCGCGTGGTCCCTAAGCGTCGGTAAGGGATCCCTAGAGGTTCGATCCTCGTTCGGGACGCTAAACGGCAGGGTCGGTTCGCGCGTTCGAATTCGGGTCGGGACGAGGACCTGCGCGGTTTTCAGATCCTACTGGGGTGTCTTCCATGACAATTTAGGTAAAGTTATGCCTAGTGTAAGGACCTGCGCTCTAGTACTGCCTTAGGCACTACGGATGTAAGCCCACAGACCGCCAAGACTCGTCGGAAGCAGCCGCCGCGTCGCGTAGATTTCCAGCGCGCTCCTGTTTCTCCTTTCTCTTTTCCTTTCTTCCTTAGTTTAGAGTCTTCGTCTATAGCATCCAATGCCATAGGTTCATCCCTGTGCTAGCGATCGTAACACCTAGGTTCCACCCATCTGGGTGTTACCACCATTATTGCCTCTACTTCTACGTCCCTAACCACGGCCTTAACCACGGCCTCGAGCTCTGCTGCGACCTGAACCACGGACTGTCAAGGCGTGGAAGCCTGGACGACGAAGTCAAGAAGTGAGAGCCTTGGAAGGCGAGAGGTGAGAAGTGGTCTGGAAACTAAGAACTAGGTTTGGTGTACAGAACGAAACACGAAGGAAGAAGAAGAGGTGCAGGAGGCACCTCTGACTAAAATACACACGGCGCAGGCAAACGCAGGCGGGGCTGCGTTTGCTGCGTTTGCTCCATTCCATTCAACTTTGTCTCATCCTCCTTTGTCTCTTTCAGCGCCTGTGTTTAACAAACCTGCGCATCTATGCTCGCTAGCGGACTGTAGTCCGGCCGGTCCGTTTCCGTTCCGCGGGGTCCCTGAGCGTCGGCAAGGGATCCCTGGAGGTTCGATTGAACGGCAGGGTCGGTTCGCGCGTTCGATCTCGGGTCAGGACGAGGACCTGCGCGGTTTTCAGATCCTACTGGGGTGTCTTCCATGACACGGACTAGCTTAGGACTGTTTCGGCTGGACTGTTAACCTAAATTATTGCTGAACCCCTGGAATAACGATTTAGCGCTCCTAGCAGAACGCTCTAAGTGCGTAGAAGATGTGTTGGCCCCAACTCCCTAATTAGCACGAGCGGCCTATACTGCTGCATTTATGCTGAGATAATTAGCAATATTCTAAGCACCTTGTGCAGTTCTTTAGTCTAGATTTGGAATTGGAATCAATATGCTTCTGTCTCCAGCTCGAGCAGAAGTTGGTACTATGCTACTAGGACGACGAGGAGGGATCACCTGCAGAGGCTTAGACTGTAACTAACGACACTGAGCTCTTAGTGTTGGAACATGATCAGAGAAGTCGCATCGGCCAAAGTGGTTTCCATAGCCGCAGTTAGCATAGGCACCTCTTAGAAATGTCTTTCCATCCTAACTTAGAGTTACACACTTAGTCTATAGACTATTGCCGCTGCGACATCCTGAACATGCATTGCTTCCGTTATAAACAGTGCGATGTTCAGAGGCCTGGACCATTGCAGCTAGGAGATAATTGGAGTTCGAAGAAGAGGCCAGGTTAAAAGATTTATCGGCCTGCCTAGTATTTGGCTCGTATACCAACCTCAATGAGTCTTCGCCATAACTAAAGAACTGCCTAGCATCCTCATTTCGAAGTTGGGCAGGAATCGCCTTACGATCGCCTTTAGGCACTAACATGCAGGCACGGCGAATTCGACGCAAAGTCTCCAGATCCAGCTTCACATTCTGCTTAACTGCATAGATGTTAGTACTGAAAGCACTAGAAGATGGATCCTAAACCTACTAAGGTTAAGCAAGTAATCCAGTTGATATGGACTCCCTTGTGGCCAGAAGGTCTTCTACCTCTAGATGGGCGCTTTCCACTACTACCACCACTTCCACTACCTCCCTAGCCAGTCGCTATATAGCCTCCACTACGGCTCGATACTTGAGCCATAAATCACAATGCAGTAGATAATGTTAAGTATATATGTTGATAAGTGCAGCAAGAGATTGGATGTTGTTAATGGATACAGAAAAGAAACGTTGGCTGACAGGAAATGTTCAACCCTTTTATGGCTGAAGGGAGACTGAACAATCACCTGCAATCACCTGCAGTTTGCTGGTGACCTTTGATGGTCACAAGCCATTCGTTAAGGCCACTCACTATTGCTGAGCAATCAGCATTCACCATTACTGATGCAGTCAGCCCATTCACTCTGACAGTATATGACAGTCCAATGATTGTATAATGGACTTACGTGCATGAGAGGGAGTGTTGTGCCGATCTGATTGATCGCCTTGAAGCCGATCTGAATGATCGCCTTTGAAACAAGCACGTGATTCCTGACTCATTGCTGACACGTACCTGATACACATACACGAGTCAGTTGGAGTCATTAGACTAGCATAAAAGTAATGGAGCAATGTAGAGTAGTTGTCTATGCAGTTCATTCAATTCTTTCCAAGCCACTTAGTTGAAAAGGTTGTTGGTGATTCTGAACGCCTCTCCACAATAGTTGTTGCAACTATTTTTGCTAGCGGTCTATCAGGGCGATCGAGCGGCGAAATGGCGCCCTAATCTGTGCGCATTTGCGTCCCAAGTCGGGCGCGATTCCGCCCTGCCCTCGGCTAATTCTATACTTTTTGTACAGCTTCTGCGAGAGCGAGGGAGTGACGCTGCTTGCTTGGTTACAGAAAAGCAGCAATAGAACAGTTTTTGGGGCTGAAGAGGTGTGAGTTTTGTGGGATAGAGAGAAAGGGATCATACGATTGCGACAGTGATAGAATGGCAAAACACACCTGAGAAGTAAGAACGCAGTACTCGCTTCAACGATAGCAGACTTTATTAAAATGACAAAATATGTGCATCCGCATCAGCGTCCACCGCTCAGCCAACAGGCTGCGCCCGCCACACAGCTCTGACCTCTCCGTTGATCGTCCTCATGTCATCAGTCCCCATCACGCAGGTACAAAAACCTCTCATACTTCTCCTGCGTCCACCTCCGAAAATTTTTCCCATAGATTTGCATCGGGATCGTCGTCAGATGAAACACCAGACTCAAACATCCGATCGCAATGAACGTCCCTCCCACACCACTATGATCGATCCAGCGACTAGCCAAAAATGTAAACACGCAAGCCAGGGTATTGTTGATGACAGCCACGCCGACCATTCCCTCGAGCACCATATCCGGATACGCGTCCATGAGATACGCCATGGAGATGTCGCCTGCGCAACCGAAACCAAAGCCTGTCATAGCTAGTCCTATATAGGGGCCGGGCCAATTCCAGGCCTTGGACGAGCCGATGCCGAAGAGCATGAGTCCTGCCGGGTTGATTAGAGCAGACAGGTACATGAGCCAGAGACGGTCTTCCGCTTCTGAAATGCCGCCTCGCTTTTTGGCGAGCCATGTAACGAAGACGTCGGAGAACCAACCGCCGTAGATGCAGCCGATGGTGGCGCCGATCAGAGTGGGGACGTTCATGATTGCGACGGCCTGATTGCTGTAATTCCAGGGTGGTTCGTAGTAGTTGTCTTCTTCGATTGTTAGGTAAAATGTCAGCCATGCGTCTTGAGCGCCCCACTGGAGCCCAGAGTAGAGGACTGCTGGGAACGCGAAGACGCGCAGGGTGTGCCACAAGCGATTGAAATATTGCTGGAACCCAAGACCAATGAGGTTCGGAGCGGGAGTGATGAGTGCGATGCGCTCACGATAGGTCTTCTTCCGATCAACACCCAACAGCGCACTTTCATTCGAATCCCTCGTATTCGATTGCGCCAAGCTGCCGGTTCCGTTCTTCTCGTCCTCCACAACAGTAGCCACACTCGTGCCCCCGACATGCTGCCCCAAAATCGCGTCCCTGTGAAAAGCAGTCTCCTCCAACCCGAAATAAAACACGACCAAACTTCCCCCACACACAATCGCTGCCGTCCACCCCACCCACCTCCAGCTCTGAATCGCAATATACCCGGCGACTAACGGCCCCAAGAACGTCCCAATCGATGTCGCCAAAATATACAAACCCAATACCGTCCCCCTCTGATGCTGGAAAAACAGATCCGACAACGACAACTGCGCCAGCGCTTCCGCGCAACTCTCCGACGCGCCGACAAACATCTGGTTCCAAATCGAGTCTTGCACGCCTTGGATGCGCGCAAACCAGATGGAGCCGATGAGGCCGAAGAGCAGGCAGATGAGATACTGGATCCTTCGGCCGTACAGCCAGGGCATGGGCGACGCGAGGAGACACCAGTAGCCAATGGACGCGAAGAGGACGCCAGCGGCGGTATTGGCCACGTCGTAGGAGATGCCGAGATCGTCGAGCATGCCGTCGCTGGCGCCGCCCGCGTCGTTGGAGATGGCGGCCGTCATGGCGGTGATGAAGAGGACGAGGGTGGCGTGCCAGTATTTGCGCCAAATGGACCAGTTCATCGGGTCGTTGGGGCTGTTGGTCGGGGGAGGCGTGAGGGTGAGTTCTTGGTCGCGGAGGTCGCCTGTGGGGGATTGAGTGTACATGCGGATTGTGCCCGGGAGGAGGGTGCCATCGGGTTCAGCCATGGTGAGGGAATCGAGACGCCAGACGGGGCTGTTACTTGGGTCTGGATGAGAGTGTGGTCGGGGTATTCTTCTCCGGAGGTTTTGTAGTCCTGCCACAGGCTTCTTTGAGGCACGCTGCTCTTTGAGATGCAAGAATCTGTGTTCCTGTTCGTGCAGGCTGCTGGCTTGTGACGGGAAGATAATCGTCGTGCGTGAAGACGTTCTTCACGAAGTTTCCGAACCTCAATTTCTCAACGGAGCACCACGACAGCGCTTTCGTCTCCGGTCGCGCTGCTTTCGTTGGACCTTTAGCAGCACAGCATTTTTAGTTGCCTGTGTCGACTGTCAGCCCGAAGTAATAAGCTTCTGCCCGCATGCTCTGGGGATCAAGACAAGCGTGAGCAAGACACGATCCCAGA
This sequence comes from Cercospora janseana, assembly GCA_026725115.1. NCBI lineage: Eukaryota > Fungi > Ascomycota > Dothideomycetes > Mycosphaerellales > Mycosphaerellaceae > Cercospora > Cercospora janseana. Next base: position 3,492,649 of record CM049098.1, read on the forward strand.
CTGCGTTCGCGGATTTATTCCTATCGCGATAGCCGTTGTCTTCCCTCAAGCGGAGTCGTGCATGGTCGCAGCTGAGGGGTCCGCGTCGTGAGCGACTGAAGTGGGCACCGACATTCCGCCGTCTCGCATGGGCATGCTAGATTGAGCTTAGCTCTTGCAAGGTCTTCGTAATGTTATTGCACAGTGCGCAGTTCAGAACAGTCTCGCCAAGGCATACTCGATTGAGCGTAGATATTGCAGGGCTGTCGTAAGATTATTGTACAGTAAGCAGTTCAGAACAGTCTCGCCAAGGCATGCTCGGTTGGGCTTAGATGTTGCATGGTTATCGCAATGTTGTTTTACTGTACGCAGTCCAGTACAGTCTTTTGTGTTGTCTTCGGGCTAGCTCAGGCACGAGTTGACTAAGACGCCTCATGGTCGCAATAGACGGCTGGAGCCAGACTTGTGAAGAGGGGTGACGGGCGACTGCAGACGTGAAATGCGCACATGGCTGTGAGATCTGGTCACGGCAATACAGATATGCACGCGATCGCCGGTACGACGGAAATCGCGCCACGAACCGCGCACGGATGCTGCACGTGCTTCCCCTGTCACGGTCATCAGTGTATTAATAACCCTTGCATGCAACAGACCTTCAATCAGCTGTCCTTCCTCCTCCAACAGCCCCATCCCAGAGCAATAGCACCACTTGCCAAACCCATCCACATACGCAGCTGAATGTCAGCGTGTCAGCACAATATGGCTCACTTATACCACCAAACTTCGACGATATGTGCGAGTCCCCCGAAAAAACCGTCTAATTGTGGCTTCGGCCTGGGCGAGGAGGCATCCTCGGTCTCTGCTATCATGGCCGTACAGGCAGAGGCGCCGCCAGCAGCACTTGATAAGCTGGCACCCAGCACCGGAGTCGATCGAAAGGCCAAGGTGATTGTGCTAGGAGCCGGTATATCCGGCCTTCGTGCGGCATCTGTCCTGCAACGCCACGGGCTGGAAGTGGTGGTCCTCGAAGCCCGCGATCGGATCGGTGGTCGTATTTACACGACCAGAAATGACAAAGGCGTACCAAGAGATATTGGTTAGTCTAAACACAAAACTTGTGGCTGATACTGAGCTGCAGACCTGTGTTGGTTCGTTGATGGCCGCAAGGCTTCTTCACCCCAGGGCATTGTTCTACTCGCTTGCTAACACTCTTCCCTAAAGGCGCCGCATGGTTTCATGAGACGAGTCAGAATCCGCTGGTCAAACTGATCTCAAAGCTGAAGCTCGACTATTATTATGATGACGGTCTGCCTTTGTACTTCACCGAGCACGGTCGTACTGGCGCACAGGCCAAGTTCAAAAAGGTGGCCGATGAAGCTGCTGACCACATGGACTGGTACTATAAGAATCATCCCGAAGCTCCTGATGTCTCCGCTTTGGACTTTGTGAACTCGTTCGTGGCGAAGCATGAGCTGATTACTGAAGACGAACGCTTGTGGGCCCCGCAGGCATTCAAAGAAGTCGAGCTGTGGATCGGACACTCAATCGAGACCGCTTCCGCTAAGCATCTCTCTTATTTCATCACGGAGCGAAACTTGTATATGAAAGGAGGATATGATTCGATCGTAAAGTGGACTGCTGATGGACTGTTGCCAGGCACTGTTGAGCTTAACAAAACTGTCGATCGCATTACGTGGAGTGAGGATGATGCAAAGACATGCGCAGTCGAGTACCACGATAATACAGGCAATGTTATGGTGATGGAAGCTGACGCTGTTGTGTGCACCTTGCCCCTAGGAGCTCTTAAGAGGAATCTGGTCGACTTCGACCCACCATTGCCAAGCGATATGCAGCTCGCCATCTCCAAGTTCAGCTACGGGGCTCTAGGCAAGGTCTTTTTCGAGTTCGCGGACGTCTTCTGGAGCAGAGACCACGACCAATTTGTGTTTTGCCCTTCGCCACCAGAGCCTGAGGCAGACCTCTATTCCACCTCACCTAGCTCGAGCAGCTCTAGGGAGCAGGACAATATCCTCAACTATGCGACTGTTACGATCAACCTCTGGATTATGACTGGAGGCAAAGAGCTCTGCATCCAGATCGCAGAGCCTCTCACTCAACGCATCGAGGCAATGACTAACATGCGAGAACTCTACAACTTCTTCGAGCCGCTTTTTAAGCTGCTCCGCACCGAACCTCACAGGAGTCTGCCCCGTCTTATCAACGTCGAGACTACGCACTGGAGTCAGGATCCGCTCGCTGGATACGGCTCGTACTCTGCTGATAAGGTCGGAGATGAGCCCGAACTAATAATGGACGCTCTACAGAACCACAAAACGTCTCGCCTCCAGTTCGCCGGTGAGCACACTACTATGGTCGCTAACGGATGCGTGCATGGAGCTTTTGCTACTGGTGAGAGAGCTGCGAAGAATTTGCTATCTACTTTTGGTGTTGAATATGATAGAGGCGATCTTGTTAGCCCCAACTAGGCGATGCATCGATGTGGAGTGATTTTTTCTTTGTGAATTGCGCAGATCCTGTTTGATTTAACTTACGAAGCCGACCACCGATGAGCTAGCACACAATCATAGCGTATAACCATAGCACAGCAACCAGAATCTACTTGCTGCCAGCTATACACGTCTATCGGATCTCGCCGAAGATTCCCCATTCCCTTCAACCGCAAGACAGTCACGATGCAAGGGAAGCATGCGGCTAATTGCTCTCTCGGACTCCTGTGTTACACGGGAATTACTTGATTGTCTTCGGTGGAGAAATCCATCTGGCAAATGATTTCAAGAGCTTAGCATAGAGTCGCCGACGGGCGCGGAGACGGCCGTGTGCGCGTGCTGACTTGATTCAAACACCTGATAACGTTAACGTTAGCGCAAAAAAACCTTAGGCCGAGCTATCGATAGCTGCTGAACATTGGCCCGCGTCCAAAAGTGTCAACGCTCTTTTCCCCCACCTTGCTGCGAATGTTCATACGTTGCCATTCTCCCTCTTGCAATATACACAGCAATGGCTGAAGCGCAAGTGTTTACCGCAGATGCTGCTCAAGAGATCATTGACTGGGTGGTCAAGTCTGTTGCTGTAGATGATATCGATGCGACGTTCATGTCTGACAGTATAGGTATGCTTGCATCACTACTTTGCTCTATAGAAATGCGGGTGCTGATCTCCGATACAGACTCGATTAACAAGGCCCTCGGCTCTCGCGTCTTCTCCTACCATGGGAGGCATCGTGCGGAAGAGATCTCGGTCATGATTTTCGTAAGTGTGCTGTTAGAGCTTGTAAGAGGTATGGCGAAAAAGCGTAATGGTAGTTTAAATGCGCCATTTAGCTTATTACATAGATCAAGCCCAACTGCCGTGTTACGTTGCCTGCTAATGTTAATGTTCGATGTCGGCTCTAGGCAACGGCAATATAGGAAATTGTCCCTAGCGCGCTGTGTCGGCGCAGTAACTCAGCCGCACGTATTCGAGGCGCAGGCTTTACGGATTAGCGTGTGCTCCAGCCAGTATGAATGTGGCACACTTGTCTCGACGTCAGAACGGCACATAACTCCGCTTTCAGCCCGTGTTGGCCAACTTCACTACAACCATACCACTGCCCGCAGGATCGACCATGCCGGCCATGGGCTCGTTCCTAGTACAGATCTGGCAAGAGAAGAGGTGGAAGACACGTACCGAGAACGGATTAAGGCAGAGCAAAAGCGTATTGAAGACGAGGAAGAGCGTATAAGGCATGATGGTCGAACAGACATGGCAGTTCATGCGTCGAGTGTTAGCCTTGAGCGAACTCCAAAGGTGAAAGATGTATTGACGGTGCTTGGTTCGGTATGAGTTGCATTACTTTCCTAAGGGTTTTATTAATTCATGACCTCACCAATTCACCACAAAGTATGCGACAACCATCTTCGGCAAAGGTCATATCATATACGTCATGCGAAAGTCGGTCCCGTCACCACTCCCGGGCTTCGTGCGGTTCGGTTTCGTTGTCTTAAGAAGCGATGAATGGGAACAAGGCAGCATACACTGGTGTGACCCTCCATCTGCGGTACAAAGGGGTCTGTATATCAACTTTGCAGTCAAGCGAAGGTCTTAAATACACGGCTGCTCTGGTCACTCAGTGTGCCAGACTTGCACCTCGTCGAATGGCAGGTCGAACAGGAGCTCGTCTGGTATCATGTGGATCGCAGAGTCAATATCATTATGCACGGTCTCCGACATGCTATGTTCCGCCTGACCGAAGCACTGGACAATTGTGCCCTCCGCTGCGCTTAAGTTCTCTCCAGATGTCGCCGGCGTAGGTTTCTCCTCCTGTTCTGGGCACATCAGCAGTTGGCCCAGCCGGCTATCGACACGAACTTCGCCACGATACAGCCTTGCTCCTTGTCGAATAGCTTTGTACGCGGCCAATGTCAACTTCGGTGCGCGATCCTTGAAGCCATCCACTCCGTCACAGAAGCTAGCAAATGATTCCACGAGTCCGCTTGTCAAATGCGTACCAAAGCTGCTGCCTGTCAGCTTGATCTATCGCGCCGCATTCTCAAGCTTACCTCGAGTACGAGTCGCCGAGGAGGAAGATTGCACCCTGTCCAGCTTCCTCGCAGAATTGTGTCAACTTGCGCCCCCGAATTCTCCAACGCTTCAAGGCAGCCACATCTAATCCTGTCGCATCAGACAAGCACTCAATCTCACGACTGAACTCTCGATCATCAGGTTTGGCCTCTATTTGACTGTCGACCTCGTGCGCAATCAGGATTGCGAGGATCGCGGACGATGGGGCATGCCAATGGCTTATTCTCTCGTGCCCCTGGAGCAACGCATATCTTGCTGTCCGCTCGTTTCGCTGAGTTGAGCGAGTGATCCAATAGACGACGTTGTGCAGGTTGCCGAGTGGCCCTCTCGTGCGCCAGTGAATAAGGTGAGCCTCCTCGAGGTTGACCAGACCGACCAAGCAGGTGGAGTTTTTAACCCGGGCTACGGCTGCGGTTTTCTCTTCGTAGACGATATAGACTATCCCGCATGCATCCGCCAGAGAATCTCATCGGTGCAAGAAATATCAATTAATCATGCCGTAAATGACCAAGCTCCAATTGGCGCCGCATTCCCTCCTTGCTGTAAGCTCCCAACCACGTCAGATTTCCGGCTTTCCTTCATGCCTCGCGGGAACTTTGCTGCCGGGAGGAGCGGGGCGGGCCGGACCGCGCTGGTCTATGGCCCAGCCCGGGCAACCCCAGAGCAATCCTCGCGGGCACGCATATCAGTATTGCCCGTTCACGAGAAAGAAGCACCCTGAGCCCTCCTCCATACTTGATAGTTGCCTCGTGTTGAGATGCACAATTCCTACTGGGAGTGGCTGGAGGAGACCATCGCCAGCGTTCAACAACAGGGCTGTTCTGAGGGATCGGCAGCCCACCGCAGCCTAATTCTCGTCTCGCCAAACGCGAGGTGTCAGCGACTCTGGAACTCAGGTGTCCATGGCAAAGGTCGGTTGCGGAGTAGCAAAAGCGGGCCATTGAGGAGTGAGCATGTAGCAGGCAAAGAGGTGTGTAGATTCGAGCATCTACCGACAAACAAGCGAACGACAATGCCCCCGAAGCAAGACAATACAGCCCAATAATGTCATAAGAGCACGCACGCGCCATCTGAGATCCAACATTATGTTGAACAGGTTGTCTCAGCTTCGCAACAGTAGGACGTTCCCGCCGATCTCGACCTCCAGACCGCTCTGACTACAAGTAATTCTCTTCGGAACCTTTCGTGGCCCTTGCAATTAGGGCACTCTCCAGACTCAGAGGTTCCAAAATTCCCAGATGGCTAAGGGCTAGTATTGTACGTCAGCATGGGAATCCTTCCTCATGCACCCGTCGCTAAGTCGGGCAAAACTCACAATTTCGAACGGTAATCCACCACAGACCAGCCAAGCGGCAACGAAAACTACAGGTCTTTAGCAGAATGGACAAGACGAACGAGATGTGAGAGGTCCTACGAGGGTACGCAACGGCTCCGACCAGGTATGCCTCTATGCAGACACCAACGATAACTGCGACTCCTCCAAGAATGGCTGTGCGATTGAATTAGTTTAGCTGATTGCAGCCATGGATTTAACGAACACCTTCAGACTTACAAAGAGCTATTAAAATCTTTTTGACTGCGACCTCTCTACTCGAATACTTCGGACTAATGCTCGGTGCATTTTTATATGGCGCCCTCTTTTCGAGCCCGTTGTTAAGAGGCTGCAGATCACGAGCCTCCACACCCATCTCCGGGTGTGCTGGGATGCTAGTGTCAAGACTTCTAGACCCGTGTCTGAACTTGTCCAAGATTTCGCTATATGACATGGACATGTCGAATTGGGTGTCCCTCTCGAAAAGATCTGGTATCTTCGACATAGGCTCGACTGGTAGAGCATCCCGATCGACAAGATCCAGGCCAGCTCGCCCAAAGGCGACTTGGATCAAGGGAGCAAGGATAGCGAGCACGACAAATTTTTGTGTGACAGCATATTCGAGTAGAAGGGGTGTGATTAGATGAATGGATTGAAACGTTGAAGGTAGTAGAGATTGCACTCCAGGAATGTTGATCTGCGCAATGTGACAAGCTGGCAGCGTCTGATGCTGTATCTATATGTAACTGTGGAGAGTATCAATGCGAGACTACCTTCCAGCAGTTGTCTCTCATCCCTGACGCCGTTCAAAACCCCGCTTCTGCTACGTTCCCTCTCGGTTGCTCACTGTATCTGAGAAATCGAAGGGCTAGTCGACCTGCTGAGTAGGACAAGGGCTTCCATGGCTCAGCTTTCCACAGGTCACGATGAAGCAATGCTACTGGACAAGGTGTATGCTGCTCAAGCAACTGCAGGCGGTCTGATAAGAAGACACTAGCGTTCATCCTCGTCTCAGCTCCTGTGGCCTCGCCGAGGGTGTCCTTGAACTGATCCTTGAGTATCGTCTCGGTATTTATAGAGCGTCGATACAGACTAGGAAGCAACAGCTTGGGATGCAGATAAGTCTGGTGATAGTCAGTGATTGCACAATGATAAGGCCCTGTTTACTTCGCTGGATTATTGAGGTGGATTATCGCCTCTTCGCAATAATTCAACTTGGTAATCCAGCTGTTTACTTGATAATCCATAATCCAGGTGTCTAATAACCTAGATTATGCCAAGTCTCACCGGCTTCCTTAGATTGACAGGTCTATCCGCATAATCCAATAATCTTTGTATTGCAAAGATTATTGAAGGATTATGTCCGTGCGTTGTGCGTTGTGCGAGTGTCGCTCTCAACCCTTCTAGCGTAGTCGCGTCACGCGTAACGTGTAGCCATGCTTTTCTATTCGATTGCCGCCCTCTTTGCCTCCATTATCGCCCACAATTCAGTGCTATTTGTTAACGATAATGGAGGCAAAGAGGGCGGCGATCGACTGGAAAAGCACTGGATTAGAGGTGGTAACAACAAAGGCTCGAACGAGACGAAATCACCTAACTACCTTAGCAGTAATCCAACATAGATTATTACAGGATTATTGTCAAGTAGACAGCGTAGATTATCGGAGCACACGCTACTGGATTTTGGTGAAGGAAGTTACTAGATTAAAATAATCCAATAATCCAATAATCCATAGTCTATAGTCCAGCGAGGTAAACAGGGCCTAAGGGCAGGGCATCGAAGTCTAGTAAAGCACTTATAGACGGCTGCAACGTCGCTCGTAGTATGCTCGTATGAGGGCGGGGCATCGAAGTCTAATAAAGCACCTATAGACGGGTACAACATCGCTTGCAGTGTCCTCGTATAAGGGCGGGGCATCGAAGTCTAATAAAGCACCTATAGACGGGTGCAACGTCGCTCGCAGTATGCTCGTGTAAGGGTAGGGCATCGAAGTCTAATAAAGGGCATCGAAGTCTAATAAAGCACCTATAGACGCGTCCAACGTCGCTCGTAGTATGCTCGTATAAGGGCAGGGCATCGAAGTCTAATAAAGCACCTATAGACGCGTCTAACGTCGCTCGCAGTATGCTCGTATAAGGGCAGGGCATCGAAGTCTAATAAAGCACCTATAGACGCGTCTAACGTCGCTCGCAGTGTGCTCGTATAAGGGTAGGGCATCGAAGTCTAATAAAGCACCTATAGACGGGTGCGACGTTGCTCGCAGTGTGCTCGTATAAGGCACCTTCTAATCGTACGGTCTAGTAGCCTTACTTACGAAAGAGCTTCTCTATTCGCTAACGATGCCTGCCCGACCATGGACAAGGACAAAAGGACGCAATATCAAAGAGGTCTAAGCTTGATTTGCAGACGGTGCGATATCACTAGCGGTTGACAGAAGCATCCTTATCTTGTCCGCAGCTTTGCGTAAAGCACTAATAAAGTTCACCTACTCTACGCTAAAAGTGCCTAGTCCTGTAACTAGGACATAAATTCACTATAATAACCTTATTTCATTTACGAGGTCGTATTGAGAGGTTACATACAGGTAGACTTTTACTATCGCAATAGAGGCCTCGTTACTTCTTCTCGGAAACCTTATATAGACCTCTACAGGGATAACATAACTAACTACTGCTCGGCCGGGCATGCTATTCGACGATGGCGGAGGTCAATTGTAAACATTATTTATTTAGAGCGCGGCTTCTCGCCGTTCTTAAAAATTCCAGACACTTCTTGCTATATTGTTAAAGATCATCTATAAGCGCCCGAACCCGACGACGATAATGTATTCAAGTGTATTCGTCCTGCTTATGTTAATGTGCTCCGTACGCGGTGCCATTAGAACGCACCCTTACTGTTACCAACCACCGGGGTTAAACAACGGAGTGTGTCCACGCCTTTCGCTTGCTAAGCAGCGCCCTTAGATCGCAATATTGACTTGTCTGTATAGGAGAGCAACTGCGCTGATGACGACGCATATGCATGCCAAACCCTTCAAAAGGGCATTCACTATAATTCGGTACGTTGCTATCAATTTTTCTAAACATGGAATCCGAAGCCCCTTTCCTAACAAATGCGTGTTTCTAGTGTGTATTTAATCCAGGCTACCAGGGCAATTGGGGGGCATATGCGGAACAAGGCAAGAGTGTTTGCGATTGCTACTATTGGTAAACACGGACGGTGGTACGCATATCTGAATTGCCCGTGATCGAGGCTTTCGTCCTTAGACGTCTGTAAGCGTGAGCGTTGTGATGCAAATAGCGATCTCTATCTACAGAGGCGTAAAAAATGTTCTGCTGCTCTATCCGGGCATTATATTACAGCTTCTATGTCCTTTTAGGCTAGCATGTTTCTAATCGGTAGCGGACCTAGGGGATTTTGGGCGCTAGCTAATGCCCCTTTGCATCTGCAGCAAAGACTGCGTATTTCAAAATTGCGCGTGTTACAGATGCATAGACACCTTCGTAGCACGTATACAATCTGTCTATTCGGAACACGCCGATTGCTTTAATGCAATAAGATGTGACTTAACGAGAAGAAGGGCGGGAAAAGTTCGAATAGTTAAGGGTATGTTGCAGAAGTCGATACAACCCGAAGTTGAGACTTGTTTAAACGATTATTCGAATTACTTAGAGTTACTAAAGACCGGGTAAGTAGTAGAAATAGTCTGCTCGATTCTCTAATCCCTAATCCGGGAGATAATATAACTGAGAAAGCGGCGTTTGCTATTACCACCTGCTACGATGCATCGTTGTATTGTTCGCGACATTGATAGACTATAAAGCTCTAACCGTTTGCCTCCTCTGGAGCTCGCTTCGCCACTATCATCCGAAGTTGGGTCGATGCTAGGAGGGTCGCTTTTATAACAACCCTTGCTAATGTGACCAATTCAAACACTACGTAAGCTCGACCTAATCCTGTAAGTTTCAAGAAAGAGTCGCTAGCGGAGAGCGGCACTGGATCGAGCAACGAGTGCTGCCCTAGACATAAGCAGCCTTCGATTGTTGCTACAGCGGCGATTAGAATCGATAAACAGAGTGCCCATCTCCAGCTTCCCGTAAAGAAGAGACCGGCAGACTGGACGATACATGCGAGGTAGAAATATATTTTCTGAGTAGAAGCTTGGTAAATGTAGTTGTAGTTAACATTGCAGTCGATCTCCGAGCAGTTAACTGCTAAGGGGCCATAATAATCGTAGATGTTACGGAGATCGGAGTCGCTAATGACATTAAAGACGTTTTGCAGGCGGATGAAATGCTCCGTGGCGAGCTGCCGGTGCTCCGCCGCGACTTTATCGGGATGGTGCTTCTTCGCGCTGCGTGGATCGTTAACCTTGTGCTATTGTTGCAAAGCTTGCTTTTCGACCTGCAGCGCCAGGAGAGGGAGACGTACAGCATTCGAAACGCCGATTTGACCGTTATGTCTTCCGCGCTATGAGTAACGCCGAGCAACTTGTAGTAGTTTTGTTCCTTATATATGCCACGACCAGCCTGCCAGATGGCGAACAGCCACATGGCAAAGACAACGGCCTTGTATAGCCGTTGCCGGTCTCTCTCGAAGAAACTGTTCGATACGGGCCACAGTCTATTCGCGCGCCTTTGAGGCCATTTTGAATGCAGTATAGTCTGGAGGCAAGCCGCGATCATCTGCGACATTTAATTAGCTGCTTCCACTTTAGATATGGAGTCCCCTCGGCGGCTCGATTACGTACATTAGGGATATAGTACCAGGATGCCCATCTAAAGAACAGACGTACGGCTAGGGATATTCTCGTCACTCCTGCGCTGCCTTGCAATGGCATAAATCGTAGGTATTCCATTATACTGCCGGTACGCAAACGTGTCTTAGACGAGATCCGTTGGCCGCAAAGGATGTCTCAGCGCGCAGAGAAGCCGTCTTAGCAAGCAGTCATCTATCTTTGCAACAAAGATCTAGGTTTGCCTTGCTAACGGAGAGAATTATGCTATTCTTTTACGCAATCTCGCCTATTTTGATCCTAGGTGTCTCTCGGGTCCTCGCATTGAATCTTGCTAGCACAATCCAGCAATAAAGGGATTTAGAGTTTATAGTACCCCGCATAGGAGGTACGATGTCGTCGTATTACACGAGCATTCATGGATGGAAAACAAGGCTGCGCAGGGGGACAGGGGTACACGTTTGCATCGTTGGCATGCTTACAAATTAAGCTCCGCTTGCCGCTTCCATTTCTAGAAAAAAAGTCTAAGAGCTATTCCCTGCCGTATGCACTGGGAGCTGAGGCCCGACAGCTCCAACACTCCGCTGTGCGTTGGGCAGCGTATGCGATAAGGATAGCTGAGCGGCATATGTGCATAACAAAGGTTAAATTGTCCTGCTACACGCATGCTTATCCAGAGATTGGATTATTCGTATCTTCATAGCCGTTTACTCTATTAGTAGCTCTGAAATTGGTCTTGTCTATTATTGTTGATTAAAAAAACCAAAATGCTAGGGCCATTGGTGCAATATGCCGAAGAGCTGAGACAAAGTTCCCTAAAACCACCGAGGCTTGCGTTTAAGAATATCGAGAAACAAAAGCTGACACTACGGGCCGGGGACGAGGTCGCTTGTCGGGACTCCGAAAATAAAAGGTGCCTTGCTAGTGTTCCTTTGCTAAAGGCATAGTAGCTGACGTGAAAAACGACAAGTCTAATCGCTAAAGACGGCCGAATGCGATCTAGACTTAACGGAATCTTTCGCTGCTTTAGCTCGAGAACGGAATAGAGCGATTTTGGAACGGGGACAATGCGATTGCTTAGTCTGAACAAGTTCTTTGCCGCGGGTATCGCGCTCTCTACTGCTTCACTCCTACGAAAATCTGCTTGGAGAAAAAGGGAGAGATAGAACAAGCCGTCCACTAATAATGGGGACTCTCACTGCGCTCTAAAGGCGTCCCGTGGTTTACCGGTAATAATGTGAAATGCAATAGCCACTCAATTGAACACATTCCGAGGATTTCGACGACAGAACAAAATCATAAAAGCATTCAAGTCCTATATCTACGGATTGTAACAAAGACGTTATAATCCATCCAGTAGTTACAGTCCATTGGCGGGTTCCTAGCATTTAATTCCCGTGTTTACCAATAATAACAGTCGCAGATATCCGGGCCGCGCGCCCACCCTTGCCATGAGTTCGTATAGCCCGGATTGCCACTGCACTAGAGGAAGTATTAGCACAGAGGAGAGCTTTAGACACAGTAAAGAGGAAACGGACTGTGTTGTACAATACACTTTGTTTCAGGTTAAGACACTGAGCTGCATCTTCCGGACTGCAATTAGTAGTCTGCAACAACTAATTAGTAACGCCGATCCGAGCGGTCTAGAACAGAGCGTACCCCACTGCCACCGCCGAACCCTGGATAATAGCATTTAGGTTCGTTGCTAATGGCTATCTTTGAGACGACTCTTCTTGCTTGCAAATTGTTCGAGGCCTCTTCCTGAACTGGGAAAGCTGTAGCTACGGAAAAGAGAAAGGCGAGCGTGCTTGGATGCATGATCGATAGAGTTGCTTAGTGATGGAAGGTATAATTTAGACAGATCTTAATAATTTGGGGACTACAATGCTGGAGAAGGTGTTGTGTTTCCACGGATGTCCGGGTAGCGTCTTATATATGTACCTTTGCCTATCTCCTCTCTAGGTCCGAGCTTTATAGCCTAGCGCTATCGTTTATGCACCGAGAAATAGTCTTTACTTTCTGATAACAGCACACCCGAAGAAGGTTTAGCAGGCAGGCATTGGGCCTGCAGTGTATAACCTTGTTTCTCGATTCTCGATCCGGCCATGCCTTACTAGGAAGGAATTGTCGTACCCATTCTAGCTGAGATGTAGGGGAGGTTATGCTGGACGGTCGAAGATATTACCTCCACCTCTACCGGATCGTTCCGCCAACCTAAAAATACATAACTGAACAACGTACGTAGATCTAGAGTGACAAATGTCGACGGATGAGACGTCCATACATGACTCGTCCCGACTCCGCCTAGTACGTATAGGCGCCTCATTAGACTTTGATGCCCTGCCCATGTTATTAAGATTATACTACATAGCACACTGCGAGCGACGTTGCAGGCGTGTATAGGTGCTCTATTAGACTTCGATGCCCCGCCCTTATTCGAGCATACTGCGAGCGACGTTGCACCCGTCTAGAGGTGCTTTATTAGACTTCGATGCCCCGCCCTTATATAAGCATACTGCGAGCGACGTTGCACCTATCTATAGGCGCCTTATTAGACTTTGATGCCCTGCCCATGTTATTAAGATTATACTAGCACACTGCGAGCGACGTTGCAGGCGTGCATAGGTGCTCTATTAGACTTCGATGCCCTGCCCTTATACGAGCATACTGCGAGCGACGTTGCACCTGTCTATAGGTGCTTTATTAGACTTCGATGCCCCGCCCTTATATAAGCATACTGCGAACGACGTTGCACCTGTCTATAGGTGCTTTATTATACTTCGATGCCCCGCCCGTATTATTAAGATTACACGAGCATACTACGAGCGACGTCGCACCTGTCTATAGGTGCTTTATTAGACTTCGATGCCCCGCCCTTATACGAGTATACTACGAGCGACGTTGCACCCGTCTATAGGTGCTTTATTAGACTTCGATGCCCCGCCCTTATACGAGCATACTGCGAGCGATGTTGCACCCGTCTATAGGTGCTTTATTAGACTTCGATGCCCCGCCCGTATTATTAAGATTATACGAGCATACTGCGAGCAACGTCGCACGCGTCTATGGGTGCTTTATTAGACTTCGATGCCCTGCCCTTATACGAGCATACTACGAGCGACGTTGTACCCGTCTATAGGTGCTTTATTAGACTTCGATGTCCTACCCTTATACGAGCACACTTACTAAAATCTCTAGTAACAAGACCGGAGAATTCTGTTAATTTTTCGAAGACCTCCGCAATATTCAACTCGTGGTCACTTACTTTTGGACTATCTCTCTACGCTAATCACTAAGTTCCTAGACCGCATAATGAATAGGACTTTCAGCGTCCAGAAAGTATGTTTTATCGTTAGCTAGATCGATTTGGCCGCTAGGAGTGGCACGAGAGGCCTTGAGTTGCTAGTCGAGGCTTTTGCACAAGCTCTTTAGAGCTGACAACTGAGCGCTCTGCTAGAGAATTTGAGAGCTTATCGTCTCCTGCGCGGATTTGACATCCTCGAAGCGGCGTTATAGGTCTCCGTATCTCTTACTAAGGTTGTAACTCTGCGATTTGACCTGCATTAGTTAAGTTATTAGCAAATCTAGCTCTAGCTGCAATCGAGTCCTCGCTGCTGCGAGATAATAAACGCATAGACGTAAATCATGAATATCTAATTCGATGCTAGATAGACTCAGCCTAGAAGACAGATCTAACTAAAGAGACCAAGCTCACCTGCGTATGCGCTTGGGAGGGTACCTGCCGCTACTGTGTAGATGGCGGCCATATGCTATGTTACGATATTGGATCGGTTCTGTTGGCTCCTGTCTGTGTATTGGCTCGTTAAGCGAAGGAAAGGGGAATGTAAAGTCAACAAGAGTATTTAGATCGGCATTGAGATTTTCGTCTAGGCCGTGTTCCCGCATCGAAGGGGATGAGACGTCGGCGGGCGTCGAGGGTGGGGGTTGCTTATGCCCAATCCGACACCAGCCCCTGCAAAATGGAGGGAGCAAAGGACATATGGTCCATTGTTGTGCAGCGTAAATTTAGTTTGAGGCAGTTGGAGTGCGAATGAAGTAATTTGTATAGAACCTATGCGCCAAAAGATATCCAACCGATGCCGCTCTGCTTCAGAGCGGCGCGGAAAGCAAGGCAAGATCTGCTCCAGGTTCTACGCTTGTGTTGTGGGTCTATAAGCAATTACATCGCGCGCGTGCTGCTAAACCAATCCTTGCAGCGCGACTTACGTCCGGCAGAGTCCATTGGATGCGCTAACGCGATTTGTGAGTTCGGCACCGCACTCTATTAATCATTAGTCTAGTAAGCTGCTTGCCAGATAGTCAAGCATTCAAAAGACACCATCTGTACTAGCGGTATAAAACCAGAATGCTCGACGTTCCCTTCTAAATCACCTTCGATATATTTGTGCTGCACTAATGTTAATGGCATTCGCGTTGCTCTAGCTACTTTTTACTAACTGGAACTTCAAAATTTTTGTGGGCTTTCCATTGCGCGCTGAAGAGATCATTAATAAAGTCGATTAGCTGTGACTGTCCACTCGAGCGCTCTGGCTGCGATAGACCAAACACTTTGTTACTTGTCAAATCGGCACGCACATTATTAGCTGTGCGCCTTTCTCTGCGGTTTATAGGAATCTCTATGCATTGTAGGAGCAGTAAGCCTAGGTCCTCAAGATCCCTAATCGCATTCTCGGAGAGCTTCTCCCTAGTCGCGGTCGAGCAATCCGCTGCAGTACATAAGCTCCACACCGTGTAGCACGTAAACTCCCCGACTCACCTAGGAGGATTCTTCCGCTACGACCGCAAATACGTATCGAAGTAGCGCAAAGCTTAGTGTGAGCCAGCCCACGATCGTAGAGGTATCGCAGTGCTCCAAAGATCTGTCCTGTTAGCTTAGCAAACCGCGTCGATGTTCAAGTAGCTTACGGATGCTGCGAGAGCGTGTATGTGCTTTTCACTAAGATTTCGATGCAAATTCAGAACTTCCTCGAGTGTATACCGCGCATACTGGTAACCGAGGTGGACATAGCTGTCTATAGATATAACAAACTGTGGAGTAAACAGACAAGGATGATCGAAGGCTAACAGGTAGTCTTGGACTGTAGTAACCTCTTTAAACATCTCAAGACATGACTGATTCTCCTAGTCTAAGCATATAATCATTTCTGATCCTCCTTGTAGGAGAGTAATAAGCCGCAAGTAATCGATCCATTGTCTCTCAAATAATAGCTTCGTAACTGGCAGGGAGATCGGTAACAGCCGTAGAGGAGACTGCTTGTCGTTCGAAGCTCGTAACTCCCAGGACGGGCGTGAACTCACGCTTATGAGACGTGCCTTCTTCGCGGAAACTGTCATGGAAGATGTCATGGAAGACACCCCAGTAGGATCTGAAAACCGCGCAGGTCCTCGTTGTCAAGGCGTGGAAGCCTGGACGACGAAGTCAAAACGTAAGAGCCTTGGAAGGCGAGAGGTGAGAAGTGGTCTGGAAACCAAGAACTAGGTTTGGTGTACAGAACGAAACACGAAGGAAGAAGAAGAGGTGCAGGAGGCACCTCTAACTAAAATACACACGGCGCAGGCAAACGCAGGCGGGGCTGCGTTTGCTGCGTTTGCTCCTTTCCATTCACCTTTGTCTCATCCTCCTTTGTCTCTTTTAGCGCCTGTGTTTGACAAACCTGCGCATCCATGCTCGCTGGCGGACTGTAGTCCGGCCGGTCCGTTTCCGTTCCGCGGGGTCCCTAAGCGTCGGCAAGGGATCCCTAGAGGTTCGATCCTCGGTCGGGACGCTGCACGGCAGGGTTGGTTCGCGCGTTCGAATTCGGGTTAGGACGAGGACCTGCGCGGTTTTCAGATCCTACTAGGGTGTCTTCCATGACAGTACCCCCCCTTAGGCCCGACCCCTAGGCTGGAGGTGGGGAGGGGGGAGGCGTTGAACCAACAGAGGATGCGTCGTCCTCTGACAGGAGTTCCTCCACTGTTTTCCCGTCCAGCAGTTGAACGTAAAGAGGGTGCTCGTGCTCCGTTCCGGCTGTCGGGCGGATCTCCTCTTGGATGTTCCATTGATACGCTTCCAACCATTCCCTCTTTGGAATTAGGAACGTCCGAAGTCCACTGTAGGCACAGATCTTCTCCTTCTCGAATACCACATGGCGTAGCGGTTCCCAAGTGCGGTCTCCCTCTTCTAGATATCCTTCCCATTGGACGAGGAACATATTCCGTCCCTGTTCCTCCTTCCAACCTACGATCCTTTCTATAGTGTACTCTTCCGGGTCGGCTTCAGGAGTTTCATCGACAGGCATTGGCGGCAGATCGGTTTCTTCCTGGTGCGGCAGTAGTTCCGTACCTGCAGGTCGCAGGCGAACGACGGGTTGTATAGGGTGGATTCCCATCTCTGGAGGTAGATCGAGTCGGTACGCATGCGAGCCTACGGTTTCCGAGACGGTGAAAGGGCCTAGTTTCTTCCAGTCGAGCTTGCGGCCTGGTCTTTTCGTCTTGAAATTCCGAGCGTCGAGGAACACCTTATCTCCGACTTGATAGTTCGGGGCTGCCCTCGCCTACGGTTCGCGTAGTGTTGGTAGACTTCTTTTGCGTAGTCGAGGTCTCGGCGGAGGACTTCCAATCGATCGTTCATTTTCTGAGCATACTCGTCGGCGTCCCTCTCGAGCTCGCCTTCTGCGGCAGGCAGGCCTAGAGGGGGCTCCATTCCCGTGCGGGGGTGATGGCCATAGAGAGCATAGAAGGGTGACATCCCGGTGGACGATGAGTCCCAATTATTTGCTGCGAACTCTGCGAGAGCCAAGTGTTTTGGCCAGTCATCTTGCTCGTAGTTGACGTAGCACCGTAGCATCTGTTCGCAGAGGGCGTTTGCGATTTCCGTCTGCCCGTCTGTTTGAGGATAGTATGCAGTCGAGACTTCGGCCGAGATACCTAGGATCTTGCACAATCGTCGCCAAAAACGACCGATTATCTGCGGAGCTCGATCGGAAGTAATGGACTCCGGGAGACCATGATACCTAAAGATTCCATCGACGAATAACTCGGCTGTAGCTTGAGCGGTAGTACTATTGCACGGGAGGAAGTGCCGATCTTTCGTCAAACGATCGACTACTACTAGGATGTTGCGTACTTTCCTGCCTCCGTAGGTGGAAGCCTTCGGCAGCTTCGTGATCCAGTCCATCGAAATATGTCTCCAAGGGAGACGCGGTGTCATGGAAGACACCCCAGTAGGATCTGAAAACCGCGCAGGTCCTCGTCCTGACCCGAATTCGAACGCGCGAACCGACCCTGCCGTTCAGCGTCCCGACCGAGGATCGAACCTCTAGGGATCCCTTGCCGACGCTTAGGGACCCCGCGGAATGGAAACGGACCGGCCGGACTACAGTCCGCCGGCGAGCATGGATGCGCAGGTTTGTCAAACACAGGCGCTGAAAGAGACAAAGGAGGATGAGACAAAGGTGAATAGAAAGGAGCAAACGCAGCCCCGCCTGCGTTTGCCTGCGCCGTGTGTATTTTAGTCAGAGGTGCCTCCTGCACCTCTTCTTCTTCCTTCGTGTTTCGTTCTGTACACCAAACCTAGTTCTTAGTTTCCAGACCACTTCTCACCTCTCGCCTTCCAAGGCTCTCACTTCTTGACTTCGTCGTCCAGGCTTCCACGCCTTAATAGTCCAGGCTTCCACGCCTTGACATTACGAAACACCAACAACACATCACCACTCCCGTCCAGTCCCGACACGATGGACGATCTCGCAGCCGCCCTAAGCGGCATGGCTATCGAGGATGTCATTCCACTCGACCGCCTCTGTAGCCTCTCTCCCTCCACCGTCAAGGATATGAAGCCGGAAGAGATCGCCCGCGTGTGTGCCTCGCACCGTTACCACCTCGGCGAGTTGGGTCAGAGATATGCTTCGCTAGAAGCAACCGCGACCGCCGCCGAAGAAGATCTTGACCACAAGAACACCGAACTCAAACAGCGGATCTCCGATGTCGATGCTCTTAAGCAGGCCCTTCTCGATAAAGGTCCCTCCGATTTGAACAACGTTAAGCGCTCTCGCAAGCTCGCCGATCTAGACAAGTTTCGCTCAGGTAGGAAGGAATGGGACAATTTCAAGTCCCAGATTACTCTTGTTTTCCTTAACAATAGTGATCACTTCCGAGATGATCAGAGCCGTCTTGCCTACCTGTTTAGCCGCCTCGACGGTCCCGCCCTTGACACGATAAAGGGACACATGCGTACCACCCACATCGACTTTGACAATGTCGATGCCGCTCTGCTTAAGCTCGAGCAGACCTTCGGAGATCCGGACCGCAAGATGACGGCACAACAGCGTCTCCGCAACTTGCGTCAGATGAACCGACCCTATATTGCGTACTACGGCGATTTCGTGCGCGAGATCGAGTTTACCGGCTGGAACGAGGAAGCGATTAAGTCGGTATTCGTTCAAGGTCTCTCTTACGAGATGCTGACTGGCCTCACTCTTCGCCCGGAGTGGCAAGACCTGTCCTTCGATGCACTTCATCAGCTCCTGCTTCGCTACGATGCTAGTCAGCGCCTAGTCTCTTCTCTCACTAGCAGCAAGTACGGTCCAAAGAAGTACGATTCAACCCCCCACACTCCGGTCCAGAGTAAGACCAACTCGGACAAGATTAGCACAGACAAGACGACTACCCAGGGAGGTGATCGCATGGACCTGTCTGCCGGCCGAGGCGAGTTCCGAGCTGCCCTAAGCAACGGCAGACTTACGCCCGAGGAACGCCAACGCCGTGTCGACAACCGCCTCTGCCTGTATTGTGCCGAGGGTGGTCACATCGCGCGTGAGTGTCCTCGCCGCGCAGCCGCCCGCACTCCTCTTAGTGGCAAGACTGTTACCGTTACCGCTCCAGACACTCCCGGCTCTCCCTCTCCCGCGGGTAGCCAGGGAAACGTCTCAGCCTTTCATATCGACGCATGAAAGGCACTAGCTTTGTCCCTATCTTGCAGGTTTCCTCAGTCTCGGTAGCCTCGGAAGCTATCTGTGAGGAGGAACTCTCTAGTACCCCCTTTACAATAGCTTCCCAGTTAGGTCCCGAAATGAAATCCTCTCAGACTCCAGCTCTTATTGACAATAGCGCAACGGGCCTCGCTTTTATTAACGAAAGCTACGCCCGTTCTCTAAACCTCTCTTTTCAAGCTCTCAAGTATCCACGCACTCTGGAAATGTTCGACGGCAGCGAAACTGCCACCGGAAAAATCACGCACATCGTTCACACACAGCTCGCCGTCGGCTCGCATACCGAATCGATTACTTGCTTCGTAACGACTCTCTCTCAGTCTCAGAAACTTGTCCTCGGACTCCCCTGGTTAAAGCGCCACAACCCGCGTATTAACTGGGCCGAGGAAACCCTGACTTTCGACTCCCAGTTCTGTAAGGAACGCTGCTTCTCGGAGGCCCCTATGCCCGAGAAGTCCGCCGACCGTTCTGTCCGATGCATCTCTGCAGCCGCCTTCGATCGCCTTCGCCGGGATCGGAAGGTGCAAATCTTCGCAGCTACTCTCGCAGACGTAGAAAAGGCCCTATCGCAGAAGGCCCCTACGGATCCAGCCTCCAGACTCCCGAAGCACTACCACCAGTTCTTGCCCCTGTTTAATCGAGAAGCGGCTAGCAAGCTGCCCCCGCACCGAGCTTCCGACCACAAGATCGAGCTCCGCGAAGGAGCTGTTCCGCCATTCGGTCCTCTCTATTCGATGTCCCGAGACGAGCTCCTCGTACTCCGAAAGTATCTTGATGATAATCGCCGAAACGGGTTTATTCGGTCCAGTCGCTCTCCAGCAGCGAGTCCAGTTATGTTCGCCCGCAAGCCAGGGGGAGGGTTGCGGTTCTGCGTCGATTATCGAGGATTAAATGCCTTAACGAAGAAGAACCGGTATCCTATTCCTCTAATCTCAGAAACTCTCGAGCGCCTATCTAAGGCCAAGTATTACACGAAGCTCGATGTTATTTCAGCGTTTAACAAGATCCGGATCGCGGAAGGACACGAGTGGATGACTGCCTTCCGCACTCGCTACGGACTATTCGAGTACACTGTCCTTCCTTTCGGTCTTTGCAATGGCCCGAGTACCTTCCAGGAGTACATTAACGAAGCCCTCCGAGAATTTTTAGACCGCTTCGCGACGGCCTACATCGATGACATTCTAATCTATAGTCAGACGCTCGAAGAACACCGAGAGCATGTCCGTTAAGTACTCGCAAGGCTCGAAGAATTCGGCCTTCACCTCGATATCGACAAGTGCGAATTCGAATGCAAACAAGTCAAGTTCCTTGGATTGATTATCTCGACGGACGGCGTCTCGATGGATCGGGAAAAGATTACAGCAGTTCTTAACTGGCCGCAGCCTCGCAACCTTAAGGAAGTACAGGGCTTCCTCGGGTTCGCGAATTTCTATCGTCGTTTCATCCGAGAGTACTCCTTTACCGTTCGCCCTCTTACGAGGTTAACCGGCAAGGATGTACCCTTCGTGTGGGATCGAGCCTGTCAAGAGGCGTTCGACCACCTTCGAAGCCAGTTCACTTCCGCTCCGCTCCTCCGGCATTTCGACTTCGACAAGGAATCCCGAATCGAGACGGACGCCTCCGATGGGGTTACTGGTGCAGTCCTTTTACAGAGGGAATCCCCCGAGAGCCCGTGGCTTCCTGTTGCCTTCCTATCTCGGAAGATGTTGCCTGCCGAATGCAACTATGACATCTATGACAAGGAACTGCTCGCTATCGTAAAGGCTTTCGAGGAATGGCGACCGGAACTCGAGGGAGCCGCCTTTCCGATCGAAGTGAGTTCGGATCACAAAAATCTTCTGTATTTCCTTAAGAGCAAGGTCCTTAACCGCCGGCAGACGCGGTGGAGCGAGTTCCTATCAAGATTCGAGTTCAAAATCCAGTACACTCCCGGGTCCGCCAACTCCCAAGCCGACGCGCTTACCCGGCGGCAAGGCGATAAGCCTACAGATCGTGAAGGTCCGCGACCCGAGCAAGTTGTTCTTAAGCCATCCAATCTTAGTCCGGAGCTCGCGGAAGCGCTCCAGGTTCAGGGATCGGAGGTGCCTCCGCTGGTTGTCCGCTTCGCACGAGCCCTCGCCGATACGATGCAGATCTCCGCCGGAACGGACCGGGAGGCAGGGTCCCCCCCCCAGCTGAAGAACATGGGGAATGGGAGGGCTTCTCGGAAGACGAGCCGACTCCCGATTCCTCCGAATCCGAGCAAGAACCGAGCGATGCGGACTCCGATAGCGACGATTCCTCGCAACCTAGCGACTCCGACTCTGAAGCTTCGTTCGAAGGCTTCAAGGAAGAGGCTTTCCTTACCAAAGATCTGTTAAATGCCGCGTACCTCTAGGACCCCGAGGCCCGCGGATTAGTCGCTGCTCTGCAGAATGGAGACCGCATCTTTCCCAAATGGACTCTCTCCGAGTGTGAGCTCGTAGGAGGGAAGGTGCTGTACCGAAACGCTCTATTCGTCCCCGATTTCGAAGGACTCCGAGACCGTGTTATGAGAACATGCCACGATATCCCAGCCGCCGCTCATCCAGGACGAGAAAAGATGCTAAGCCTGATCCGACGATTCTATTACTGGCCTGGAATGCACCAGGATTGCAGCCGTTACGAAGACAACTGCCCTATCTGCAAGAGAGCAAAGGCGGATCGGCTTAAGCCGAGGGGGTTCCTAAAGCCTCTTAGCACTCCGCGTCTCCCTTGGAGACATATTTCGATGGACTGGATCACGAAGCTGCCGAAGGCTTCCACCTACGGAGGCAGGAAAGTACGCAACATCCTCGTAGTAGTCGATCGTTTGACTAAAGATCGGCACTTCCTCCCGTGCAATAGTACTACCGCTCAAGCTACAGCCGAGTTATTCGTCGATGGAATCTTTAGGTACCATGGTCTCCCGGAGTCCATTACTTCCGATCGAGCTCCGCAGATAATCGGTCGTTTTTGGCGACGATTGTGCAAGATCCTAGGTATCTCGGCCGAAGTCTCGACTGCATACCATCCTCAAACAGACGGACAGACGGAAATCGCAAACGCCCTCTGCGAACAGATGCTACGGTGCTACGTCAATTACGAGCAAGATGACTGGCCAAAACACTTGGCTCTCGCAGAGTTCGCAGCAAATAATTGGGACTCATCGTCCACCGGGATGTCACCCTTCTATGCTCTCTATGGCCATCACCCCCGCACGGGAATGGAGCCCCCTCTAGGCCTGCCTGCCGCAGAAGGCGAGCTCGAGAGGGACGCCGACGAGTATGCTCAGAAAATGAACGATCGATTGGAAGTCCTCCGCCGAGACCTCGACTACGCAAAAGAAGTCTACCAACACTACGCGAACCGCAGGCGAGGGGCAGCCCCGAACTATCAAGTCGGAGATAAGGTGTTCCTCGACGCTCGGAATTTCAAGACAAAAAGACCAAGCCGCAAGCTCGACTGGAAGAAACTGGGCCCTTTCACCGTCTCGGAAACCGTGGGCTCGCATGCGTACCGACTCGATCTACCTCCAGAGATGGGAATTCACCCTGTCCAACCCGTCGTTCGCCTGCGACCTGCAGGTACGGAACCACTGCCGCACCAGGAAGAAACCGATCTGCCGCCAATGCCTGTCGATGAAACTCCTGAAGCCGACCCGGAAGAGTACACTGTAGAAAGGATCGTAGGTTGGAAGGAGGAACAGGGACGGAATATGTTCCTCGTCCAATGGGAAGGATATCTAGAAGAGGGAGACCGCACTTGGGAACCGCTACGCCATGTGGTATTCGAGAAGGAGAAGATCTGTGCCTACAGTGGACTTCGGACGTTCCTAATTCCAAAGAGGGAATGGTTGGAAGCGTATCAATGGAACATCCAAGAGGAGATCCGCCCGACAGCCGGAACGGAGCACGAGCACCCTCTTTACGTTCAACTGCTGGACGGGAAAACAGTGGAGGAACTCCTGTCAGAGGACGACGCATCCTCTGTTGGTTCAACGCCTCCCCCCTCCCCACCTCCAGCCTGGGGGTCGGGCCTAAGGGGGGGTACTGTCATGGAAGACACCCCAGTAGGATCTGAAAACCGCGCAGGTCCTCGGCCTGACCCGAATTCGAACGCGCGAACCGACCCTGCCGTTTAGCGTCCCGAACGAGGATCGAACGCGCGAACCGACCCTGCCGTTCAGCGTCCCGACCGAGGATCGAACCTCCAGGGATCCCTTGCCGACGCTCAGGGACCCCGCGGAATGGAAACGGACCGGCCGGACTACAGTCCGCCGGCGAGCATAGATGCGCAGGTTTGTCAAACACAGGCGCTAAAAGAGACAAAGGAGGATGAGACAAAGGTGAATGGAAAGGAGCAAACGCAGCCCCGCCTGCGTTTGCCTGCGCCGTGTGTATTTTAGTTAGAGGTGCCTCCTGCACCTCTTCTTCTTCCTTCGTGTTTCGTTCTGTACACCAAACCCAGTTCTTGGTTTCCAGATCACTTCTCACCTCTCGCCTTGCAAGGCTCTCACGTTTTGACTTCGTCGTCCAGGCTTCCACGCCTTGACACGTTGGGTGGTGTTGGGTCGCCTAGTCAGCTGTTGGGTGCCGTTGGGTGCTGTTGGGTGGACCGCGGGCCAGCGGCGGCGAGGGCCCCCCCTCTCTCCTTCTCCTCCCTCCCCCTCCCTCTCTCTTCTCTCCTCCTCCCCCCCCCTTCTTTCCGCGCGCGGCAGCGCTTCGCGGCCGAGAAAAAATTTTGGGGTGTTGGGTGGTCAAGTCTGCCGTTGGGTGGTGTGGGGTGGTGTGGGGTGGGTGGGCACACGACAGGGTCGCCCCGGATGCTGCGGGCCTGGAGGAAATCAGGTGGTGTTGGGTCGCAGGACGGCAGGGCCGCCCCGGGGTGTGGGGTGCCTTGGTGAGATCGGAGGCTGTTGGGTCGTGGGACGGCGCCCTCGGACCTGGAGCGGCCCCCCCCGGGGGGCTCTCGACCCGCAGGAGGGCGGCGGCGGTGCAGGAGAGGCCGTCTGCGTCCGTACGGCGCCGGTCGGGGCTCGACCTCTCGGCGAGTGCCCCCCTCCGCCCTCTGCGAGGCGCTCTCCCGCCCTCCTCTCACCCCGCCCGCATCGCGAGAGGGTCGGGAGCGACGGCAGGGGCGGCGTGGCGGCGATCGCAGGTGGCGGAGTCGCTTTCCGCCAGGAAGGAGGGGAGGTCATGCACCTGGGGTCCGGTCCCGAGAGTATTCGACCCCTCCCCAAGCATCGATCGGGGCGGCG